>BSBK01003623.1:600000-1200000 GCA_027943335.1 Chamaecyparis obtusa
AATATTTTTTTTATAAGATTCTAGATATAAATAGAAGTCTCATGTTTGGATGTGACACATATTTTTGTGTAATTTTTTCCAAATAAATAATTAATTATGATGTTTTACTACAAATTTTTTTAGAATATAAAAAATCATGTCTGACCATCATTACTTGGTCAAAACTTGATAATTTAAAAAAAAACATCTTATAGTATGTGATGCATGTTTCAAATTTGAAAAATCTTATACCGTTTGAAAGTTATAGACATTTTTCAATCAGCCTATCAATTAGGACTTTAAACATAATCCAGTTAGAAAATAAATAATTATTATTTATTAAACTCAAAACTAGACAAAATTTATATTGGTGGAAATCTATTAATCTCCTTAAACTACCCTCGTTTCATCAATTTCAAATGAAAAAGTCGTCAACTACATGGTTGAAGTATGGAAACACAAGGAGATCTCATAAACACATTTTTTGGGTTGACTTTCTAGGTTTGGCATTCCCAAGGAAAAACCTATAGAAATCTTGAGGCAAATCCATAGGTTGCATATTTTTATCAAAGGTATCGAATATTAGATAGGTATTTGATATGTTGTACGTATCAGATATCAAATATGTATTCAATATGTTTGTATATATTTATATGCATATATATGTAACATTATATATATGATATATAATCTATATTATTATAACATATAATATACTATTATATATTATTATATTATAAAATATAATATTATAATATATAATATATTATAATAATATTATTAACATATAATATTATATATATTATGTATTATATATTATAATAATTCAAAGCCCCTACCATTATAAGTTGGTCAGTGAATATGTGGACATCTGATACATGTGGATATCCCCCACTCTCACTCCCTCTCCCTCTCCCTCTTTGTATCCCCTTCTATCCCTAGATCTCTCTCCCTCCTTCCCTCCCTTCTCTATTTCCCTATCCCTATCCCATTCTCTCCCTCTCCCCTTCTCACACTATATCCCTCTCCTTATGCATCTCTCTCTCTCTCTCTCTCTCTCTCTCTCTCTCTCTCTCTCTCTCTCTCTCTCTCTCTCTCTCTCATTGAACAGATAGAAGATGTTGTCAGTGTTGTCATAGATGTCAAAACTCTTCTATTAGTTAATGTTTGTACCAATGGGTGTCTATTGGTTATCAGTTGGACATCTATGTTTTGGTTTTGTGTTGAACATATTCATTCTATGCATTTTTTAGGTTATTGTGATGGATTTCCTTATTCATACTATTGAAGCATATATTTTTTGTACATCAATATATTTCGGTGATCACAGAAGTATGAAATTTTGGATGGTGTTTTGTGGTTGCTAAGTTTATGAGCTCTTTCAAGTATTCCTGCTACCTAGATATTCTTGCAGTTCATCAGATATTTTGGTATAATGGTCATATCCCATTTTGGACAAGTTTTATTTGGTTCTATCCATCGGCTGGTTTAGAAGTTTTGATAATCAAGTCATGGACTTGGTTGTCTAATTTTGTTAGTTCCATAATTTACTTATCTTTCGATAAATGTACTATGAAACATATTCATCTTATGTGTGACCTATCTTTAGCTCCTGTGATAACATGCTGTGAAGAATTCATATGTATGACCTATTTTTGGGTTTGGTGGTAGCATGTTAAATTATAATTGTAATACCTTTTTTTGTAATGTGGCTAACAAATTTTGTGGCTAAGATGACATATGTATTTACCTTATCAGATGTATTTATAAATAAGGAAATAATTTTGTATCTAATGTAATGAATGAGAGAGAAAGAAAAAGGTGATATGTGAGAGAATACGTGGCAATGATGTGTGTAAGAAGAAGTTGAACATGTGAAGAGTTGTTGGGATATTAGAAGAGCCTTACATATAGAGTTGTAGAAGAGTGGATTGGTATTCTAGTAGAAGATCTGTATCAAATCTACTACTGATGGTGATTATTATGCTACTAGCTATAACTATTTGATGCATAGGTAGATGCAATTTCATCAGTTCACATTTTGTCTATAAGATATATTTGTTATAATACATATATTGTATCAAGGTAGTTAGCTTGATCGACAGTTAACCAAACAACAATGAGTAAACTAGCAGTGAGTCCCTTGTAAAAATCACCTAAACTAATGTTCATTTCATGAGGATTAGTTTCTTTGTAGTTTTTCCCATCTCGAGTTTCCACATTATATCCAGTGTTATCGTGTTCATTGTTATTGTTCTTTCATGTTTTTATCATCCTTAATTATTTAAATGGTTTATGTGTTTACCGGTACAGTAAAATTTTTAGAAAGTGTTTTGGAATAACCTATTCACCCCCCTCTCAGTTATTTATCATGTTCAACATCTCTCTCTCTCTCTCTCTCTCTCTCTCTCTCTCTCTCTCTCTCTCTCTCTCTCTCCCTATTCCATATGTAATATTTTATACATGTAATGCATTAGAAATTTAGTTTATTACATATATAATACATTACTTAATTTGAAAGTTTGAAATTCATAAAAAAAGGTATTGGATATTGGATGTAGATTTGATATCAATACCCCATGGCACCATTGAGAAGTTTGAAAAACTTTCATATAATAGGTATCAAATATCGGATAGGTATATCACCTTGGTGTGCGATTATGGTTCAAGTCATCTTCCAAAATCATCGGGAGACTTGCCAGATCAATTTTTATGTCATAGAGATGATGGTTGTTTCAATTACATATTTAATTACAACTTATCAACTCATTCAAATACTTAGACTATGACAATGTTAAGTATTAGGTTAAATACAAAATCCACCATAATGAAAATAAGATATTTATTACTAGTATAAATATAGAAATTAACCATTACTAACCATTCTCTATGTAGATTCTATTTAAATTAATAATTTTGGTAAATGTCTATCTATCAATTCCCAATTCTTGGTGACTTTATCCCTGTTTTGGTTCTAGTCACAACAATGATTCAAATACGTATACTTTCATATGATTAGAAGTAGTACACATAGTAGTAATTATTTAATAGTAGTAAATATCACTACCAATAAGATATACTTCTATATATAAAGTTACAAGTAATAAGACCAACCCCATGACTTATGTTATTTCTATCTTTGGGTAAGTGCACCAAGATGGTGAACAAAAAGGGGGTATAAGTGGCCACTTTTTTTTTTCTGAAATCAGGAAAACCTGAACTTCACAGAGAGATTTGAGGGTCATGCACTCAAAACTAAGAGTTGTGTAAATAATAAGAAGTTTAGTACTCTAAATATAGTTTCTAAACTGAGTTAAAGTTTTTTAAAAATGGATAAGATTAAGAGGGTCAAACCTCTCGCACACCAAAAACTTTTCCTTATTTTTTTAGAAAAACATAACATAGTTGTTTATGTGCGCTTCACAAAATCTATAGTTAGATTTAATATTTTTCAAAATCTTTTGGTAGGATGATAGGTAAGAGTGAGATCTAGAAGTTGTGTATTTTTTTGTAATTTTATGTTGAGTATTTTATTTTTTATAATTTTTTATCCAAATTGCAAACTATTTTTTAAAGTGTATAGAATCTAGTGTAGAATAGTAATATGCAATTTGTTTTGAATTTGGTCAAGTAGATCAAAAGTTATTAAAAAAACTGGTATACATATGTCTGTGAGGACTGTGAAGACACTAGTAAAGAAAATTGAAGTTTACTATGCCAATGTTGTCCAAAAATAGAAAAATTTATATGGTTAGAAAGCTTAGAAGATGTGTGAGATGATGATAGTAATTTTAGAGATACCCACTTGATCATTTGTAAAGTTGATGATGACGAAGTTGAGAAATCATGTTGAAAGAAAAAAAAAATGTGTAAATGGACAAAATTGGAGGGAAAATGGGCTTGCAAGCCTTAGGGTTTTACTCCAAACCTTTTACCAAGCCATAACCCATACGGGTTATGGTGTAAAAAATAACCCGCTCGGGTTTAGAAAACAAAAAACCAAAATTTCAAGTTCTACATAACCCGTACGAGTTATGAAGACATAAAACAACATTTTTCAGTTTCACATAACCTGTACAGGTTATGAAGACATTAAAAAAATTACTTGTAAATGTGTAATACAATACACATTTGTATAGATTTGCATATATGAAATGTTTATATGTAGGTATATATACATGATCTATATACATGCTCTCTCTCTCTCTCTAGTTTTATATAACTCGTATGGGTTATGAGAAACCATGAACATTGGCATAAGTTTACATAACCCGTATGGGTTATGGTAAATTGTCATTACTTTACATAACCCATATGGGTTATGAGGAAATCTTTATATTTGAGTCCCAATGGCCTAAAAGCCAGCAATGCAAGTTGTTTGAAGGCCCCACTATTGTTGCACATGATTTTCTAGGATAGTAACAGTCAGGTTTTATTTATTTTATTGTTAATGTTTCTTTGTAATGATTGATTTGTCTTGTTTTTTAGATTATTTTTGAAATTATTTTATCATGGTTACTTTAGATTATAATAAAATGATGCTCATTTATTATTTTTACGCTATTTGATTGTGGATTTTCCTCATGATGTTACGTGTAGGACAATCAATATTGACAATAGAGAAGAAAAAGAGAGGAAAATGCTAGTGACAACCTCATTTCGACCATGGATTCACTAGAACGTTCATGACCATGCCATACCAAAGTGTCCCCAAGGTGCACTAAGCATGATTGGGAATTAATCTTTCAAGGCTCATATCTCAGACCCCATGAGAGGTATCATCGAACCGTGAGATGCTACAAGACCATGTATGAGGCCTATAATAACCTCTCTCTATTTTGGGAGATTCAAATTTGTTTGAATTTGGCATGCCAATCTTGCTTGACACCAGAACATGTAGTGAGGGTCGGTTGAAAGTTGCACCACTGGGTTTCTTCCAAACCATTTGACTTGGCACCGAATGGCCTACACCATTATCTCTGATTGGGCAAGTAAGCACTAGTGCTAACCTCATTTCAACCACAAAGTCACTAGAACATTTACAACCATGCTAGATTTGACTGTCCCCAAGGTGCACTAAGCATGCTTGAGCAATGATCTTTCAAGGCTCATATCTCAGACCACATGAGAGGTATCAGCAAACTATGAGATTGATGAAGGGTGCTCCCCTTAATACCACAAACACATAACAGAAATAGAGAAACAACAACAATAATATGCAAGAATAGAAAATTGGCTTCTTATTATCTCCACAAATGTGGAATCTCAAACTTTCAGAATTACAATATGCAAAGCCATATGGGCATTCCTTACAATATTCTGTAGGACAAAGCCTCAAATCAATACCCAAATCTACTACCCAGAACTGCCCTAGACAACACTATGGGCCTTCTTTATATAGGCAATTTCCACCACCCGAGAAGGTTCTAGAAATTTAGCCCTTAGGGCCGACCAAACTTAGAATTATTTTATTTTACAATTTATTACATCAAAGTCAGCTCAAAATAAGTTTTGAAAACCCAAACAGAAATTTTGAAAAAAAATTATTTTCTGCCATTTCAGGTGACCCAACTTTCGAAGACCATAAGTCATCACCCGTTGACCCGATTGGCTATTATAACCCCATTCTGGAAACACCGCAAAGCGCTCTACAGGCTTGACCCACGCAAAGTGCCCATCACTCAAATTTTCAACCTCATCCGGGGCCTCTAAAGCCTTCAAAATTGAGTTTGAAGTTTCTGTACCCTGCTGCCAATACCGAAAATCTTCAATATCTTCAAAACTAGACCTGATCTAGCCATGAAACTTTGCTGGCAGGCTGATATGACTGAGATGAACCTCCATATGTAAAATTAGAACATTCCGAGATCGTAAGACCAACTTACTAAAAATAGCAAGTTTTCATAAATAGCAACTCTGCACAAGATAGCCCTTATTGAATACAAAAATAGAAATATTTTTGGGTGATGCAAGATTGCTCTTACACCCATGATGCTCCTGCATCAGACACCTGGGGTAATTTAACAAGTGACCCTATCACGACTCAAGTGTGCAGAGGAAAACCAAGATGGTTAATCTCCTCCTTTGTTAGCCATGATGAATCTTCAACGGGTCATCCTTTCCATTTGACCAAATAATCTTCATATATCCTGTTCCTTGTGCTTCTGCCAACATGACTATCTAGTATGTCTTCAATCTCCTTGAAATCTGAACTGGTTGCTGGAATACTCCACTATGTTGCTGCAACCTCATCTTCAACACCTCCTTTGTGATACTTTGTCAAATCTGAAATGTTAAACACTGCTAAAATATTCAGCTCACTAGGCAATTTTACATCATATGCATTTCCTGAATCATGCTTCTTCAATATCTTACATGGTCTAAACTTCTTCATTTTTAGCTTGTTATATGTACCAATCAGAAATCGTTCATTCCGCAAATGAACCATGACTTCATCCCCAACCTGAAATTCCTTATGCCTCATTTTCTCATCTGCCTTAGCCTTATACTGCACATTCATCTTGGTAATATGCTTCCTCACCTCCTCATAGATGTTCTTCAAATGTTCTGCAAAATCCTCAGCTTCAGCACTACTTATTTCTCTTTTATCTATCTTTCTCAATTCAGATGAATTTCTCGGACTACTTCCATATACAATCTGGAATGGTGATTTACCAGCGCTCCTATTGACAGAATTATTGTATGTAAATTTTGCCTGTGGTAAAAACAAATCCCATCCTACTAGCTTATCTCCAACCAAACATCTCAGCAAATTTCTCAAACTTCTATTCACCATCTCTCTCTGTCCATCAGTCTGTGGATGATGTGATGAACTGAACTTCAAATCTGTCTTCAACTTCTTCCACAATGTCCGCCAAAAATATCCAACAAACTTAGTATCTCGATCTGACACTATGGTCTTTGGCAAACCATGTAGTCTCACTACTTCTTTCAAAAACAATTCTGCTACATGAACAGCATCATTAGTCTTCTTGCAGGGAATGAAATGTGCCATCTTTGAAAATCTGTCAACTACTAAAAAAATTGAATCATGTCCCCACTGTGTCCTCGGTAAACCAAGAACAAAGTCCATACCGATATCCTCCCAAGGTTTCTCTAGTATAGGTAATGGCTGATACAACCCTGTATTCTGCTTCACTCCTTTCGCCATCTGACATACTCTGCAACTCTATACAAACTTCTTCACATCTTGCTACAATTGTGGCCAATAATAATTTTCACCAACCAAAGCAAGGGTTTTATCATGACCAAAATGTCCAGCCAATCCTCCACTATGCTTCTCCTTGATGAGATTCTCCCTCATAGAACTTTGTGGAATGCACAACTAACTCCCTCTGAATAGCATATCATCCTAGATGATGAAATCCAGCCATTTCATCCTGTCTAGAGTAACAGGTTCTGTACAAGCTTTCCAAGCTTCACCAAAATCAGGATCCTCTGGATACAAATTCTTGAGTTCCTTGAACCCAACCACCTCAATCTGCATCTCTGTCAGCAATAGTTTCCTTCTGCTAAGAGCATCTACAACCCTATTAGACTTTCCACTCCTGTGTTTCAAAACAAATGTATAACTCTGCAAAAACTCAACCCATTTCAAATGCCTCTGATTCAACTTTCCTTGACTATTCAAATATTACAAAGCTTGATGATCAGTATACAAAACAAACTCTTTAAGAAGCAGATAGTGCCTCCACTTTTTCAATGTCTGAACTATAGCATAAAATTTCTGATCATAAATAGAATATTTTCTCTTGGCATCATTTAACTTCTCACTGAAATAAGCAACAGGTTTACCTTCTTAGCTCATAACAGCTCCTATTGCAGTACCACTAGCATCACAATCTACTTGAAACACCTTATTAAAATCTAGAAGTGCTAAAACAGGTTGTTCTCTAACTTTGTGTTTCAACAATTGAAAACTTTTTTCTGCCCCATTAGTCCACTTAAACTCTTTTCTATCCCCTCTCATTATTTCAGTCAAGGGTCCACAAATACTACTAAAATTTCTGATCAACTTTTTATAAAAGCTAGCTAGACGATGAAAAGAACTTACCTCAGTAGCACTCCTTGGAGTAGGCCATTCAAGGATAGCCTGTACCTTCTCTGGGTCCATTTTTAGACCTTCTGTTGAAACTACAAATCTCAAATACACTAACTCTATCTTCACAAAACTGCACTTCTTCAAATTAATTAACAATTTCTCATCTCTCAACTTCTCAAACACCATACAAATATGCATCCTATGTTCCTCCAATGTCTTGCTAAAAATTAAAATATCATCTAGGTAAACAATGACAAACTTACCTAGAAATTCTTTCAGAACCTCGTTCATGAGCCGCATGAAAGTGCTCGGTGCATTGGTTAGCCCAAAAGGCATGACTAACCACTCATACAGTCCTTCCTTTGTCTTGAAGGCAGTCTTCCATTCATCTCCTTCTCTGATCCGAATCTGGTGATATCCAATTTTCAGATCTATCTTTGAGAAATATACAGCCCCACTCAAACAATCTATAATATCATCCATTCGTGGCAATGGAAACCTATACTTGATTGTGATCTTGTTTATTGCTCTGGAATCTGTATACATCCTCCACTCTCCATTCTTCTTTTGTGCTAATACCGCTGGTACAGCACAGGGACTTAGACTCTCTTGAATCAACCCCTTCTGCAATAACTCGTGTACTTGTCTATTCAACTCTTCACTTTCTACTGGTGTCATTCTATGTGCTACCTTGTTTGGCAAACTGGCTCATGGAATCAAATCCATCTAATGACTGATCTTCCTTACCGATGGTAATCCATCAGGTACATTATCAGATACAATATTCTGAAACTCATTCAACAAATCTACAACCTCTACAGGTACATCCTCTACTTCTTCTTTCCCAACTTTTGGAATTAAAGCAAAACACACATGCTCATGCCTCATACCATCTAGGAATTTTCTTCCATCAACAAAAGTTATCCTTGCATTACCACATACCTTTTCTTCGGTCTCCTTCAATGGCTTTAGCTTATGTCGCACTCCATCCTTTGTCAGGGAATAGGTATTTGCACGGCCATCGTGTATAGCACATTTGTCAAACTGCCACGGTCTACCCAACAACATATGACATGCATCCATAGAGATGATATCACATAGTACCCCATCTTGGTACCCGCCGATCTTGAACTTTACCAGGCACTGTTCACTAACCATGACCTTGTGGTCATCCTGCACCCAGGCAATCTGATATGGATGTGGGTTTTTCTGTCTCTTGAGCTTCAACTTTGTCATCATCTCTTGTGACACCAAATTGTCAGTGTTTCCACTATCGATAATCACATCACAACATTTACACTTACACTTGCATCTAGTGCGAAACAGGCTCCTCTTTTGTTCAGGTTCATTCTCACCACTCAGCAAGACTCTTCTGTTAATTAGTGTTTCTCCTCTTTCAGCATCTTCATAATTTGATCATCTAGCATCTTCATCTACATGTGCAACTCTGGTTTGGCCTTCATTTCTCCTGTCTGCTCTGCCTTGGCACTAAGGACATTCAAATACCCTATGACCTTCTTCTCCACAGTGAAAACATGTTCCACGGAAGCCTCCTCTTCTAGATCCTTGTCCTCTTCCTCTTCCTCTCTGATCTCTATTACTCTGATCCTGGAAATGATTGAAATTATTTCCTCTTTGATTCTGACCGCTACTGGCCTCATCTTTCTTTTTCGGATCTTCATTTCGGCCACCATATGACCGTCCACCAGATCTTCCACCATGACCTCTTTCATTTTGTCTGCTCTCAAACTTCTTATTCAGCTTTTCGTCTACTTTTAGGGCAAACTGGCATGCCTCCTCAATACTGTTCATTTGAACCAAATTCAACTCCTCCTGAATGCTTTGCCTTAACCCATTAAGATATCAGGCAACTTTCTCCTTATCAACTTTTACATGGCCTGTTCTGATGAGGAGTTGATAGAACTCATCTGTATACTCCTGAACAGATCTTCCTGCTTGCTTCAAACTTTGCATTTTCTTTAGTAGGTCAAGCTCATAATCAACAGGAATGAACTGTCGCTTCAATTTATCCACCATCCGATCCGATCTTGTGATTTTATCTTTCCCTCTTCTATTTCACTCCAACTGAATTTCTTGCCACCAGATCTTCACATGACCTTTCAATCTGGCCTTCGCAAATTTGACCCTATCAGGATCCTCAACATCTTTGTACTCAAAATATTCCTCACATTCATTGATCCAGTCGATCAATTCCTCTAGGTTAAGATTTCCAAAAAATGTACGAACCTCAATCTTAGGTCTTTTCCCAATCTTGGAAATCGCCCAAAAAAATCTTTTTTCCTCCTGGTTCACAATTTCAGCTTCTCCTTCTTGATATTCTTCTTCGGCTTCATCCTCACTTTCATCTTTGACATTAAGATTCATTCCTCTGCGAATCTCTTCTTGCAATGCTCGCACTTGTCTCTACAACTCTCTAACCTCAGGTGTCACAACAACAGCTCTTCCACCATGTTCTCTTCGTGGAGGTATTTTTGCGATGCGCGCTGAAACCCTAACCACAGTACTGGTGCAAACTGCCTCATAGTCGGCAATTTGTTTACACACTCAGGAACTCCTACTCTGATACCACTTGATGAAGGGTGCTCCCCTTAATACCACAAACACATAACAGAAATAGAGAAACAACAACAATAATATGCAAGAACAGAAAATTGGCTTCTTATTATCTCCACAAATGTGGAATTTCAAACTTTTAGAATTACAATATGCAAAGCCACATGGGCATTTCATTACAATATTCTATAGGACAAAGCCTCGAGTCAATACCCAGATCTACTACCCAGAACTGCCCTAGACAACACTATGGGCCTTCTTTATATAGGCAATTTCCACCGCCCGAGAAGGTTCTAGAAATTTAGCCCTTAGAGCCGACCAAACTTAGAATTATTTTATTTTACAATTTATTACATCAAAGTCGGCTCAAAATGAGTTTTGAAAATCCAAACAGAAATTTTGAAAAAAAATTATTTTTCGCCATTTCAGGTGAACCAACTTCTGAAGACCATAAGTCATCACCCGTTGACCCGATTGGCTATTATAACCCCATTCTGAAAATGACACGAAGTGCTCTACAGGCTTCACCCACGCAAAGTGCCTGTCATCCAAATTTTCAACCCCATCTAAGGCCTCTAAAGCCTTCAAAACTGAGTTCGAAGTTTCTATACCCTGCTGCCAATACTGAAAATCTTCAATATCTTCAAAACTAGACCTGATCTAGCCATGAAACTTTGCTGGCAGGCTGATATGACTGAGATGAACCTCCATATGTAAAATTAGAACATTCCAAGATCGTAAGACCAACTTACTAAAAATAGCAAGTTTCCATAAATAGCAACTCTGCACAAGATAGCCCTTATTGAATACAAAAATAGAAATATTTTTGGGTGATGCAAGATTGCTCTTACACCCACGATGCTCCTGCATCAGACACCCAGGGTAATTTGAGAAGTGACCCTGTCACGACTCAAGTGTGCAGAGGAAAACCAAGACGGTTAACCTCCTCCTTTGTTAGCCATGATGAATCTTCAATGGGTCATCCTTTTAATTTGACCAAATACTCTTCATATGTCCTGTTCCTTGTGCTTCTGCCAACATGACTATCTAGTATGTCTTCAATCTCTTTGAAATCTGAACTGGTTGTTGGAATACTCCACTGTGTTGCTGCAACCTCATCTTCAACACCTCCTTCGTGATACTCTGTCAAATCTGAAATGTTAAACACTGCTAAAATATTCAGCTCACTAGGCAATTCTACTTCATATGCATTTTCTCAATCATGCTTCTTCAATATCTTACATGGTCCAAACTTCTTCATTTTCAGCTTGTTATATGTACCAACCGAAAATCGCTCATTCCGCAAATGAACCATGACTTCATCCCCAACCTGAAATTTTTTATGCCTCCTTTTCTCATCTGCCTTAGCCTTATACTGCGCATTCATCTTGGTAATATGCTTCCTCACCTCCTCATGGATGTTCTTTAAATATTCTGCAAAATCCTCAGCTTCAGCACTACTTATTTCTCCTTTATCTATCTTTCTCAATTCAGATGCATTTCTCGAACTACTTCCATATACAATCTGGAATGTTGATTTACCAGTGCTCCTATTGACAGAATTATTGTATGCAAATTCTGCGTGTGGTAAAATCAAATCCCATCCTGTTGGCTTATCTCCAACCAAACATCTCAGTAAATTTTCCAAACTTCTATTCACCACCTCTGTCTGTCCACTAGTCTGTGGATGATGTGATGAACTGAACTTCAAATCTGTCTTCAACTTCTTCCACAATGTCCACTAGAAATATCCAACAAACTTAGTATCTCGATCTGACACTATGGTCTTTGGCAAACCATGTAGTCTCACCACTTCTCTGAAAAACAATTATGCTACATGAATAGCATCATTAGTCTTCTTGCAGGGAATGAAATGTGTCATCTTTGAAAATTTGTCAACTACTACAAAAATTGAATCATGTCTGTACTGTGTCCTCGGTAAACCAAAAACAAAGTCCATACTGATATCCTCCCAAAGCTTCTCTAGTATAGGTAATGGCTGATACAACTCTGTATTCTGCTTCTCTCTTTTCGCCATCTGACATACTCTGCAACTTTGTACAAACTTCTTCACATCTTGCTGCAATTGTCGCCAATAATAATTTTCACCAACCAAAGCAAGGGTTTTATCACGACCAAAATGTTCATCCAATCCTCCACTATGCTTCTCCTTGATAAGATTCTCCCTCATAGAATTTCGTGGAATGCACCACTGACTCCCTCTAAATAGCATATCATCCTGCATGATGAAATCTAGCCATTTCGTCCTGTCTAGAGTAACAGGTTCTGTACAAGCTTTTCAAGCTTCACCAAAATCAGGATCCTCTGGATATAAATTTTTGAGTTCCTTGAACCCAACCACCTCAATCTACATCTCTATCAGCAATAGTTGCCTTCTGCTAAGAGCATCTGCAACCCTATTAGACTTTCCACTCCTGTGTTTCAAAACAAATGTATAACTCTGAAAAAATTCAACCCATTTCAAATACCTCTGATTCAACTTTCTTTGACTATTCAAATATTGCAAAGCTTGATGATCAGTATACAAAACAAACTCCTTAGGAAGCAGATAGTGCCTCCACTTTTTCAATGCCTAAACTATAGCATAAAATTTCTAATCATAAATAGAATATTTTCTCTTGGCATCATTTAACTTCTCACTGAAATAAGCAACAGGTTTACCTTCTTGGCTCATAACATCTCCTATTGCAGTACCAGTAGCATCACAATCTACTTGAAACACTTTATTAAAATCTGGAAGTGCTAAAATAAGTTGTTCTGTAATTTTGTGTTTCAACAATTGAAAACTTTTTTCTGCCCCATTAGTCCACTTAAACTCTTTTCTATCCCCTCTAATTATTTCAGTCAAGGGTCCACAAATACTACTAAAATTTTTGATAAACTTTCTATAAAAGCTAGCTAGACTATGAAAAGATCTTACCTCAGTAGCACTCCTTGGAGTAGGCCATTCAAGGATAGCTTGTACCTTCTCTGAGTCCATTTTTAGACCTTTTGCTGAAACTACAAATCCCAAATACACTAACTATTTTTTCACAAAACTGCACTTCTTCAAATTAATTAACAATTTCTCATCTCTCAACTTCTCAAACACCATACGAATATGCATCATATGTTCCTCCAATGTCTTGCTAAAAATCAAAATATCATCTACATAAACAATGACAAACTTACCCAGAAATTCTTTCAGAACCTCGTTCATGAGTCGCATGAAAGTGCTCGGTGCATTGGTTAGCCCAAAAGACATGACTAACCACTCATACAGTCCTTCCTTTGTCTTGAAGGCAGTCTTCCATTTATCTCCTTCTCTGATCCGAATCTGGTGATATCCACTTTTCAGATCTATCTTTGAGAAATACACAGCCCCACTCAAACAATCCATAATATCATCCATTCATGGCAATGGAAAATTATACTTGATTGTGATCTTGTTTATTGCTCTGGAATCTGTACACATCCTCCACTCTCCATTCTTCTTTGGTGCTAATACCGCTGGTACAGCACAAGGACTTAGACTCTCTCGAATCAACCCCTTCTGCAATAACTCGTGTACTTGTCTATTCAACTCTTCACTTTCTACTGGTGTCATTCTGTGTGCTGCCTTGTTTGGAAAACTGGCTCCTGGAATCAAATCCATCTGATGACTGATCTTTCTTACCAGTGGTAATCCATCAGGTGCATTATCAGATACAATATCTTGAAACTTATTCAACAATTCTGCAACCTCTACAGGTACATCCTCTACTTCTTCTTTACCAACTTTTAGAATTAAAGCAAAATACACATGCTCATGCCTCATACCATCTAAGAATTTTCTTCCATCAACAAAAGTTATCGTTGCATTACCACATACCTTTTCTTCGGTCTCCTTCAATGGCTTTAGCTTATGTCGCACTCCATCTTTTATCAGGGAATAGGTATTCTCACGGCCATCATGTACAGCACATTTGTCAAACTGTCACGGTCTACCCAACAACATATGACATGCATTCATAGAGATGATATCACATAGTACCCCATCTTGGTACCTACCGATTTTGAACTTTACCAGGCACTGTTCACTGACCATGACCTTGTGGTCATCCTGCACCCAAGCAATCCGATATGGATGTGGGTGTTTCTCTCTCTTGAGCTTCAACTTTGTCACCATCTCTTCTGACACCAAATTGTCAGTGCTTCCACTATTGTTAATCACATCACAATATTTACCCTCACACTTGCATCTAGTGTGAAACAGGCTCCTCCTTTGTTCAGGTTCATTCTCACCACTCAACAAGACTCTTTTGTTAATTAGTGTTTCTCCTCTTTCAGCATCTTCAGAATTTGATGATCTAGCATCTTAATCTAAGCACTGAGGACATTCAAATGCCCTATGACCTTCTTCTCCACAGTGAAAACATGTTCCACGGAAGCCTCCTCTTCCAGATCCTTGTCCTCTTCCTCTTCCTCTCTGATCTCTATTACTCTGATCTTGGAAATGATTGGAATTATTTTCTCTCTGATTCTGACCGCTACTGGCCTCATCCTTCTTTTTCGGATCTTCATTTCAGCCACCATATGACCGTCCACCAGATCTTCCACCACGACCTCTTCCATTTTGTCTGCTCTCAAACTTTTTATTCAACTTTTCTTCTACTTTTAGGGCAAACTGGTATGCCTCCTCAATACTGTTCATTCGAACCAGATTCAACTCCTCCTGAATGCTTGGCCTTAAACCATTAAGGTATCGGGCAACTTTCTCCTTATCAGCTTCTGCATGGCCTGTTCTGATGAGGATTCGATAGAACTCCTCTGTATACTCCTGAACAGATCTTCCTGCTTGATTCAAATTTTGCATTTTCTTTAGTAGGTCAAGCTCATAATCAATAGGAATGAACTGTCGCTTCAATTTATCCACCATCCGATCCCATCTTGTGATTTTATCTTTCCCTCTTCTATTTCGCTCCAACTGAATTTTTTCCCACCAGATCTTCGCATGACCTTTCAATCTGGCCTTCACAAATTTGACCCTATCAGGATCCTCAACATCTTCGTACTCAAAATATTTCTCACATTCATTGATCTAATCGATCAATTCCTCTAGGTTAAGATTTCCAGAAAATGTAAGAACCTCAATCTTAGGTCTTTTCCCAATCTTGGAAATCGCCTGAAAAAGTCTTTCTTCCTCCTGGTTCACAATTTCAGCTTCTCCTTCTTGATATTCTTCTTCGGCTTCATCCTCACTTTCATCTCTGACATTAAGATTCATTCCTCTACGAATCTCTTCTTGTAATGCTCACACTTGTCTCTACAGCTCTCTAACCTCAGGTTTCACAGCACCAGCTCTTCCGCCACGTTCTCTTCATGGAGGCATTTTAGCGATGTGCGTTGAAACCCTAACCACGGTCCTAGTGCAAACTACCTCACAGTCGGCAATCTATTTACACACTCAAGAACTCCTGCTCTGATACCACTTGATAAAAGGTGCTCCCCTTCATACCACAAACACATAACAGAAATAGAGAAACAACAACAATAATATGCAAGAACAGAAAATTGGCTTCTTATTATCTCCACAAATGTGGAATTTCAAAATTTCAAAATTACAATATGCAAAGCCACATGGGCATTCCCTTATACTATTCTGTAGGACAAAGCTTCGAATCAATACCCAAATCTACTACCCAGAACTGCCCTAGACAACACTATGGGCCTTCTTTATATAGATAATTTCCACCGCCCGAGAAGGTTGTAGAAATTTAGCCCTTAGGGCCGACCAAAATTAGAATTATTTTATTTTACAATTTATTATATCAAAGTTGGCTCAAAATGAGTTTTGAAAACCCAAACAGAAATTTTAAAGAAAAATTATTTTTCGCCATTTCAGGTGACCCAACTTCCGAAGACCATAAGTCATCACCCGTTGACCCGATTGGCTATTATAACCTCATTCTGGAAATGCCACAAAGCGCTCTACAGACTTGACTTACGCAAAGTGCCCGTCACCCAAATTTTCAACCTCATCCCGGGCCTCTAAAGCCTTCAAAACTGAGTTCAAAGTTTCTGTACCCTGCTGCCAATACCGAAAATCTTCAATATCTTCAAAACTAGACTTGATCTAGCCATGAAACTTTGCTAGCAGGCTGATATGACTGAGATGAACCTCTATATGTAAAATTAGAACATTCCAAGATCTTAAGACCAACTTACTAAAAATAGCAAGTTGACACCAAATTGTCAGTGCTTCCACTATCGATAATCACATCACAATATTTACCCTCACACTTGCATCTAGTGCGAAACAGGCTCCTCCTTTGTTCAGGTTCATTCTCACCACTCAGCAAGACTCTTCTGTTAATTAGCATTTCTCCTCTTTCAGCATCTTCAGAATTTGATGATCTAGCATCTTCATCAACATGTGCAACTCTGGCCTGTCCTTCATTTCTCCTGTCTGTTCTACCTTGGCGCTGAGGACATTCAAATACCCTATGACCTTCTTCTCCACAGTGAAAATATGTTCCACGGAAGCCTCCTCTTCCAGATCCTTGTCCTCTTCCTCTTCCTCTTCCTCTCTGATCTCTATTACTCTGATTCTAGAAACGATTGGAATTATTTCCTCTCTGATTTTGACCGCTACTGGCTTCATCATTCTTTTTCGGATCTTCATTTCGGCCACCATATGATCGTCCACCAGATCTTCCACCATGACCTCTTTCATTTTATCTGCTCTCAAACTTCTTGTTCAACTTTTCTTCTACTTTTAGGGCAAACTGGTACTCCTCCTCAATACTGTTCATTCAAACCAGATTCAACTCCTCCTGAATGCTTGGCCTTAACCCATTAAGTTATCGGGCAACTTTTTCCTTATCAGCTTTTGCATGGCCTGTTCTAATGAGAAGTCGATAGAACTCTTCTGTATACTCCTGAACATATCTTTCTGCTTGCTTCAAACTTTGCATTTTCTTTAGTAGGTCAAGCTCATAATCAACAAGAATGAACTGTCACTTTAATTTATTCACCATCCGATCCCATCTTGTGATTTTATCTTTCCCTCTTCTATTTCACTCCAACTGAATTTCTTGCCACCAGATCTTCGCATGATCTTTCAATCTGGCCTTCACAAATTTGACCCTATAAGGATCCTCAACATCTTCGTACTCAAAATATTCATCACATTCATTGATCCAGTTGATCAATTTCTCTGGGTTAAAATTTCCAAAAAATGTAGGAACCTCAATCTTAGGTCTTTTTCCAATTTTGGAAATCGCCCGAAAAAGTCTTTCTTCCTCTTGGTTCACAATTTCAGCTTCTCCTTCTTGATATTCTTCTTCGGCTTCATCCTCACTTTCATATCTGACATTAAGATTCATTCCTCTGCAAATCTCTTTTTGCAATGCTCGCACTTGTCTCTCCAGCTCTCTAACCTTAGGTGTCACAGCACCAACTCTTTCGCCACGTTCTCTTCGTGGAGGGATTTTCGCGATGCGCGCTGAAACCCTAACCACGGTCCTGGTGCAAACTACCTCATAGTCAGCGATCTATTTACACACTCAAGAACTCTTGCTCTGATACCACTTGATGAAGGGTGCTCTCTTTAATACCACAAACACATAACAGAAATAGAGAAACAACAACAATAATATGCAAGAACAGAAAATTGGCTTCTTATTATCTCCACAAATGTAGAATTTCAAACTTTTAGAATTACAATATGCAAAGCCACATGGGCATTCCCTTACAATATTCTATAGGACAAAGCCTCGAATCAATACCCAGATCTACTACTGAGAACTGCTCTAGACAACACTATGGGCCTTCTTTATATAGGCAATTTCCACCGCCCGAGAAGGTTCTAAAAATTTAGCCCTTAGGGCCGACCAAACTTAAAATTATTTTATTTTACAATTTATTACATCAAAGTCGGCTCAAAATGAGTTTTGAAAACCCAAACAAAAATTTTGAAGAAAAATTATTTTCCGCCATTTCAGGTGACCCAACTCCTGAAGACCATAAGTCATCACCCGTTGACCCGATTGGCTATTATAACCCCATTCTGGAAATGTCACGAAGTGCTCTACAGGCTTGTCCCACGTAAAGCACCCGTCACCCAAATTTTCAACATCATCCGGGGCCTCTAAAGCCTTCAAAACTGAGTTTGAAGTTTCTGTACCCTGCTGCCAATATCGAAAATCTTCAATATCTTCAAAACTAGACCCAATCTAGCCATGAAACTTTTCTGGCAGGCTGATATGACTGAGATGAACCTCCATATGTAAAATTAGAACATTCTGAGATCATAAGACCAACTTACTAAAAATAGCAAGTTTCCATAAATAGCAACTCTGCACAAGATAGCCCTTATTGAATACAAAAATAGAAATATTTTTGGGTGATGCAAGATTGCTCTTACACCCACGATGCTCCTGCATCAGACACCCGAGGTAATTTGAGAAGTGACCCTGTCACGACTCAAGTGTGCAGAGGAAAACCAGGATGGTTAACCTCCACCTTTGTTAGCCATGATGAATCTTCAACGGGTCATCCTTTCAATTTGACCAAATACTCTTCATATGTCATGTTCCTTGTGCTTCTGCCAACATGACTATCTAGTAGGTCTTCAATCTCCTTGAAATCTGAACCGGTTGCTTGAATACTCCACTGTGTTGCTGCAACCTCATCTTCAACACCTCCTTCGTGATACTCTGTCAAATCTGAAATGTTAAACACTGCTAAAATATTCAGCTCACTAGGCAATTTTACCTCATATGCATTTCCTCAATCATGCTTCTTCAATATCTTACATGGTCCAAACTTCTTCATTTTCAGCTTGTTATATGTACCAACCGAAAATCACTCATTCCGCAAATGAACCATGACTTCATCCCCAACCTAAAATTCCTTATGTCTCTTTTTCTCATCTACCTTAGCCTTATACTGCGCATTCATCTTGGTAATATGCTTCCTCACCTCCTCAAGGATGTTCTTCAAATGTTCTGCAAAATTCTCAGCTTCAGCACTACTTATTTCTCCTTTATCTATCTTTCTCAATTCAGATGCATTTCTCGGACTACTTCAATATACAATCTAGAATGGTGATTTACCAGTGCTCCTATTGATAGAATTATTATATGCAAATTCTGTCTGTGGTAAAATCAAATCCCATCCTATTGGCTTATCTCCAACCAAACATCTCAGCAAATTTTCCAAACTTCTATTCACCACCTCTCTCTGTCCATCAATCTGTGGATGATGTGATGAAACTGAACTTCAAATCTGTCTTCAACTTCTTCCACAATGTCTGCCAGAAATATCCAAAAAACTTAGTATCTCGATCTGACACTATGGTCTTTGGCAAACCATGTAGTCTCACCACTTCTCTGAAAAACAATTCTGCTACATGAAAAGCATCATTAGTTTTCTTGCAGGGAATGAAATGTGTCATCTTCAAAAATTTGTCAACTACTACAAAAATTGAATCATGTCCCCGCTGTGTCCTCGGTAAACCAAGAACAAAGTCCATACTAATATCCTCCCAAGGCTTCTCTAGTATAGGTAATGGCTAATACAACCCTGTATTCTACTTCACTCCTTTTGCCATCTGACATACTCTGCAACTTTGTACAAACTTCTTCACATCTTGCTGTAATTGTGGCCAATAATAATTTTCAACAACTAAAGCAAGAGTTTTATCATGACCAAAATGTCCAACCAATCTTCCACTATGCTTCTCCTTGATGAGATTCTCCCTCATAGAACTTCGTGGAATGTACAACTGACTCCCTCTGAATAGCATATCATCCTGGATGATGAAATCCAGTCATTTCGTCATGTCTAGAGTAACAGGTTCTGTACAAGCTTTCCAAGCTTCACCAAAATTAGGATCCTCTGGATACAAATTCTTGAGTTTTTTGAACCCAACCACCTCAATCTGCATCTCTGTCAGCAATAGTTGCCTTCTGCTAAGAGCATCTGCAACCCTATTAGACTTTCCACTCCTGTGTTTCAAAACAAATGTATAACTCTGCAAAAACTCAACCCATTTCAAATGCCTCTGATTCAACTTTCCTTGACTATTCAAATATTGCAAAGCTTGATGATCAGTATACAAAACAAACTCCTTAGGAAGTAGATAGTGCCTCAGCTTTTTCAATGCCTGAACTATAACATAAAATTCCTGATCATAAATAGAATATTTTCTCTTGGCATCATTTAACTTCTCACTGAAATAAGCAACAGGTTTACCTTCTTGACTCATAACAGCTCCTATTGCAGTACCACTAGCATCACAATCTACTTGAAACACCTTATTAAAATCTAGAAGTGCTAAAATAGGTTGTTCTCTAACTTTGTGTTTCAACAATTGAAAACTCTTTTCTGCCCCATTAGTCTATTTAAACTCTTTTCTATCCCCTCTCATTGTTTCAGTCAAGGGTCCACAAATACTACTAAAATTTTTGATAAACTTTCTATAAAAGCTAGCTAGACGATAAAAAAATCTTACATCAGTAGCACTCCTTGGAGTAGGCCATTCAAGGATAGCCTGTACCTTCTCTGGGTCCATTTTTAGACCTTCTACTGAAACTACAAATCCCAAATACACTAACTCTTTCTTCACAAAATTGCACTTCTTCAAATTAATCAACAATTTCTCATCTCTCAACTTCTCAAACACCAGACAAATATGCATCATATGTTCCTCCAATGTCTTGCTAAAAATCAAAATATCATCTATGTAAACAATGACAAACTTACCCAGAAATTCTTTCAGAACCTCGTTCATGAGCCGCATGAAAGTGCTCGGTGCATTGGTTAGCCCAAAAGGCATGACTAACCACTCATACAGTCCTTCCTTTGTCTTGAAGGCAGTCTTCCATTCATCTCCTTCTCTGATTCGAATCTGGTGATATCCACTTTTCAGATCTATCTTTGAGAAATACACATCCCCACTCAAACAATCTATAATATCATCCATTTGTGGCAATGGAAACCTATACTTGATTGTGATCTTGTTTATTGCTCTGGAATCTGTACACATCCTCCACTCTCCATTCTTCTTTGGTGCTAATACCGCTGGTACAACATAGGGACTTAGACTCTCTCGAATCAACCCCTTCTGCAATAACTCGTGTACTTGTCTATTCAACTCTTCACTTTCTACTGGTGTCATTCTGTGTGCTACCTTGTTTGGCAAACTGGCTCCTGGATTCAAATCCATCTGATCACTGATCTTCCTTACCGGTGGTAATCCATCAGGTACATTATCAGATACAATATCCTGAAACTCATTTAACAATTTTGCAACCTCTACAGGTACATCCTCTACTTCTTCTTTACCAACTTTTGGAATTAAAGCAAAACACACATGCTCATGCCTCATACCATCTAGGAATTTTCTTCCATCAACAAAAGTTATCCTTGCATTACCACATACCTTTTCTTCGGTCTCCTTCAATGGCTTTAGCTTATGTCGCACTCCATCTTTTATCAGGGAATAGGTATTCGCACGGCCATCGTGTATAGCACATTTGTCAAACTGCCACGGTCTACCAAACAACATATGACATGCATCCATAGAGATGATATCACATAGTACCCCATCTTGGTACCTGTCGATCTTGAACTTTACAAGGCACTGTTCACTGACCATGACCTTGTGGTCAACCTGCACCCAGGCAATCCGATATGGATGTGGGTGTTTCTATCTCTTGAGCTTCAACTTTGTCACCATCTCTTCTGACACCAAATTGTCAGTGCTTCCACTATCGATAATCACATCACAACATTTACCCTCACACTTGCATCTAGTGCGAAACAGGTTCCTCCTTTGTTTAGGTTCATTCTCACCACTCAGCAAGACTCTTCTGTTAATTAGCGTTTCTCCTCTTTTAGCATCTTTAAAATTTGATGATCTAGCATCTTTATTTACATGTGCAACTCTGGCCTGGCCTTCATTTCTCCTATCTTTTTTGCCTTAGCACTGAGGACATTCAAATGCCCAATGACCTTCTCCACAGTGAAAACATGTTCCACGGAAGCCTCCTCTTCTAGATCCTTGTCCTCTTCCTCTTCCTCTCTGATCTCTATTACTCTGATCCTAGAAACGATTGAAATTATTTCTTCTCTGATTCTGACCGCTACTGGCCTCATCCTTCTTTTTCAGATCTTCATTTTGGCCACCATATGACCTTCCACCAGATCTTCCACCACGACCTCTTCCATTTTATCTGCTCTCAAACTTCTTATTCAGCTTTTCTTCTACTTTTAGGGCAAACTGGTATGCCTCCTCAATATTGTTCATTCGAACCAGATTCAACTCCTCCTGAATGTTTGGCCTTAACCCATTAAGTTATCGGGCAACTTTCTCCTTATCAGCTTCTGCGTGGCCTGTTCTGATGAGGAGTCGATAGAACTCCTCTGTATACTCCTGAACAGATCTTCCTACTTGCTTCAAACTTTACATTTTCTTTAGTAGGTCAAGCTCATAATCAACAAGAATGAACTGTCGCTTCAATTTATCCACCATCCGATCCCATCTTGTGATTTTATCTTTCCCTCTTCTATTTCACTCCAACTGAATTTTTTCCCACCAGATCTTCGCATGACCTTTCAATCTGGCCTTCACAAATTTGACCCTATCAGGATCCTCAACATCTTCGTACTCAAAATATTTCTCACATTCATTGATCCAATCGATCAATTCCTCTGGGTTAAGATTTCCAGAAAATGTAGGAACCTCAATCTTAGGTCTTTTCCCAATCTTGGAAATCGCCCGAAAAAGTCTTTCTTCCTCCTGGTTCACAATTTCAGCTTCTCCTTCTTGATATTCTTCTTCGGCTTCATCCTCACTTTCGTCTCTGACATTAAGATTCATTCCTCTGCGAATCTCTTCTTGCAATGCTCACACTTGTCTCTGCAGCTCTCTAACCTCAGGTGACACAGCACCAGCTCTTCCGCCACGTTCTCTTCATTGAGGCATTTTCACAATGCGCATTGAAACCGTAACCATGGTCCTGGTGCAAACTACCTCACAGTCGGCGATCTATTTACACACTCAAGAACTCCTGCTCTGATACCACTTGATGAAGGGTGCTCCCCTTAATACCACAAACACATAACAGAAATAGAGAAACAACAACAATAATATGCAAGAACAGAAAATTGGCTTCTTATTATCTCCACAAATATGGAATTTCAAACTTTCAGAATTACAATATGCAAAGCCACATGTGCATTCCCTTACAATATTCTATAGGACAAAGCCTCGAATCAATACCCATATCTACTACCTAGAACTGCCCTAGACAACACTATGGGTCTTCTTTATATAGGCAATTTCCACCGCCCGAGAAGGTTGTAGAAATTTAGCCCTTAGGGCCGATCAAACTTAGAATTATTTTATTTTACAATTTATTACATCAAAGTCGGCTCAAAATCAGTTTTGAAAACCCAAACAGAAATTTTGAAGAAAAATTATTTTTTGCCATTTCAGGTGACCCAACTTCCGAAGACCATAAGTCATCATCTGTTGACCCGATTGGCTATTATAACCCCATTCTAGAAACACCACAAAGCGCTCTACAGGCTTAACTTGCGCAAAGCATCCGTCACCCAAATTTTCAACCTCATCTGGGGCCTCTAAAGCATTCAAAATTGAGTTCGAAGTTTCTGTACCCTGCTGCCAATATCAAAAATCTTCAATATCTTCAAAACTAGACCTGATCTAGCCATGAAACTTTGCTGGCAGGCTGATATGACTTAGATGAACCTCCATATGTAAAATTAGAATATTCTGAGATCGTAAGACCAACTTACTAAAAATAGCAAGTTTTCGTAAATAGCAACTCTGCACAAGATAGCCCTTATTGAATACAAAAATAAAAATATTTTTGGGTGATGCAAGATTGCTCTTACACCCACGATGCTCCTGCATCAGAGATGATACAAGACTATATTTATGAGGCCTTCAATAATCTCTATCTATTCTAGGAGATTTGAATTTTTTTGAATTTGGCATGCCAATCTTGCTTGATGCCAAAACTTGTAGTGAGGGTCAGTTGAAAGTTTCACCACTGGGTTTCTTCTAAACCGTTTGTCCTAGAACTGAATGGTCTATGCCATTAGCTCCCATTGGGTAGGTAAATGTTAGTGACAACCTCATTTCTTCCACAGAGTCACTATAACGTTCACGACCATGTCGAACCAAAGTGTCCCCAAGGTGCACTAAGCATGATTGGGAAATGATATTTCGAGGCTCATATTTTGGACCTCGTGAGAGGTATCAAAAAACTATGAGATGTTACAAGACTGTGCTTTTTAGGTCTACCATAACCTCTCTCCTTTCTAGGATATTCATTTTTTTTTTAATTTGGCATGCCAATCTTGCTTGACACCAAAACTTGTAATAAGGGTCAGTTGAAAGTTGCACCACTAGATTTCTTCCAAACTATTCATCTTGGCACTGAATGGTCTATGGGCCATTAGCTCTAGTTAGGTGATTAAATTCTACTGACAATCTTGTTTCGAACATGGAGTCACTAGAATGTTCGGGACCATGCCAGAATAAAGTGTCCCCAAGGTGCACTAAGAACCATTGGGTATGTCGACGAGCATTCTGGTGTGTCAAGAGGAAAAGTGGGACCATTCCTAGGGTAAACCTACCCAACCAAACATGATGGAGCCAATCGATCCATTAAAATGATGTAAATGCACTGAATGTGCTAAAATGGTGTAATAGTGCCTTATTGGAAAAATAAGCCTTAAGGGTCACTATGAGGTCTAGATGACCTTAGGGGCAATATTTGGTTTGAGATAAAGTGTTTAAGCCTTAGAAAAGGATCTAAGAAAGTATATGTCTTGGGAGGGTTAATTTGACAAAGGTATTTGCCAACTTGACAACTTCTTAAAAAAAACTTGTAATTGTTAACAGTTGGTTTGTGACTATTGTAGACAGTTTTAGAGTGTTTGGGGATCTATTAGAGGATATCCACATGAGTATGGTTTAGTATGTAGAGTGGTGTGATAGAGAACCAATGTAAATGGTTCCAAATCAATAAACAAATTTATATTCTTGCAAACTAGTTCATTGGCCCGTGGGTACAATCATTAAACCAAGGCATTTGAATGCATTGCGGAATGTGTCTGTGATTGGAAATGGAGTAAATTGATTGTCTATTGTATTTTTATCACTTCCATGTCTGTATTGCATCATTTTATTGGCATTTGAAGGCAAGGAATTAATTGGTGTCTTGTGCAATAGTGTTTGGTTGTAAGGATATGCGGGATATGGTGGTGGAGAGACAAAAAATGGTCGTAAATGCTGATTGAAGGTGCATGAAGCAACACCATTCATTGTATACATATGAATATATTTAAGGCATTAATCCTACACATAAGTACATACATACAAGCATATTTACATACTAACAATGAATAAAATGAACACACAATTAAGAAATTGGATCGAATATCAAGTTTCATATATATCAAAATGAACAATAATTTTGTGGATATCTAAAAATGATATACATGCCAAATCAATAATAGAGTTACAAAAATGTGGCATTGACTATGTCAAGGTCGATATATATAATAAAAATGTTGATTATATACAAAATTTGGTAATTCAATTATAACCACAACTAGATCTGTATATCTCTATCAATATCTACGACTTTGTTGGATCATCGAAATTGAGCCTCTTCAAAGTAGTAGGTGGCTCACTAGGTGTTTGCACAAGAAAAATTCAAATGCTAATCAGATATCTTTTCTCAAAATAACATCAAAATAACTAAAAACATGATTGTAATACGTTGGCAGTTGAATTGTTGGTTACCTCATCTCTTTCTTCTACAATTGGGTCATTCCCTAAAGCTAATGGTCCCCATCTTACATGATCTTGACTCCTAACAAAATGTAAAGGCAGAGGATCCATGGGAGGTTGTGAAGAGGGATGTAACAGGTAAAATTAAATTAAATCAAGTTAATAACATATATATCAAGAAACACTAAACAAATTATAAAATTGCATCTACTCATATCTAAATGCATATGTTTAACATGTATATAGAAAAAAATGCATATCGAAACCTCAGATGGCTCTCTTGTACTCTTAGGATGCATCGCCACTAATGAGACATCTACGATCAATTCCTATATGAACAATGATAACACATGTCATATTCATAGAGGAAGGATTTCTAAAAGATTTAGAACGATCAAGAATGCAATTGAAAGTAAATATACAAATTTTACCTCTTCTCTCTCCTGAACATCATCGACATCAAGTGCATTCATTAATTCTATAAAACCCAACTGTTTCTATACATAGAACAAATAAGTTACGTGCATTCATCAATATAGACTACAAATACATCTTTAATCATGAATAATACATTTCAAAAAATAAACTTATATTCTATTGAATTACCTTTTATTGTTTGGGTGTCCTCGAAGATTTCTTTCTCTTTCCTAGTGTCCTCAAGTCAAGTGAGATACCCTAGCAAAAAAAAATAACATAAGATAAACAAATATGATACCGCATGGGTTCAACTAAAACTATAAACAAGAGATGTGCAAAATATTATACCGCAAATCTTTCAAAACCAAAGTCAATGGCAGAAAGGGTGATATCATCAAGTTCAGAAATATGAGCAGTCGACAAGCCCTATAAAAAACCAAATAAATATGCATGGATTAACAAAATATATTTTGAAACATATTATTCTACTTTAAGGAATATTTTAAAATAATTACCTCAACTGTCAAAGCTACACGTGTACATGTACATCTACCCAAATGAACACTCTGTGGTGTGCTCCTATCACTCGCTACACCCTACAATGCATATTATTATTTACTTTTATAAGATGTAGGTGATTAATTAATAACATGTCAAAACACAAATAAAAAAACCTGTCTCTGCTCTCTAGAAAATACCATCATCATCAAGTTGTCTATGAGGGTTGCATCCTCAACATTGAATGCATGGTATCTACCCCCACAATGTGTACACAAATGAGATGTTGAACCATCCTCATTTGTGTCAATATCTACCCCAACACATATACCATGGCAATTGGGTAAAATATGCTCAATGGATTGGGCTAATCCAAATGGTGTGTCTGATGATGATGGAGGTGGAAAATGTGTTGATCCACCCTCTACTCTGACAAATGGTGTGCCATTCTCAATGATGACATAAATCAATGATGTGGTTGCATGAAGGGTTTGTAAATCTATAGACTCCTTCACAACTATTGGGACTACAACATGAACCATGGGCTTTTTAGCTATAGGCCTCCTATGTTGTGGTTGTACCACCCTATGAGCCCCAGGTATATCATGCATAGAGCCTCTCCCTCTACCCTGGAACTATCAGATGTCAAAGTAATTCAGCTTCTCACTAAGAATAAACTCACAATATAGCTTTCTCAAGAAATATAGAGGCGCCTCCCAATTATTACAGGGTGCTTGGTCAAATTCCATATACCACCTATCCCAAAAAGATGCTTTCATCCTATTGTGAACACACCAATGTATAGGAAACCGAGTCGTATTTAGTTCTAGGGTGTTACTAGTGCTAGGATCAGTAAAAATAGCACATATATCACTTTTAAGAATGCCCTTCTTTTTCACTTCATCATATGACAAGCCATCCACATAAAATGCTTGACACTTATCCCTCCATGAACCCCATTTGGTAACCTCTCTAGAAACCTCATTTTCACTATTGGTCATTCTTCCTAGCATCGAGGCAACGATTGAGTGGTGGTCAAGACTAGAGGACCTCAACCTATTGACCATTATAGAAATTTGGGCACTATTTTGTGTAAGGCATTTTATGAGATCATCTTGTGTGGCATCTACATGATTTGATGGATGACATGGAGGGTTTATGGGTGGCGGTGGTTGTGGTTGTGGAGGAGGATTTTGTGGTTTTGGTGGAGGATTTTGTGGTTGTGGTTGTTGCTCATGTTCAATATTGTCTTCTGTTGCTTGTGCATGAGGTTTTTGTTTTCTTTTTCATTTTGGGGAAGTCTTTGTAGAATCTGACATCAAAATTAAAAAACAAAACATAAATTAATTATAAAACCCTACTTCAAATAAAATACAAACAAAATATTCAAAACACTAAAATCTTACCTTTTTGACAAGGTGCCATTGTTGCCAATCGATGAAAAATGCAAATAGGACCAAGACACGCTCCTATTTTGCAGAAAAATGGCTTCCTTGATTGACTATTCCTTCATTTATGGCATTGGAAATGGTCCAAAGCCACGGGTTTAAAGGAATATAATGTTCCTCAAAACCCGTACCCATTTTGAGATGCTATTGGCATTTTTGATATTTTTGGCTAGGCTTGGTAAAACCAAGCCTAGCACATTTTTGAATTTTGTATAACCCACACCCGGGTTATGAAAATTTTAAATTGTTTTTTGGATGTGGCCACTAAACTGTCCACCATTTTGGTGCACTTACCCCTTTATCTTTCAAATTTTCTATATCAAAAATTTATTGTATGAGTTTAAGTATAAATATTTAATATTAAGAATTATAAACTATATTACCCTTAGCATTATTTTTTACTTTTCAATCTTATTAAATTTTGGAAATGATGATTACAATAATAATTGTTTGATAATAATATAGAAAATTCATTTAATAAGATATCTACTTAAAAATCAAGTTATTAAAATAATATCAAACGAACAATATGATATGAAAAACTTTACTAAACGATAACCACTTGTTGAACATGAATATCCATATTTTGACAAGAAGATTAGTAAACTGTGAACTTATTAAGTTGATAATCTAAGATTATTACTTAAATATGATACCCAATTATATTATAAAAACTTGATAATTTATGGAATACAATTGTTGCCATTTTTATTTTTATGCGATTCTAAATGATTTTATAATATAAATAAAATATATAATAAAAGGTTGTTATTTTCATTTTCCAATAAATTAAAGGTTTCTAATTTGTTTTCAAATATATGACGTGTAAAAATGAGCATAACATCCACTGAAATAAAAAATAAGATCTAATACAATTGTTGTGATTTTAATTTTCTTTGTCACTAATTAATTTTACATTATATAATAATATTAAAAACTATAATAAAAAATAATTACATAGAGGCATTCCTATACAAAAAAAGTTCTATTTTTTTAGGTAATAAAAATAATGTTTAGGTATTTAAAGACTTTTTAATTAGAAGGTTGAGATGCTTCCAAATTCAAAATATAATCACCATCTTATAAGCATGCTGAATTTGAGTAATTTTGAAAGGGATCCATAGCCAATCTCTCAACAAAATCACATGGCATAAAAATGGGTTGGGCAAAAAGGAATCAAAGAATTCATGAGAGATAAAAAGATTGAGTAAATAAGGAATCAATTCATAATTGTATGCATAAAAAGGAATATCAAGCATGAACCTTGATTAATTAATTAAGAAATTTAAAAATATTTAAAAATATTTTTTAAAAGATCAACTAAAACATAATTGATAATAAATCTACATAACCTTTATTGGATCTCTTTTGTTAAATTCTTGAGTATTTTTTAAAATTCATTTGCTATATACTTTCAATTATATGATTTTTATTCAATGTTTATTGATTTTATTTGGGTGTTATGTACAAGAAAAAACTATAACAATATATGAATAAAAGGAAGAGTCATTTTATATTTCATGATAATAGAAATTACTCCACCTAAACCCTAACCTATAATAATAACCTTAACCCTAACCATAATTCCAACCATGATATAAACCCTAAAGTTAACCATAACACTAACCATAGTCCTAATCTTAAACCCTCAATCTTGATCCTAACTAATAATAGTAACTATGATGTAGGCCCTAACCCTAAATATAACCTTAACTATAGAACTAATAATAAACCCTAAACCTTAATCCTAACCTTAACCCTAATCAAATTATAACTCAAACCATAATACTAATCATAATGTAAAGCCTATTCCTAACAATAATCTTAATCCTAAATCCTAAAACCTAATCCTAACTGTCACCCTAAACCATTTCCCTAATTAAATCCCTAACACTAACTATAATGCTAATTCTGATGTAAAACCTTACCGTAACAATAATCCTAACCCTAACTAGCACCATAACCATAAACCCTAACTCCAATCATAATAAAAACCATGATGTAAACCCTTACCCTAACCATAATCCCAATCCTAACCCTAAACCCCAATCCTAATTATAAACCTATATTGTAACCTAAATATTAAACCCTAACCCTAATCACAATCCTAAACAAAATCATAAACCAAACCCTAAATCTAATGCTAACCCTAACCATGACATAAACATGAACCCTTGTCCTAACATTAACTGTAAAATCAAACTTTGATCAAAACCCAAGCCCCAACCATAATTCCAACCATGACTTAAACCATGAACCTAAACTAATCATAATCATAAACCCTAAAACTTGTTCCTGACTCTAAATATGATTCCTACTAATAATACTAACCATGATATAAATATTGACCCTAATCAAAATCTTAACCCTAACCTTAATACTAACTACTATATAAACCCTTACCTTAACCATAATCCTAATACTAAATCCCAAACTCTTAAATCCTAATCATAACCTTAAACTCTAATCATAATTAAAACTCTAATCCTAACTATAATATTAACCATGATTAAAACTCTAACCCTAACCATAATCCTAATCCTAAAACCTAAAATCTTAGATCCTAGCCAAAACCATAAACCCTAACCCTAGTCACAATTCCAACCATTATATTATCCTAGCCACAATACTAACCATACTTTTAATCCTAAAACCTAAGCCTTGCTTCTAAGCCTAAACCATAATCATAAGGATAATACTAAACATGATGTAAACTCTATCCCTAACCATAAGCATAACTATGAATCCTAATCCTAAACATGAAATCCTAATCCTAACCCTTTCCTTAAAGCATAACCCTAATAAAAATATTAACTCAAACCTTGATACCAACCATTATGTAAACCCTAACCTTAATGGTAATCCTAATCTTAAGCCCTAATCTTAATTGTAACTCTAATTAAAACCCTAACACTAACCATAATGTAAACCCTTATCCTAAGCCTAAGCCTAACCATAAACCTTAACCTTAATCAAAACCCTAAAACCTAATCCTAATCCTAACCTTAAACCCTAACCCAAACATAAAACCCTAATGCTAACCCTAACCCTAAACAAGATTATAACCCAAACCATAACCATAATCATGATGCTAAAATCTAAACCCTTATCCTAACCCTAACCAAGTAATAAAATCCCTAACCCTAACCATAATTCCAATCATGATATAAACTACAAACCTAACCATAATACTAACCATGATGTAAATCCCAACCCTAACAATAATCATAATCCTAAACCCTAAACTCTAAACCCCATTCCTAATTGTAACACTAAACTCTAACCCTAACACCAACCATAATACTGACTATGATTTAAATCCTTACCCTAACAATAATCCCAACCCTTACCATAAAGCTTAACCTCAATCAAAACTCTAGCCCTTATCATAATACTGACCATGATTTAAACCTTTACCCTAACCAGAATCCTAATCCAAAACCCTACATTTTGATTATGATCCTAATCATAAACCCTAACCCCAACAATAAACCCTAACCCTATCTATAATCCTAATGTTAAACAAGATCATAACCCGAATGCTTAACCCAATCCTAACCCTAAATTTGGCATAAACCTAAACCATAATTCTAACCTTAACCATAATTCCAACTATGATTGAAACCATAAACCTAACAATAATCCTAATCTTAAACTACTCCTTTATTGATTTTATATTTTTACTATTTATTATTGTTTGTATTAGATTATTATTTTTTAATAAAGTCAGTGCATTTATTTAATTACCTTTGATAAAATTTGGGTTGTTCCAAATTATAATTGGCACAACACTTGTCAGTACCCCAAGGTTTGATAATCGAGTCATCTAATAAGTATAATCTAAGTTACTTTATTATTCTAATAAGATCATAACCCAAATGCTTAACCTAACCCTAACTTTGGCATAAACCTAAACCATTATTCTAACCTTAACCATAATTCCAACTATGATTGAAACCATAAACCTAACAATAATCCTAATCTTAAACCCTAAAACTTGATGTGTACGTGTGTACGTGTGTGTGCGTGTGCTAGTTTTTGAAACTTGAATCTTAGAAAATTTTTAAAATGATGATTATAATAATAGATGTTTGATAATAGTATATAGAAAATTTATTTAACAAGATAGCTACTTAAAAATCAAGTTTTCAAAATAATATCAACCCAACAAATGATATGTAAAATGTTACTAAATTATAACCACTTGTTGAATATCAATATCAATATTTTGATCCAAGAAGATTAGTAAAATGCAAACTTATTAAGTTGATAATCTAAGATGATTACTTAAATATGATACCCAATATGATAACTACTTGATATTATGTAAGATGTAATCTCAACAAATTTATATGCTACTACTTGCTTATTAGGCAAAATGATAACAACTTAATGACTATACATATGTGAACCAAAACTAACAAATTGCTAATTGAGCTATGCATGTCTTGATAAATTTATATAAAATAGTTAACATGCAATACACATGATTACAAAAACAATAAATGTTCAATTTAAAGATTGTCATATTTTTAGAACTAATACATATACACTAATGACTATCAAATTATTCACTATGCAATATTAAGATTTGATAGTATATAAAAAGAAAAACAATGTACAATATTATTTAAGATTAGCAGCCTAATAAAAATTATAAATTGTATGAATGTTGTCTATTATTTCTATTGACTACAAACCTCAAGAAGACTACCTTGTAATTTTATGACCTCAACAAAAATGACAAATTCTATTTGTAACTCCCATGTTTATGAAGTGATATAAAGACTCTATTTGTAAGTCTCATCAGTTACATTACACTTAATACACACTTTTAAAGACATTGGATATTGAAATGGATTTAAAATTATAGTATCTTGATTTACAGAATGGAGTAAGATTGAGAAAAGAATAATTATAAAAACCAATGAGCTATTACTAAGTATGACTGAGGGAAGAAGGTTGTGACACAAAGATTAGAACCTCATCAAATGAGGATGTTTCAAGTTTTTGGTGCTATTTTTTACATTGTTGCTTTTGTAATATGTTTTGTTATTTTTTAGTTTAGTTGTATTCACAAGTCTACATGATTGTTTTTGTTTTTTATTGTACTAGATCTACGATATTTTTTTTGATAGTTAAGCTAGTTATGTGTTGAGCTCATGGGATCAAGACGTTTTCCCTACTTATTTAATAAAATAACTATTTTTTATAATATGCACAATATCAAGAGGTTTGATAGATGAAATAATTAAATGTATATTTCAACAACCACTAATTATGATTTTGAACAACTATTATTATTTTTTGCCTTTAACAATCACTACTTACATCTTTATTAAACACCATACATAGTGGTCATGTTAACAATTTTTCATGATACAATTAGATTGATGACCAAGTCTTAATTAAACATTTGGGTGATACTCTCTAAATTATACTTAGTTTTTTATTACTATGCATGATAGCTATGTTCCATCATAGTAAATTGGATATTTTGTTGTTAGTATCCCTAAAATCAAGGGACTATGGATCTTGTTTGAAGACTATTATTTGAGAAAAAACTATTGTAAATATAAATTTTGTCAAGAGGTATATAGTGATAAAATATGACATGAAAATTAATAAAGACTTTTATATTATTCTAGACAAATTTTTACTTCTTGAATAAGCAAGGGATGTGAGAAGAAGTTGTACTAGCAAGAAATAACCTATTTAATAAGTCAATGAATTCTTGAGTTCTTTCATTATTACTATTTTTTTTAGGTAAGCTTGTAGCTAGAATTACTCCTTAATTGATTTCATATTTTTACTATTTATTGTTGTTTGTATTAGATTATTATTTTTTAATAAAGTCAGTGCATTTATTTAATTACCTTTGATAAAATTTGGGTTGTTCCCAAATTATAATTTACAAAATCTCTTTATATTATATGTTTTATTTGTGGCAAATGAATTTGCACTTAAAATCTCAAACTAACTAATTACCACTCCTGGCATAGAATTGGCACAACACTTGTCAGTACCCCAAGGTTTGATAATTGAGTCATCTAATAAGTATAATATTTAATTTATTATTCAAGTTGCATTTTCAATTATACTCCTCATATCTTATTATATATAACTTGTATATGGGTCCATAAATGACCTCGATGACTCATGTGGTACCAAACAACCTCCTATATATTCCCAACACCCATTTATTGCAACAAACCTTTTGTACAAAGCAAGCAGAAAGTCAAGATTTAGGTCATTTGGTACAAAATGTTTTGTATATGACATCTTGATTAACAAATAAAAAATGGTAGCTTTATATATGACATCCAAATATGATTTCATGTATATTGGTTGTGAAAGTTAACAAGAAAGGCCATTTCAATAGATAGAATTTAGTGGGAAATTAGGTTTAGGGTTTGTGTGTTTAAGTCAATGAATATGAAAATTATATTTAAGTAGACCTTCAGTGAATAATAAAACAAGAGCGAAACCCAATAAATATGAGATTGTAAAATTTTAATCGAGATTTAAATAATAAAATTTGTAACATGATGTTAGAGGGATCCTCAAATATGAATAATATTATGTAAAATAATAATATGACAAAAAGATTTTTAAAAAAATTATATAAATGATATTAACACCTTCTTACTATCTCCACATAACTAAGATAAAAATTGTATCATCTCTGTTGGAAACAAGGATGCATAGCGTCTAGTTCCTGATGTTGCAAAAGTTAAGTAGTAGCTTTGATTTTTGTGACAATTGATACTTTAAATAAGGAATGTCAAAAACATTATGACAATGGCAAAGATTTTTATAGGAACAACAAATTAATTTTATATGTGATCATTGATATTATAAATAAGTAATGTCAAAAACATTATGAATATGGCAAAGATTAATTTGTATTAGCAGGAAAGTAATTTTATTAGTTTGAGTGAGGAATTTGGTAAGAAATCTATGAAGCTAGCAACTAGCAATAAATTGCAATTACATGAGCAATTTGAACAGAGAGACATGCCCTCCATTTGTTTCCACCTGTCTGTACATCATGAGGATTGTTTTAAAAAAAATAGCAGTCAATATTAAAATCTTAGATTAACAAAATAAGAACTGTAAGGCATTGACCCATGGAGGCTTCCAAATAGAAAATTAGAAGAATGACAATAGTAATATTGAACAAAGTTTACTAGAAAGTGTAATCCAATGGTTTTTGACAGACATTGAAATAAAGTCAAAGTAAGCACAACATTTTGCTTGAATCAGAATTTGATAAATGGGTGAATGAAATTGCATTAATATTTAAGCATCAAACAAAAATTATAATTAATCAACTCAATAATAACAATGAGATATTGCATAGAATGTCATGGAAGCTACAATGTGATCCAAACATAAGCCAAATCATGCAAATTTCTAACATTGCATCATGGAAGAGTAGTAATGCACATAAGCAGGGAAATAAAATTAATAGTAACAAAAGGTTTAAAATTATATTTTAAATAACACATATAGTCATTGCACTTGTGTCAAAAAGCAGGATTGACAAATACCATCACATAGTACTCTAATTAAGTTCAACATATTAATATCTTGGTTTCTATGTGGACATGATTACTACAGAATATGTATGAGATAGTTTGTAATATATTTTGGGAGCTTATTTTGTACTTAAAGCTAAAATCTCCTTGCAATTTGATCAGATTAATTTTTTGGTGCAGATATTCCAGTCTTTCAGTGTTGCATAGCTTCCTGCATGTTCATGGAGAAGTTGGTGATAGTGATTTTTTATTGAAATATATAGTGATTTTTTATTGAAATATATAGTACTATTTGCACATAAAAATATTTTCTTTATCATTGCAGGGAGTTGTTTTGTTTACCTTTTGACTTGTTCATCCTATTTGTAGCAGAGTGGCATGTGTAATTGCATTACTCTGAGTCATTGTGAAGCGTCCTTCAATGGAAACTTCTCGTAGGGTGAAGACAACTCCAGATTTGTTTTGTATGTATTCTTCATACTTGATGTTTGTAAGAGCTGGCATCAATTGTTCAATTACTGACTGGTCGATAGAGCATTGCATTGTTTGTTTATTCTCAGTGATGAGTATTGTTTTGAGTTGGAGTTTGTGCACATAGTTGACATCCTGGTCACACTTGATGCAATGTGTAGATTCCTCTTCCAAAATTCCAAAGCCATCAAATTTGTAATTACACTGTGAGCATAATGCACTGAATGGACTGGAAAATGGATTTGCCGCCTTTAATATCCCATGAACCTATTGCAAGTGTTTACTTGTCAATGCATGTTGTGATTCATAATTTAAATATAAAGAGTTTTGCAATGTGTTTTGCTTACCTCATATGTTTTTTCAATCAATTCATTAAAAATGTCCAAAGTCCTCTTGTCATTTAACTTGCAATGTATGTGGACAAACCTGTACAGAATGTGTTCTTTTTGTCAAGCCTCTTTACAATGTTTCTAAAAAGCAATGCGGGGGTCTCATTCCGATGGAGTTGTTCTTCTGCTACTATATAGTGGTGAGCTAGATTTTGATGAATTTCAAGCTGTAAAGAAGAAAGACAATCAGAGTTGTTACTCTTGTTAGAAATTTGCATGTGGGAGTGTTAAGTATCATGATAAGTGTATGAGTAGTCAATAGTTAGAAAACATTTTACTTGTACTCTGTCTTCTTCACTGTGGCCATCCTTTATTTCTAATATACTTTGAGAGCCCATTTTTTTTGTTGCAACCACCAATGCTCCCAATGTTCTGATTGGGTACTCAATTGTGCTATTGAGGAGCTACTTGATTGTTGTACTAGGAATAAAATTGTATTCAGTGCACATGCAACTGATAGTTTCAACTGTGTTTGTATCTTTGAGAATGAGAATACAGTCGTAGTCACCATGATCATAGTCAGTTCATGGTGCAATGTCAAAACCTGTAATGGAAATACCCATTCCTGGGATTATTTTGTCTTCATGTTGCTGCACTAGGTTGCCACTGATATTTAGTGTGATTGTCATCTATGCTTTGATGTCTGTCAAGTCAGCACGTAAAACTTCACGTGTCTTGTTCACTTTGTCAAGATTGACTTTGTAGACTACCAACACATCTCCTTCAAATGTGTGTCCGATCTTTCTTGCATTGAGATCTTCAATTGAAATAGAATTTGTGCTTTTCACTCTCGACCTGCAAGGAGCTTATCAGTATTTTTATTGTTCGTTGGTAGTGTGAATAAGTTAAGGATATGTGACAATAGAAAGAGAATACCTTTTTGTTGTTTGATCTTGTTTCATTTGTGCAACCTTCCCTTGTCTTTTGCTTGCCTCCATTTTCCCCTGCAAAGTAATATTGTGGATGGAAAATTGTCTTAGGAGTTTGTAATGAATGTTTGCATGGAGATATTTTTATGATATTTCATAATTGCCATTGTCAATATGATTGTTTTGCCAATTTGATTGCCAAAGTATAGATGTTGTTTAAATAGTCGAATTGATGTATTCTGTTTTGTTATTCTTACTTATGTTGTGTAGATTGTAGTTCAATTTTTTTCCTCTATAAGATGTATTTGTAGGAAAGTAGAAAAGTGGTCTGTCTAGTATGCTTCAGATCTGTAAATGCAATATTTGTTTGTAGTAATGTTAGACCAAATGTGATCAATAAGTGGCCTTTTTAAATGGTGTGAATGGTTGAGTAGGAAATAAAGTTTGTGGGATTGCATATGAGTTGTAAAGATTTTTTTGTATTTGTTTGTCATTGCCATATCAATGTTTAAATCTCTAAGAATATACAAGATACTGTTGGGTTCTATATTACTAATCAATTTGTCTATGGCTATTGTTATTTCTGGTAAGGGAGAATTTGGCCTTGCGTAAATATTGCAAATATTAATTACATTGTTGGATAGCATTATTGTCGACATCATTGCCTTTACATTTTTTGAAATGTGGTGCTCTGTTCTGCTAACTATTATGTTCTTTCTTGTTAAAGTCATAATGCCATGTATTCCATTTATTGAGGATGCATTAAATTGTTCATAAAGAACATTTGTTTGTGCAGTACTTGTATGAACTTCTTGCAAGCATAAAATGTCAGAGGACATGATTTCATTATCATTGACTAGGTCACTTGTGTGTGCATGCAAACTTTGAGTATTTAATGTGCATAGGACAAAATGCAATGTTGCATGTGGACATGTATTCTGATTGTCAATTTTCCAACGTGCATCTGACTCTAAACGTTCCATTTCTAGATTTATTTTTGGCTTCACTCTAAAATTCTTTGGAGTAAGAGGTTTGATCAAATATAGCATTTCCATTATTTTCGTACGTGAGAGTGTTGTGTATGTTATACCGTGTTGTTTTATGCCAGTGGGATCAAAAGCAAGGGCTTCCATTGTCAATCCTTGTGATCGATGGATTGTTCATGCACATGCCAGCTATATAGGGAATTTTTTTCTTATAGTGATTTTTTTGGTCACTGAAATTTTTTGAATTGGCCTTGTGATGCGAAGAATGGGTACCCAATCTTTTTCAATACACTCCTTGTAGAGTAGCCTATATTTTATTTTTTGTTGTTGACCAATATTTTTATCATTAAATTTGATCCACACAATGTCAAAATCGTCACATATTGTATATGCTTTGAAGATTCTGTCTGAACCATTGACTATTCGGTCTTGTGTATTGTAGTTACCTGAATAGATTTCTACAAGTACATTTTGTTTCACGTGTATTTCAGGAGGAAGCATTGCTGTGTGGGTATAAAGTCATATGGCATTGTAGTTTTCCTCACTTTCATCTATTGCTTTCAATACAATAATGTCACCAGGCATGATCATTAGCATTTTATTATTGTGTGCATCTACATCACACCTCCTATAGTAAAGGAATGAGAGTGTTGGGTCAAGTGGTATTGGCCATATGCATTGTTGATTGAGGTATTCTATGTCATCTATTGTTTGCAGACCTTTGCGAACTCTATTTAGAATTTGAATAAAGTATTCATCTTTTTGTCACATTGTGACTTTTAATGAATAGCATCTGACATTGTCTTTCCAAAAATTATATGGTATTAATTCTTTTCCTATTGGTCTATTATAAAAAACAATGGAGTCAAGTACAAGTTGAGCTTGATAAAGATCACCATAGAAAATAGTGTCTAAGCCTCCAAAGTAGGCAGTAGGTCTATTCATAATATCGTGTAAACGCTTGTCTATATACCGCAAAAATGTCGAGCCTACCAAGGAGATCTCATCAATCAGGAGCACTTGTAGTTGGTTGTAATGCTTTGACATCTTGTCTAATGTATCATTGTTTAGTGGAAGGAATTATGATTTGTTGAAAGATATATGGAATGCTGGATGTAGTGTAACCCCACCAATATTATATGCTGCTTTACCCGTATATGTTGTGATTAATCCCTTTGTTTTATCAGGATCATTCTCTACAGCTCTATTGTATACACGTAGAAGTGCTTGGTAAATAGCTTTTGTTGTAAATGTCTTCCCAGTGCCTGCACCACCTGTCAAAAATAGATTGATTGGAGTTGTCATGTTTTTGTTCTTTTTCATCACAATGTCTTTTACAATTATTTGTTGCTCTTCGTTCAACATTTGTCTAAGTTTGTAGTACTCGGTGTTTTCAATTATTTGTGGATGCTTCCCTATTTCGAATCCATTGTAGGGTGAGTTTCCTAGTCTATTACATGCATTTGTCTCTAGATCTTTTTGTATGTCATAGAGTTTGTCGATCCTACATGTTGCAGTTGTAACATTTTCTATATTGTTGTCACATTCTTTCAAATTGATTTCATTTGCTTCTTTCTCAATATCGCCCCATGTACTATTGACACAATAACAAAATTTTGCACATTTCTTTGTGATTGTTTCTTCGTTGTGGATATATGTAGATTCCCAAGAGTTGAAATTGTGTTTTAGTGTACTTTCATGTATTGTGAACGGATAAAAAGTAATAGTTGTTCTCTGTAATGGTTTTCCAAATCAGTGTGCTTGTTATAGTTGATGAAACGTATTATGTTTGATTTTGGTCTTGGCTTAATTTGATACCCTCTTTTTCTATATTTAGAAACAAATTTTGCCAAACATATGTGGGAGATATTTTGTGGACGAGCCAAATAATAATCTATTAAAGATTTTGCTATCACATTTTTTGACTCATTTGGCTCATTATTTAATGCTTTAACAGATTTGAGTACAAATATGTGATCATTGTCTTCTCTTGTATCAATGAATATACATTTCTGAGAACTTTGATTAAGTGGAAGAGACAAAACTAAATGAGCGGTTTGATGTCCTGACATTTGTTGTAAGTTCAATAAAGTGTTTCCCAGTTTGCTTATCATTCGAATTGCATCAATATTATCTCTTTGATGGTCATCACGTATTTTTTTAAATGCACGTGTCATTGATTTGTCAACCTTTTCCATGTATGAACTAGAATACATGGCCGCGACATATGTGTTGAGCACTTGTGCATCTGTGTTCGCTTTCCATAAAATAGAATTTATTTTGCAAAGCTATTGTTCCATATTTGAGATGGTTTCCTTTTAAGGAATAGGGTAGGTTTCTCTATGGTTGACCTTAGTGAGGTAATGTAATCATTCTCTGATAATTGTAATTCATCGATAAATATGTCAAATGTGAAAGAAGCATCATAGGTTCCCTTTTGCAAAACTGAGGAAATTTGTGAGGTTTTTTCAATAATCATTTTGGTTTTTTCAACTAATGGTTCAAGTATCATTGTCTTATGCAGTGGAGGTATTGGAAAATTGTACCGACATGTCCTTTTCAAAGATCTTTTACATTGTCTTGTATGGTGATGTCTGTGAAGAATAGCCAAACTAGGTTGTAAGTGGTCAATGCTACATGTAATGTATTTGTTGACAAAGGCTGTGATATCAGTATTGCTTTCTCTACCATAAATTGGTGCATTTTCTATCCAGATTAGGAGATGGTCATGTTCATTTCCCCTATTCTGAAATTCTGATATGGAAAAATAATCGACAACTTTTCCAAATATTGAATTATCTTGAAATATTAATTTTCTCATAGCATTTATCCTATGTCGATAGTATCGTGCACATGTAACAGGATCTTTTTTGACTAGCTGGAATTTGTCATTGTCATTGTGAGTAGTTGTTTTATTTTCTTGTAATCGCGTTTGTCGTAAATTATTTAGTTTTTGAAGTGTGTTTGTTAGAGGTTCCCAATTTTGTTTCGCACTTGTGAAAGTGATGAAATATGTAGGTGGTCCAAGCTGTCATATCATTGCAAAAACATTTTTCTTTAATTGTTGAATATAATCAGGAGAGATTCTAATTCTTTTGAAATCAACATATTCGATGTCTGATTTTAGAATCTTCTCTAAGTTTGGTTTGTGTTTCACGTCCCTTGCAAAAAGCTTTCTTCCTTTCAATTGACCTTTCCTTATTCTTACCCACATGGTAGACATAACTTGGTGTATTAGTATCCTTATGGTTTTGAAAAAAAGATTTGTCGTGTGAAGAGCAAAATCTTGTTGTGAATGAAGTAGTTCCCATTGTGCTATTTTTTGGTAGTTGAAGTTTTTAACAATATCAGCATCGCGTGGCTCTCCGAAGAAGAGCGTTGGAAAATTCATCTCTTATGCATACTTGTCTTTGAATAGACCAATTGGGTAACAATCTTGGGTAGGTGCAATTTCAATTATTTTGTCTTCCATGTTGCGTATACATCTAGAATCTGTATATCCATGTATCAATGTTTCAGTTGGATTGTCATTCTCTATATCACTATTAGAGTCATGATCGCTTGAGCTTTCATTTAATTGTAATGTATGTATCCATTCATCATTTATTTGAACTTTTTCTATCTTGTAAAGTGTTGCCTTACTCAATTCATAAAGTGCCTGCATTATAATATTTGGCCTCACCATTCCTTTTTGAAATGCATTTTTATATTCCAAACACCTTTTCAAAGATACGATAATCATTGAAGTGTTTGATATTGATTGTGGCAAGGCATTTTGTACAATGTTCATGTTTACAGGAACATTTATTATGGATCTCGTGAGGCCTATCTGAGATCTTCTATAACCTAGTTCCCAAATTTGCGCAAATGCAATTCTGAGGGACACAAGTCTTTCTTCTAAATGTGTCAACATTTGCACATGTTTCAATGGTTTATTATTTCAGATGTTTTGTGGTGATGCAAACTTTGGGAGAGATCCCTGTTTCAAGGATGTCTCACATAGTTTGCAAATGTTGTCATTGCAACTTGGATAATTATAATGTATTAAGTTGTGGTACGTAGTTTTGTCCTTTTCTCTAAAATGTTTTATATCTTTCTTGAGGTGCAAAAGTTGACAAATTGTGCAAGGATATTGGGGCGTGTCATTTATTGTCATTTCATATCTTTCTATTGGTGTTAGGTTTTTCTTGTTTTGCATTCTTTTACGACCTGATATTTGTCTATGGCATGGATGTGCACCATTTTCACATTGGTTAAAGTTATTAGTGACTAATATGCTTTCATTTTGTTCAACATTGTCATTCATCTTTTGCAATTTTTGTCGCATTAGTTTTTTTGTTTCTCGCAAGCTAGATAGTGCTCCTTTTTTTTCACTTCCCAATCGAGCTTCTTGTTTGCAATATTTGGTCTTAGTTTCTAATTCTTGCTTTCTTTTGTTCCAAATTGTGTAAAAATCTCTATTATTCCTTATCATTTGTTTAAGATTATGCAATTTAAGTATTGGTTGATTGATTTGGTCCTCTTCAACCTTAAATAAAGGTTCAAAATGTCCATTAAGTGGATTTGCATCATGGAAAAGGATACAATATGGTTGTCCATGTAATGTTTGGTTGAAGTCTAAATATTTTTTTCCAGATGTGAATGAGAATATGCAGATTCTAATGTTTAACCACTTGGAAAGCCAGTGAATGCAGAAAATATCTCCCCATAGACCTTGTTCGACATTAGCATTTGTTGGTTTCGCAGATAGTCACATTCATCATAGATAAGTGTTGGGATCTTTTACATTGTGGAGTTCTTGTAAGCTTTCAGAATGCAATCATGGTTGTATGAGTTTATTGCTTCTGGGTCGCCATTTTGGAAACATCTCATAAAATAGTCAATTGTTCCATTTTGTAGTTGAATGGATGTGAACTTAAAATTGAGCAACATTTCAAGAGAATCAAATAAGTAGTCACCGAAATTGTATTTAAATGTGGCCAATCTATACAGTCCTTGTTTAACCAATATTTTGTCAATGTCACATGTTTGCAAATTGTTTTCAGATATACATTTGTCCACATGCATTATTTTCAAATTTGAAGTTTTCAAACTTCTTTATATTTGTTCTCTTAGAGTAATAAGTTTGGTTTTTTGCATTTTATGTCTTTAAAATGAAATTTTTAATATATATTTGTATATGAATTTTCTAGAAATTTATTTTTCTTGTGATGGGTTCTTCTGCTGCCTTGGTGGATTTCAACCCAATATCACCCTTGTCTGTGTTTCACAAGTGTATGTAGTTGTTAGCCATCAATTTTTGACATCGAATTTTGTTTTCAAACTAAATCCATCTATGTATCCTCACAAGAAGACATATTTTTAATTTTTCATATCATAAACAACTTAAACTTTGATACCTGGACTGGTAGATCAATTGTATTAAGTTGCATGTGTTGTACCAAGTTTTAAAGCCATATTTTTTTATTTTGATATGTTTAAACACTATTGAATTTTTGGACTCTATAGATAATGGATATATATTTCTCATTTGGATGACATGTATTAATAATCTTTACTAGTCTACTAGACAAGTTAGCGTATGTTTTATTGAAAAATCCATTCAAGTAGTCAAAGAATATAGTTATTCGTTAATTAGCTAAATTACACATATAAAATTTACTTATGTACAAATAAAGGGAAATAACAATTATTGTATTGAAAAATAGACCGTTCTTTTCTTCCAAAACTTTTTATTAAGAAAAAAAAGCAAAATTTATAAACCCACAAAATTGTTGGCTTTGAAAAAACCAATTCTTGGCCTACTACATTTAAAATTACAAGTATATGATTTTAGGCTTCAATTAAAATCCACTCAATAGAAGGAAAAGATATGGAATGCAATTTACCCTCCCCCCTGGTTCTCATTATAACTCCAAAACCTCAACATGTTTAATTGTACATCAAAGTGGTCGCTCACTAGCAGTCAAAAATTTGAAGCTGGGGTCTATGATAGCATTGAATCTTTCCTCTAGTTCAAGTAAGTTGCTCTTTAGTTTTCTGAGTTCTAGTAAAAGCTCTATACATATTTCACAATGGTCTTCTCCTTTGATGCCTCCACTTTCACCTTCACTAGCTGAAGAGACATTGTCATTGCATGTGTTCCCAGATGGAACACTACTATTGCAATGTGTGAGATGAAACATGTTGTGCATGCCTACAGTGGGATCCATTGAAGCACTGTCTATGGCTGCAATCTCTGACCTGAAAGGTGGCGAAGAATTATTTGTAGAGGAAACAACAATGTCTGCATTGTCTACAATTTTATTATGAAGAGAGGAAATTAGTACTTAGCTTAAAAAACATGACCCTTTGTAGAAGGTAAGTAAATAGAGTCATCTATTCATGTTTTCTAACTTTTGAGAAAGTTATCTTCTACAAAATACAAACATTAAGTAATAAATTTGGTTAGAAGGAATACCAGTGTGTTGGTGCAACTGTAAATACTTGGAGGGTACATTTCTTAAAGTGTCCATAGTTGACTCCATCAAATTTGAACCACATGTTGCAATTGTATGAAGTAGACAAAACACTTTGAAATATTGGATAAGCAGTACCATAATTGGGGTTGTTAGAACCATCTTTCTTGCAGTTGTTTGTATCTTGCACTGCTAAGTACCTGTGAACTATGTTGTCTAATAAACCTGGGTCTGGAGAAGTATATGATGAGTCATAATTATTTTGAAAGTGATTAGAACAATTTCCTATTACTTTATCATTGTCAAAAAATAATGGACTTGTGTCGTGAGTGATATTTTGGCCTACATATTCAGCCTGACACGTATGTGACAGAATTGAATCACTTTGCATCCCAGGATTTATATCACAAGTAACACTCTCCACCAATGAAGATTGTAATTTGAAAGTAGTAGGAAGGTCAAAGCATGAAACATAACTTGCACTGCTTCTACTTATTTCATCTGGTTGTACTTTGGAAATGGATACCAATGGTACAGATGACATTACATTTTCTTCCATAATATTGTATGTTTCCAAAGTATGAGAAGAAAAAGATGGTCTTTCTCTAATTCCTTACATGTGTAATGCAGCCTTCTCATATGCAATAGCCGCCTCCTTGGCAGTTTCAAATGTGCCAAGCCAATGGTGGCGTTTAGTTTTTGGATCCCTTATCTCTGCAGCATATTGACCCCATGGACATTGCCTAACACCTTTATATTGGTTATGCTTCGATTGTTTCCTTGTTTTATTTGTAACCATCAATATATTTTGATAATTGTAGTTGTCCTCATTCAGATATTTAAAATTTGATGTCTCTGGCAATCTACTCATTCTGTGTCCAATTCTGTAGGCCAATTGAAAAATACAAAGAAATAATTTAAAATATACAATGGTAATATACGTTAACTATATTTCCCTTTTGAAATATGATAAGCATACTTATTGAGTCCTGAAAGATGCTCCCATAGGAGGATTGTAGAACATTATAAAACAAATAGTTCTTATGGGCATTGCTCACATTACAACAGATAAAAAGAACTTGTTTTATTGCATTATGAATACAAATACATAAAAAAGTACTATGTTGCATGTCAACAACATGATGAAATGGGGTGTGTCTTTCACCATGTACAGAAGTAGCAAGATGATACACATTTCTAGTATTAGGACTACTACACCAAACACCATATTGTCATCATAGAAAGACACATCCATTTCCAAGATGCACAACTATTTTTCTTTACCAACTTTGAAATGTGATAGTAATTTGGTGTCTGGTGCTTTTCCAACCTGCATTAGTTGTATTCAAAATGCCTATTATTCATAATAAATGGGATGATAGTTATATTTGTATATAGGTTGATGAATTGGAAAATGGTAAGAAAGATTAATATTCACATCTATCCCATTAATTTCATAGTCAAAGAAGTTATATGAATCTTCCAACTCCTATACATAAACCATCTTCATGTAGTACTAGTATTCAAAAAATATATTATGGTACTTTGTATAATGGTCCATATAATTAAGGGTTAAATATAGTCCACATGTTCCAATGCTATAGTCTTCATAAAAGTAAAGTTTTTAATATAACAATGGAGTAGTACACAAGGGTGTGACAACAATGTTGAATTCAAACCATTAAGATAGATGCATAATGTCTTCAACATTGTGGACATAACTGATCAAAAGGTTCCTTACAATCATCATTTTCTATAGGGGAAACTAGTAGTTCTTAGAATTTATTAGAGAGTATTCTAATGTAATATAGTTGTCAAATTCATAAAAAGTCTTCATGGTTTGAATCCTGCCATCCATGTATAGAATTTTTAAATTCCATGGGATCAACTTTTTCGTTCAAATCGGTATCATTTTCAAAAATTATGTTTCTGTTTAGGAATGAATAAAGGTATTTTATAGAAAGTGCTAGAGAACATTCAGGAGATTAATGTGGGATTCAAAGAGCCATCTATTACAGAGAAAATGAGGGATTCTAAGTTTTAGCTTGAATTTAAGAATTTTGATGAAGTCTAAAACAATCTCTGAGATGCCCAATAGATTCCCATTTTTAAGCTTTCAAAAATAAAATAGAATATAAAACCACAGACCCTATTTTACAACTTCCCAGTAAAAAGCTGCCAGAGAAAATAAGAATGAAAAAAATTGTAACAAACAAAAAGATTAGTTTGTTTCCATTTTTCTAAAAGATCTGCCCACCCAATAACAGATCCAAGTAACTTGTCTGACACACCATCTTTTGCTTTTTTGATGACATATGGGTTGATGCAATAAATTGGATTTAATATATTTGTATGTTGCCCTACAAATACTGGTTTCTCTTACTATGGATTCAGGGATTTTTTCCAATTTTTCGTAGTATTTACAATTACCTAGCAGAGCATTGTGGCCTCTGATTTGCTTGTCTTAAACATTTGGAAACTACATAAATGCATAATGGGCAACTTTATTCTACTCTCGAAATCATCCGTTGTAATGTTTTGGCATTTTATTATGTTACATTTTGGGTACTCTGTGCTGAGCTGTTCTAATTAGATCCTTTCAATCATAGATAGAATTGGAGGTTTGTAACTTTCTCTGACTTGGAAGCCACAATGGTGATGTAAGAATGAAGAATGTATCTGTTGAAGATTTTGTTCATGTTGTAGAGAAGTCACTGAATTTTTGGGCATGCCCGACCTAGTATATGGTACTAGTAAATGTTTGTATGCCAATGTTTTCAGCCACTGGAGCTCGTCTAGACATATTTTTGGGCAATACCAGAGGGTGGAAGATGTGCCAGTCGATGAATACATTGACATAAGATGTGTGAGGGCTATTGTTAATGGGTGTACAAGGCCTTTGTTCAAACTAAGTAGTTGTGAGCACAAAAGGCCATGTTCTCTGCATTTGACTCCATCTCTATGTCTTTGCACCCAATATACTTCGAAGGGAGTTAGCACTGGTCCAAATGATGAATGACTACTCAAAGTCCAATGCACACCCCAGAGATCAAATAGGTACATCTTATTAATTTTTTGTCCCTTTCTTAAGATTGAATTAAAGTTTTTTCTTCTTCCTTTTTGCCCAAATTGATGGTTAGAAATCACTGTATATGGGAAATTCTATGAGTACATATTTAAAATATAAAATAATTTACTATAAAGACGTCAGTGTATTAATAAAATAAAAAAAAGGTTAATCTATTATAAAAAATGAAAATGAGTGGAGTCCATGAGATACCCTAGCTGTACCCAGCCAAGCCAGGGTACATCATGGCACCCTGCATGTCGAATAACATGGAATAAAACTACTTTGGCAAGATTAAGACCACATTATGAACCCCCAAGGCCCAACATTCAAAATAATAGAAATAGTTTTAGAAAAAGGTGATAAACTAACAAGCACACAACATTCCTTGTTTCAAAACTAAAAAAATGAGCAATCTCACTCGTTCTTAGGTTTTAACATAAATGTATCTAAAGCATTCAACAAAACTAAACCATATAACAATAATAAATTTTTTGAGGCATATCTTAAGACTCCTTGTGTACTTGAAGGATTAAGATTCCTCATGTAGTTGAAGGAAACAAAGATCTCAGAATCCTTCTCACTGTTTCTAGGTCTATTTGAGAAAAGTAAAAAAAACCTACAATAATTGCAAGTAAAACCAGAAAATGTAAGGTTCGGATGTAAGAAATTAAGGCTTCTCTTAAGAATATCTCTATTCTTGAAGAATAAACACTTCAAACTGATATCATACTAGCTCCTCAAATTTACTTAAACAAAGTTTGAAGATTTCTTAGGACAGACATTTAAGAAACGAAATAGTAAGTCTCGCATAAAGATTATTTGATCAAGGTTCTAAGAATTTCTAGCACAAACATTTCAAAAATGAAAATAGAGAGGATCGGAAAAATTAAATTTGGGCTTCTTCAAACATTTCAATTTAATTGAATAAAAAATATAAAAATTTAGAAAACAAATTATTACTAACCTAGAAAAAGGGTCCTGGTTGGAATGTTTTGAATTCAACAGAAAGCAAGAAATCTCTTGCTTAAGTGGTTAACACTGCCGATACAACTGCAATTGATAGATTAAACATTGAAAAAGAAAAATAGGAAGATAAATTATAAGAAGATAGAAAAATAGGAAGACAAATTATAAGAAGACAATCCTCAAAAAGAAGATGTGCTTACCTCGCTACCATAGATGAAACAAACTTCAAAGAACTCGCTACCACAGATGAAACACATTGTAAAGAATGAAAATAGTCTGCCTCTTCTCTTAATTTCTACTTCCTCTAACCACCAATATTTAAAGTATTTAAAGTGATTGGATGGTTCTAGAGAAAGGGATTAGATGGTTCTAGAGAAATGCAGAAGAAGCCCAACAGTCTTCCACAAAATTTATTAAATGCATACTAGTTTTCTCACCTGCATACTTAGATCATGATATCCCAAACCTTTCTCGACTATCAGCATTTGCTAGCTAACTTGAATGCATAATTCATGTTGACAATGGAATGCTTTGTCAGAGTAATGATAATGGACTTCATCCTTTGCAGTGATAAATCTTTTCATGTTGTCAAATCAATTGTCTATTGCAAATTTAGGGCCACATAAATTTAGAAGGAGCTTACACGCTATTAAAAATATCTACAAACTTTACTATTTTTTGGTACCTATGAATACTGTTGGTTGTCTATATGCATGTATCCATTAATTGTTTTAGATTTCCAGATCTAGTAATAAAAGCTTCCAACTATGCACGCATTTGGAGATATAGACTCAGGCATTTGGAGATGTTAGACTCAGGCTGCAAATGGTATTTCATCCACAGATATACAAAAGTACAATGATGATTTTAAACCGCCTCTAAGAGTTTGTGCCTCATGCTATACGTAACACATAGCCTTAGATCTGACATGCCATAAATATGGCAAAGGATTAAAACTATTTTTAACTGTCACTTAATATTTATTATAAGAGTTTTAGTCTTCATATTTTAAAATAATTTGAAAGATTTTATTTATATAATATACTATATAATTTTTATTTTTCATATTTAATTTTTTAAATTTACTTTTAACAAAAATTCAATCATTTGATGTTATTAATTTTTAAAAATCAATTATTTGTATTTATTTTTTATATTCATTTTCAAACTATTACTTCATTTAAAAAAATTATTATATTATAAAATTGAAGAAGATTATTTTAAAAAAAAATTATTTTAAAAGATGATATGATGAAACTTTAACTCTTAAAAAAATTATAATTTTTCTAATATACATAATTAAAAAATTATCATATTTATTAAATTTTAAAATTTTAATATATTTTGTAGAATGTATTTGTTACCATAAATATATTCTACCTTTCATAGATTTTACTAGAGAAAAATTAAAAGACACATATAAAAGCTAAAAGGCACATATAAAAGCTAAAAACTATATGATGAAGGTAAATAATATAAGATGTAATAAAATGTATCTTTGTGAACAAATCATTAAAATAGTAGAAAAATATATTCTTTTATAATTGAAAAATAAATTTTTTTAAATATATTTAATAAATATATTATTTAATAAATCATTAAAATAGTAAAAAAGAAAAATTATAATTAAAATTAAAATGTTTTAAATATAATTAATAAAATTATTAATCTTTTAAGTATGTATTTTAGAAAAATGTATAAATTTTGAATGAATTTAAGTTTTATTATATCATCTTGAAAACAATTTTTTTAAAAAAATAATCTGTTCAATTTTATAATATAATAAATTTTCAAAAAAAAAAAATAGTTTCAAAATGAATATAAACAATAAAAATAAATAATGATTTCTAAAAACAAAAGCATTAAATGGTTGATTTTTTGTTAAGTAAAATTAAAAAATAAAATTTTAAGAATACAAAAAATATATTATAAATAATTATATAATATATTATAAAATTTAAAAATTTAAAATTATTTTAAAATATAAAAAGTAAAACTGTTCTATTAAATATTAAATGACAAACAGTGTGCCATCTTAATGGCATGTTATATTGTGCGTTATGTATGGCATGAGGCACGAGCTTATATGTGCTGCAAATTTTCAGCTATTTAGCCGCTGCCATGGAAAGATAGTTTATTTTTACATTTTAATATCTTGGGAAGCTCCACTATGACTGTTCATAGTATGAACCAATAGAAAAAAGGAATAAATATTTTTCAAAATTCAAAATTTTATATTGAAATAAAAAACATTACCATTATACAGGTCATTGCAAAAATACTATAATCTGATTGGTGAATTTTTAAAGAAATAGGACATCTAGTGGATGCTATAGTATTCTGCCTGCAGCAGGAACTAAAAATGAATGTAGCCAATTTCTAATCAAACAAGAGACGCAAGCGTCAAAGTTCCTGTCTATTGTGAAATAATTTTAGGGGTAAGATATGGTGAAATGAGAATGTGTTTAAGGTAGAGTGGAAAAATTGTGTGGCACTAGTCATTTATAAATAGGAAAACACATTTGGCACTGAAAGATAACAATGTAAACTGAATATTTGAATATTATATTGAATACAAGCTCATAATCTTTCCAATTCAGTGTAACTTATGTAAGCATTTATGGGAAAATGGTAAATACTATGAAGTGCACTTTTTGCCTTATTGTTGTGGACAACTAGAACATTCTTGATTCGTTATAATATTTTTATTATTATTTTTTTTTGTTTGGTTTGAGTTCATTTTCATTTGGAATAGTATAATACATTTAGAGTTAAGATTAGATAAATTTAGTACATTGTTGCATTACCAATGTATAAATTTTCACTAAAATTTCAATTCTTTTATTACAATATAATGAAATGTAAAAATATTTTTATAAATTAGTCAATGTTTTAATTGTGATTGTATTGATGCATAAATAAAATAGAATAAAATTACTTTTAAATTACATTAATAAATAAATAAATTGTTATTACAAATTAAATTTTATTATTATATTATTTTTAGTTTTATTATTATTCATAATTAAGATAGAAATTCAGATGTACAATGTAAATCATATTATATTATCACAAATTTAAATTCTATTCTATTCTATTTTATGACAATATTTATAATTTTAATAATAATTATAATAATAAAGTTATAATTATCACAAAATTAAGAATATTATATGTGAAATTAAATACTTACTAAATTAGAACTAACTAACATTTTTTTTATAAAATAATATATCTTTTAATTATATGCAAAATAATTAACACAAACAATGCTAAATCAATTTAAATTTTATTTTATTTTTTCTACTACAATGTTTACAATTTTAAAAATAATTATAATAATAAAGTTATAATTATCACAAATTTGAAAATATTATATGTAAAATTAAGTAATTACTAAATTAGAACTAATTAATATTATTTATTTTATAAAATATTTTAAAATTTTTTTATGCAAAATTAAAAACACAAACAACAATAAATCAACTTAAATAATTAATAGAAAAAATTGACAAAATGTAATTCTAATCAAATCTTAGAATTAAAAATGTAAATCAATTAGTACAAAATAATATGAAGTTGATCTGAAATAATAAATTAAAAACTTACACTTAAATAATATATCATAAACATAACTAAAAAATTAAAAAATTGATTCTACAAACTTTTCAAAGAGTCTGGTATAAAATTCTATAGTTTCAACTAATATTTTTTAAAATATTATTTAACTATTTAAAATTATCATGCTTTAAACGATAGAAAAAAAGATGAAGCAAAACAATAAAATTTAACTAACCGAACATAAATGCCAACTCATGTCTGTCTTGATGTCTTATTAATAGTTGCAGCTCCAGATAAGAATGACACATGAGTTAATATATGCAGCCTTTGTATTGGCTGATATTTGTGCCCAAGAAAAATAAATTTGCATTAAATAACATGATGGTTCAACGATATTTAATGTTTATTAATTTTTGATTTAATGTTTTTAAATATTATTTTTCTCCTTACCTTTTTTGGTGTTAGCCAATAGGAATTTAAAGAAATAACATTTTTCAACTTTTAAAAATATGAAAAATTTGATAAACTTTAAGAATAAGAATAGTCTTAAAAAACTTCTGAAATGACGCAAAGCGCCGGAGTTCATGCCAATGCATTATGCTCAGATTTTATAGAATCATTGAGTGTACTGCATAGAATTTATGGATTAAAAACAGAGGTCTGTTAAAATATAAAATACCGTTATTTTGATTTATTGTGAATAACATATGGTGGCTCTTAACAAAATGATATCAATAATAAACACAGTGATATATAGAAATTTGTAAAATTAGTGAACATTGTATTGTAATTTAATTATTTCCATTCTATTAATATTAATATTGTTGGAATTGACAAGTATTAGAACTTATGAGAATAAAATACAACAAGCAGAGAATTATTTGCTGCAAGTTCATTTTTGTTTTAAAAAAACTGAAAGATTTAAAAATTATGCTCTTGGATTGGACACAAGTTGGCATCGATACCTTTCAAGTCCGATTTCTCTTAAATCCACAATTTATGGTATTTCAGGTATTAGATTTTACTCATGTTTGAGATTTCTGTCCAATAATAGTTTTAGATTTTAGGAGTTAACTGTTAAATGCATTTTTGTAATTCAGTTTGCACTAGTGATAGGGCTGTAAATTTTACATTTGCAGGTCATGGATTGCGAGGACGGCACGAGTTCGAACTCCAGGAGCTCATTTTAAACAATAAAATGACCTTTCACTTCTGAAATCAGCATAGCTTGATATTTGTGTATTATATATAGTTGCAGAAGTGCATGAAGGCTTTTTGCAGAGGTCTAGATTCGGCTTTGGGGTAAGGAAAGTGCCAGGTTTTCACTGTCTTAGCAACATATATACATTTTTGGTCCCGGAAATGTTAAAAAACTTTGTACAACGAAATGAAAGAATTGCTACCTGCATAAGAGTATGGTCCTAGTTTTGTGACCGCTCAAATTTGTTCTTAGAGTCAACGGAGAGGAAAATATATAGGATTTGCATGCAGAATTGCATCAAAATAAAATTAAAACAGAAAATTTTTCGTTAAAATTAGATAAATAATGCTTATATAGCCAGTGATTTGTTACTAAGCTTAATATTTCAGAGTTGTTCAGGATATTTTGTACGGACCAGCAAGAAGTAGAATCCAATGACCCTCTATAACATGTTGAGGAGGTTTATCACTTAGATATTACTGGCCTTCTTGTTTGGAGTGTCACAGTTCTTACAATACTGCCTCACGGCCCATAGTTCTTTGCTTGGGGTTCACACTCCATCCCTGATAGCATCATATTTTCTGGACATCCTATTGGGTATTCCATGAATTTTTTCCAATCCTATTCATGTAAACTTCTGTGTATCACCCACTTTTGTGCATGACAGTGAAGGATGAAGGAATTTAACATGAAGAATTTTCATGCTAGTAGCTGAGATTGGGCGTCCCTTTCTATTTCCAGTTTTGAAAGTTTGTTCCGTTTTGGAGAGCTAAAACTACCTTACACGCTTCAGGGGCGACGCAAAAGAAGAGATTAAAAGTCTTACCTTTTCAGTCGAGTGCAAGGAAGCAAGAAGAAGTTTTGAGGGCAGCATGATGGGGAGCAAACGGCGGCCTTCGCGAAGTGTTTCTGTGACAAAAAAAACAATCACATTACTCTTCTTTCTCAGTGTAAAGCGTAAAGAACTCAGTCTATATTGCAAAAGAAAACTCACCCACAATGCAAAAGAAGAAGATACAACTTGAAATTCTTAATTCTGTGTCGACTCAAAATATCCCGCCTATTTGCAAACCTGCAAGCCAGATACTGAAAAATGCATTAACAAGATACACTTATAAGTCTGGGTGGCTACTGTGAAAACCTTAACCAAAACGCATGAAGTAAAATATGAGAGGCTTAAAAACTTACGCTTCAGCAATCCTGTTCAGCTGTTAGGAAAAGGTGGATTGGAGAGCATCACACAACCACACGTGAATTGATAGAGAATTCGTAATGCTCTTCAATGCACTTAAATGGTATGCAGAAGACGTGTCTGCGTATTGGGCGTGCGTACTTTGCAACCATTTCATCTCTATCACCGCCTTCACCGATTAGGTGAATGTTTAATGAAACAAGTCCCTTTTTCTCGCCGCGTGGCCATTATTTTTTCGAGAAGGAGACGCAAGCAGGCACACAAAAAGAGGACGGAAATGACAGGGTTCTTTGCTCCACTTAATTTTTTTTATTTTAGACCTTTTTTTTGATTTAATTCCTTACGGAAAATGTCACAACCAATAGAAAAACAAATAATTAAAAATTTAATAACAATGAAATAAATATATATTTGAAAACTATTCAGTAGAATTTAATAGTAAATGCTGATTGGTGGGAAAAAACTAAAAAATGGCACCTACTGATGCCAATAGTATCATGCCAAAGGCATGAACTAATAAATATTGTAATTATTTAAAAAAATGACTGTTAGAGAAATTTGTTTTAATGGATGTCTCGCGCGATTTCTAACATCAAACAAATACTAATTATTTAAAAAAGCAAAAAGTGACTGTTGAGAAACTTGTTTAAATAGATGTCTCTCGTGAAGTTTTTTTAGGAGAAAAGACTATCATACCAGAGGAGCTGCAACCATTTGAGGTGAGTACCATGCTTAACTACACCATAATTTTAGCTCAGACAGGTTTAACAGATTCAGTGACTTATAGTAATTGGAATGCTTTCTTGGTTTTATTAAGTCTTCCTAGATATTGGACAAATCTATTTTAATCGGTGGATTTATATCAGGAAGGAAGTTTATATAATACCTAATTTTCACGGCATTTAGTTGCAATACTAGTAATTTTGGTTGAAGGAACTGTTTGGCGTTTGATGGGATGCTGTCCTTTTACAAATTTCCTTGAATATTACAATTTCCCTAATATGCTTTCTATTTGCAGACTGTTTTTTTGTAATTGGAAATTTCTTGATTCTCTTGTTCTCAAGTCTGTTGCAAGCATGAAACACCATTCAATCATTCTTTTTGCAATTAATTATCGTGAGTCGACTTAATGAAAAAGATCTTGGGCTGAGTTGAGGAGGCATCGTCTCATGGAATACGGTTATTGCCGCGTACAGAAGACATGGGAGCCTTCAAGAGGCAATTACACTGTTTCACCGTATGCAGCAAACAGGTTTCCAACTCGATCAGTTTACGTTTACCAGCATACTCCCAGCCTGTGCCAAAACGGGAGATTTGGAAAATGGTATGCACATTCATAAAAGCATAAAGGGTAGATAAATTTTATCAGATGTTGTAGTTGCAACTGTTCTGTTAGACGTGTATGCAAAATGTGGAAGCATAAGCAAGGCAGGTGAACTGTTTGACAATATGCCTCAACGAAATGTGATCTCATGGAATGCCATGATTGCAGGATATGCGAACTGTGGAAGTATAGAAAAGGCACACAAACTGTTTGAAAGAATGGCACACGAACTGTTTGAAAGAACACCTCAAAGAGACGTTGTCCCATGGAATGCAATGATTGTAGGATGTGCAAAATGTGGAAGCATTGGTGAGGCATGTGAACTGTTTGACAGAATGCCTCAAAGAAATTTCATCTCTTGGAATGCAATAATTTCAGGATATACACAAAATGAATTTGTTGAAAAGGCTTCAGAAACATTCAAGCAAATGCAGTCGGCAGGTGTAAAGCCAGAATCCATAAGCTTTGCTAGCGTCCTCCCTGCCTGTGCCAAACTGGGAGCTTTGGAACAGGGTATGGACATCCATCGAAGCATGAAGGATGAAGGAATTTTGTTAGATATTGCAGTTGCAACTGCCCTGATATACACAGGTTGCCTGAGGGCAGGTCCTTGGAAATGGTAAAAGGCCAGCCGTATCATCTCCGTATACCTGGCAAGAAGGGTTCTTTTACATAGTTGTCATATGCTTTCCTGAACAGCTACATTTTCTTTTCCATCCTGAAAATAAAACAATGTCACCTATGAAAGAATGTGGGGATTATATCCATAAAGTGAGTCACAACCACTCGATAAGCATCAAAACAAAAACTTTAGCCTCCTAGTGGATTACTGTCTATGGATGTTACCTTAAGATGTCCAAGTTGTATTCAAGAGTCCTTTCTACCAAGTTCTATCCGAACAAGAGTTTAGTTCTAAACAAAGTCATAGTATCCACGTAATTCTTCTCCAGAAAATTTCTGATTGCCGAATGAGATATGTATGGACACATCCTAGGAGAATTAGCATTTCATTGTACCCTTGGACGAGCCTTGACCTGAGGTTCAACAGCATAAATGGAAACCCTTGTCGTATTGTGGAGAATGAACCTTATACATATACTATTCATATTTGTAATTTACTAATTTAGAAAAAGCATATAACCAATGAACTTGACAGATATTTTAAGCAGCTTCTCATTTTATTTATACAAGAAAGAGTAATGTCTGGATAAAACTTAATTCCCAAATTTATTAACAACCAAGGCAACAAAAATAACATTGAGCTTAGTCAAGATCTAAAGTTGTTTGTCATTTTTCCCCAAAGCCTAGTCTATTAATTCAGACTGGTGGCCTACGTTGTGTGAGTGTGTGATGACTTAAGGTTGCTTGATCTTGTGATAAACCAAATAATCTCCAGTCTGCATTTGCAATCAAATCTAGTACAGGCTTTTCATGCCTCGGCATTGAATCCAAAGGGTCTTATAACTGCATAAACTAGACATTTGGGATTGCTACATGGTAAAGATGAAGGTAACTTTTTTGTCCAGCTGCTGGTGGGTTCAGTTGTCAATGAGCTATTCAAAAGTTTGGAAACGATGGATTCATGTTGTGTCAAGTTATAAAAACAGTTGTCATTTTTATTCTTCATATTTATAACTGAATTCTATTTTAAGTAGACTGAACAACTCTTTGAGTTTTGTTATTGTTGTCTCTCATCAGTGGTAGAGAGAAATGATTAATGCTTCTTTTAAGTGGAGATCCAACATCATGTAGATGCAGGTGGTGTGCCCTCCCTACTACACATTTTTATCTATGTTCCAGGGTGATTTGGGGATGGGGACAGCAGGATGCCTTTTGGGATGGGAGTCCCAGGGGGGTATTTTCTTGGGGATGGCAGGGGCTGTTTGTATATAGATAGATAGATAAACTCATATTTTTACAAGTTTAGCTGTACGTGACATCGAAATTCAAGTTTAGAAATATGTGTAGTGTATCAAATTCGATACTCAATGTGACATGTTCATTGACTAAAAAAAAGAAATTCTGATTTCGTTGTTCAATGTTTTCATCACAATAAAAGGTCCAAAGCGTACAAAATCATAATTGAGTCAATGATACAATGCACAACAACAGGCATAGCTGTAAGATTCTAAATATCAAGTATGCCTCATTTGGGCTATCAATGTCCAGAAGGCCCTCTGATTGTGAGTTACTTTGTATATCAAGTTTTGACTTACCTGATAAGATCCCCAATCAATCGCTGCTGCTTCTCCTCCTCTTCAATCTGTCTAAGATTCTATTATCTTTAGAATTAGCATCTCAATGTGTGGTTGGAGTTTCTCCATACTCAGGAGTCTGTCGATTAGGGTTGCATAAGGGATGTGGGAGGGTTTGGGCCCCCCCAACACCTCTTCTTTGTAAATGTTTTTAAAAATGAAGTATTATTTTAATTTAAAAATATGCAGACCAGCAGAGAGATGTCTGACCTACCACAAGACACTCAAAAAAGATGTCTCAAATGTTCCTGTTTGTACTGGGGATGACCAGACATTCCTAATTCTTGGTTTCCCCAGTGACAAGGGCTGGCCATGAGACATCCTCCATCATCCCACCGTCTCAGGGATGCTTGGGGGGATGATTGTGTAAGTTTTGGGGGGATATGTTACCCTATTATTTATCAGGATGCTATGGGGCTTTGTTTTTCATGACTAATGAAATTTTGATTTGAAGCAAAGTAATGAACAATCTTAGTAGGTCCTAATTTGTAAACTACTGAATTTTTTTGGCATAAACATGTCCAGTCAAGTTTCTTTTCAATACTTGAGAGCAAATTTACTAAATTTTAGGGAGAAAAAGTGTTTTTTCTGAATTCAATGGTTAAGTGGAAAGCTTATTTTTCTTTTTGACATAAGTGCTATGTTTTTAGGATTTTTCTTGTTTTCTTATTGTATTTTGATATTAAAAGTATTGATGTTTTTGGTAATTGGCTGTGACTGAAACAGATTATAGGAAAGTATCAGAAAGAAGGAAGATGGCTCTGAGGCAATTTTTAGGATGGTCTAATGGGGAGTTAATGAGATCAGATGCAAAACCCTGCTCAACAATGATGCGACAAACAGCTGGCATCTTCAGTGTTTGTGGAGCTCTGGCATTTTGGACTCTTGGTAGGGTATACTATGGTATGTAACGTTGCTCTCCCAGTTATCTGTTTGTACATAAATATGCTTGTGTGTGGCATAAAAATTCTTTTACTCATGTCCAAAGTCAAAAACACCTGTTGGACTTGTAAAAAATAGTTACAATGTTTTGAACTCTTGGAATGTTTTAATAAGAACTTCTTGACCCAATGATGAAAGTGTACATCACATTTACTGCCCGCAAAAGCCCTGAAACTAGGTAATATAGTAATTCATATTGATTTCATGCCTTTCCTTTTTTTTCTCTTATTGTGCGCACTCTTCTTAATGTTCTTCTTCTCAAAAATAATACAATCTGATTCTATGTTTGACTATTTTTATTTTGTGATCATACACTGCACGGTTGGACAGATTTGGTTCCTTGAACTTTATTTCTTCTTAGCAAAAATTTGTCACACTGTTTTCTTCCCTTTCATAGAACTTTATCTTATCTGAACCTTAATGATAATTTGTCTTCAACTGTTTCAACCCTGCTTTTGTTTAAATTCACTCCTCACATAGATTCACTGTTTAATTTTTGTGCTTATGTTCTACATCACAGCTCTGAATTTTTATTGATATATTTTATTATTCAATTTTGTCAAATAATTATCTATGCACCTATTTAGTGTTTATGTATGTTCAATTTTGTGATATTTATCAGCTAGTCAGGAACTCAAGTGTGCTTCCCATCGGTGGAGGATTCTTGTTGGACTAACTGTTTGTCAACTATCTTTAAATTATAGTCATCTCTCTAAAATTTTTGGTGTATCCATGGTTTGTGATAAGTTTTTTTAGTTCTTTGAAAAAATGAATTTTTTTTAATTAAAATAAATAGAAGTTACAGCTAACAAACCAAAGGTTTCCAGATGGCCACTGCCATAATCAGGGAAAGGAGAGAAAAGACCCAAATTGGATTAGTACAATTCCGGCTCCAAGAAGAGCCCATAGACAAGAGGATCTTCTCATGTCTTAGGGGAGACTTCAAACCAAGAGAACCCAAGATACCAAGAAAAAAAGACCAGCCAGGAGACACAATGAGAAAATTTTAGAAAGAATACTGAAGGCCAGAGCTATTCATCAAGACATCTACTATAAAAGAATTATGGGTGACCATTCTGAATAAACTGAAGAATTTGGGCAGCATTCCCGTGGGTCAACTGTCAAACAGTTTCAGTCTGAAGCATCCCAGAGGTGAGGTGGTTCTCTTCAGTTCTCCATTTAGCCAAACAATTTGCCACTGACATTCCACTCCCGGGCAATATACACAAAGGGTATGGCGTTGAACATGGTGACAAACGAAGGATTTCTTCAGACAGATTTTAAGCTGCCAAGAGGAGTTGTGGGCCCTGTCCCTCTTCAAAAGAGTAACCATAATTAAAGAGTCAGTTTCACAGATAACTTGTCTTCAATTTTTTCGGGGAAGCTTTTTTCTAGAGCAATAAAAATGGCTCTAGCTTCCATGTAGTGGTTGGTATCAGTTTGTCACGATCTCCGATTTGACATAATGTAACAGCAATTGTATATTGCTAAAAAAAAAGAGATAGTCATTAGCATCATTAACTTCATCAAACATATCTGAATGTATCAAATAAGAGTTGTTAGTGGATATGATCATAGTTGCAGGGTTTGCGTCCTGTACCCACGAATTGGGTCTGGGTGTGTTTGGGTTATGGTACGCACGTCATGTGCGCTGTGGCTATGCACAGGGTGCATCCCAAGCACATTGGATGCGCTATGAGTATGCAGAGAGCGTCCCCAGGCTTAGTTTTTAAAAAAACCACACCTAAAAGTTTCCTCTTCCTTTTTTTGAACTTAGTGAATGATCTTTGTTCAATTAGGTTTGTATGAGACTTGGAAAAGTATTCAGATTTTTCAATGTTTCTGATTTGTTTTTGATTAAGTGAAAACAGGTTTTGAAGGGGTCTTGAAACCCTTTACAACATTAAGGAGAAAGATAGATCATCAAAGTATAACAAAGAAGGAACAAGAAACAAGGACAAAACAACTAGCGACTAGGAACAAAAGCCAGCAAAAGGACAGCAACCAAGACATGGCTAGCAGACAGAAACAAAAAAGGACAGCAGAACCACCCGACAGAAACAAAGTTAAATGAAATTCTTTAGAAACTCTGCCGCTTCCATCTCAAGATGGCTCATGGTATCAACAACTTTCTTCAAGTCCTCTATATCCTTATTAGTATTCTGCACCATCTTCTTCGTGTTGGCACAGGTTCTCTTACCAGGCCCATTAGGAACATCAACGGGGCTGGTATCCTTGTTATCAACAACCTGAACAATGGCCTTCTACTTGATGGTGTTCTCCAGCTTGGAAATGAGGATCCTAAGGTGTTCCGAAGAAGCCTTGAGGATCTTAAAACTTTGGTCACCGATCTATCTTCTTAAGAGTATCCTCCAAGCCGGTCACTCTTTTATGAACAACAGAGAACCTATCATCCACCATCTTAAACTTGGAAGTGTAGGCTTTGGTCATGGCTTCAACATCATTAACAACCTTGGTGAGATCTCTGAGCTCTTCAGGGAAGGAGCTATCCTTACCAACACCAATAGCCTCCAGGAAATCTAATTTGCTGGAAAAGGCCCTCTGATTTATCTTCATCTCTTTCACCTCGTTGAAAACCCATTTAACAATCCTATAAAAATTCATTGCCCCTTCCTTAGCAGTTTGCAACACATTCATGTTGGGCTCCTTGTTACAAATATCAAATTCAGAAAAGGTAGCTTCCTCCTTTCGGGTACCCATATCCACATCAGTATTAGCAAGATCACACTTCGGAAGAGAATTACCACTAGTCACATTCTTCAAAACACTATCCCCAACCACATTATTCAACACAAGCTCAGGCGTAGTGCTGGACGATAGAGGTGGGGAAGGGATAGTGGCAGGAATCAAATGCACAGGGCTATTAGGGACAGAGGGAGCATGGGAAGGGGAGGGAACGGGGGTATGGTTTATGACCATAGAAGCCGAAGTCTTGGGTTTCTTACGCGAAGACCTCACATCTTCCTCAAGGTTAGTGTCCAAATTCTCACTACCATCGACACCTTCCTCAACCCAAATCTCCTCCTTTATTTTCTTCTTGCTCCTTCCTTTTGACATCTTCCCCTTCTTAGTCTTACCAGACCCAGAGGCCATATTTTTACCCTTACCCTTGCTAACACCCTTTTGCGGGATATTAGAATCAGTGTCTTCCTCCAACTCAGTATCAAACTCCCCATCCTCCTCAAAATCATCAGAATCATGAGAATCCTCATCCGAGGCTGAATGCACCGAAATAGCTTGCTCAATGGAATTAGCTTTAAAATGATCAACAATTAAAACCATAAGCCCTTCATTAAGGACTGGATTAACCCTAGCACTTTTAATACTTGAGTTTAGAGAACAAAAGAGATAATAGGGAAAATATACCTTTTGATTATGTTGGAAGTGGTTCAGCAAATAAAAAATGATAGCCATAAACGCGAGAGAATCTCCCATCTAGCGTAATATATTGCATAATGGTGAAGAGCACTTGCCTCCAAATCTTCTTGATAGCCATGGGGGAGTAGTAGGTTTTATCAATTTTAACCAAATTGTCCCTCTCTTCTTGACTTCCAGGAAACTTCATAATGGTTGCATCAGTAAGCTTCCGGTCTCTATAGAACTTCTTCCCCACAATGGGCATACTAGTAACTTCAGCAATCAACTCTTCATCAATTTTTACCTTTCTCCCACCAATAGTCATCTTCCCCTCCTTCCAATCCTCCTTGGACATTCTGGTAATTGAAGGGTTTCGACCATGCAGTCGTTCCATGAAATTAGTCATCTTACTCGTCTCCAAGATCTCCCAAGATCTGGGCTTTTGCTTCCAATCCTCACAAGATAAAGGCTCCCTCCTCTTTCTATTGCCCCCCATAGCGCCTCTAGCACACCCACTAAGCACAATTCACAGAGAAACCAGAGGAAAACTGAAGGCTTGATAGACGATGCAACTTTTATAAAAAGCAAGCCAATATAGGGCAAAAAACACCCAAAAAGTGTGTGAAGTCATTTCATAATTACTAACCAAGCTATCAGTCGGACAACCACCTTTATCATTATTACTTGGGTCATTTGAAAGTTCATAGTAATCAAAGTTAAGTACTCCCAAATCTCCATGTATTCTTTCATGATTTAATATGGTCTTGGCATCATAGGGAAGGTCCAACTCACCCTGCCAGATCACTTGTTTGTCAGATCTCACCGCCACATTGGCTATCCAGTCTGCCATGGAAGTAACCTCCCTAAATCCATGCGAAACAAAACAATTATCAAAAGAATTAATAATTTCCCTTGCCTTAAATATAATGTTATTTATGGTCCATGACGGGGGCGGGGGGGTGCGGGGAACAAACCCTTTAGACATCTAATTATGTTATTGGAATCTCCTTCAAGCAAAACCTTAGAGTAGCCCATTTTTTTAGCAAGCATAAGGGATTGAAGAGCCTCCATTGCCTCAGCTAAGTGGTTAGTTTGAAGACCCAAGGGGAGCGCCACTGCTGCAACACATTGACCAAATTCATTTCTTATCACTCAATGTTTCTGATTTGTTTGAAAATAATAAATTCATAAATGCAAGTACAAATGTACATTTTGATGGCTCATTTAATATTTTTGACAGTGGATTGTATTTATTTGCAATATCTTCATTACTTGTTCAACATAGTTCATAATGCAAATCTTTTTGACAAATAGCTATATTCATATGAATCTTCTTAAAATATTGTAATGTTTCTTTAATGGTCATCTTAATTGTCTTAGTTAACTTAGGGAGTTTCCTTTTCTATCTTTAGTTCACGATTGCTTCTTTTAGAAACATCGTTTTTGTAAATCTATTTAAGGAGCCTTCATCTCCTCTGTGTAATATAATAATAACAACATCGATTTACCATAACATGGTATTAGAGTGGGTCAATAGGATTTTTCAGAACTTGGCAAATTTTTTTAAAAAAAAATTCGTGGCCTCTTGCTTTTTGGCAAAGTTTTTAATAAAAAAATTGTGGGGTTTTGATTTTCTGAAATTTGAGGGTTTTTAAACCCGTTTTTTGTCTGGAGGCTCAAAGGTGTTTATTGAGGTTCATGGGTTTTTTTTTTGATCAAGGGAGCTCGTGAATTTTTTGCGCTTTTTTAATTTCTGCCCTCACGTTTTGAACGCTCGGTTTTTTGTGCTCATGTCGGCTGCTATTATCCCACCTGAAGGGTTCCATGACCCTCGTGTTTCAGTTTCAACATTTTTTCTGCGTGTTTCTACAACTTTTTGTGTGATTTGCCTTGCTATTTCTTTTGCACTTGCTTCAGGGCGTTGTTCTTATTTTTTCGTGCCATTTTTCTCTCCGCTTCAGAACTTGTGCGATTTGGAAAAAATCCAGTGTTTGTCTGCATTTTCTATGCTTCAAAGATAGACGGGATCTCTATGTTTTTTTGCGCCGATGCACGACTTCCTTTTGCTTCCCTGCATGCACATGACACCTATGTCGGAAGATTCCTTTTATGGTTTGTGTCTCATTTGTGGAATTCGACAATAGTTTCATTTTGTTTGGTGCTGTTTTGTGTTCATGCTTTGCGATGGACGGTTGTTTTGGAGGCTATGTGCTTATCTTGAAGGGCAGCCTACTCGCTGATGTTTCAGTGTTTGGTTTTGATCAATTTTTCTTAGAAATCATGTAAGGTTTTTTCAATTTAACCCTCAAAAATTGTTTTTGGGTTTTCTGATTTTTTTTCGAAAAAATCATGACTGATGTTGCTGGCCTTAGGGTTTTTTGATTTATTCCACAAAAGTCATGGTTTCTTGTAGTTTGTTTTGGGATGTTGTGCTCATCTGCAAAAGGGCTTGGCGATTTTTTCCTCAAAATTGTGGTTTCAATTTGAGAAGTTGATCTCGGTGTCTCTGGCTACATAGAGTGATACCTTTGTTTCCCAACATTAGGCTGGACTGTTTGTGGTTATCCTAGTCATTTCCAAAAGTTTTACAAACTTCGGGAGGGTCTCAACAGCAAGCTCATTTTGCAGAGTGTTCTGACAAGAAGGGGGCAGCCTTCTCTAGGCATCCGTAACCAGAAGGGGGCAACCTTCTATGCATCTGTGATCCAAAGACCTGTAGATTGTTTTCTGTAGGGTTGTTAGAACGATGACTATTAAGGGAGGGTATTAAAATACTGTATTGTTTCTTTAATGGTCATCTTAATTTTCTTAGTTAGCTTAGGAAGTTTCCTTTTCTATCTTTAGTTCACGATTGTTTCTTTTAGAAACATTGTCTTTTTAAATCTATTTAAGGAGCCTTCGTCTCCTTTGTTTAATAGGATCTGAGCTATAAGAAGGATTGGCCATCACTTGTTGAAGGCATTAAGGAATCAGTTTTATATATTATATCTGGTATTCTAAGGAAGATATCAGAGAGGAATAAGTTCATCACTGTCTACTAGCAAGCATCGGCTAACAACAAGGGTATGCTGTAACCTACTTATGATTGAACACCTCTTCATAAAATAATATATTTGAAAGATATTAAGAATAAGAGCCATTATATGGTCCAGTACATATGCTGTAGCATTGACACCAGTTTATATTAGTGAAAGTATATATATATATATCATTCATAGTCCATTTGAAGTTAGTATATTCATAGCATATTCCTTAATCTTTTGCTATAGCCCCTTTTGGGGACAGCCTGGTTGTAGGGAACGACTGGAGTAATTCCTCACAAAGTGGGTGAATCCTGAGATAGGGAGGGTAAGGGCATGTATTTCTGAAACCTTGAGGGCGTAGTCCCAAGATGGGTATGAATATGTGTTTTGGAAACCTTGAGGGAGTCCACTTGTAGTTTGGTTTTCGAGCGCTCTATGACAAGTACTCCCTGTCCTCCTTAGGGTTGAGTTTAGCAGAGAAGTAAGAAAATAGGCTTAAATATGTTAACTCTCAAATGTATAATGAATTATTCATTGTTTTCTTAATTTAATTTGATTTAGATGCATAGTAATGTGTGTTAAACATTTTGAAATGGACAGCCTCCTAGTAGGGGACAGTACACAGTTCTCATTGCCATAGATAAAAGGAAGCGAACAGAGCCGTACTCATTCCATGCAATGCCTCCCAAGGCTAGCTGCACCTGGGTTGTCAAAAGCTGAACCATCAATGTTTATTTTGACAAATCCCACAGGAGAAGGGGACCACAAATTGGACCTCTTTGCCACTTTAGAGCATCTCATAGTTGATACATTGTGACACAAAGGTTGACAAACGGAGTACAGACCAAGAATCTTCATGGTCCTTGGGTCAGAGGGTGACATTTGCTCAATAAAACTACCCTTTGCAGAGAAACCAGAATTTTTTGCAGAGAAACCAGGATGTTTTGCCATGTTTGTGAACAAAGACCTTGGTGCCCTTGGTAAATCCAGCAGTTCCATTCAAGCTATAGTTGCCAAAATGAAGAAGTCATACCAACCTCCCAAACAACTTCAAGGACATTAAAATTGGAAGGAGGTTGGTCCATACTGGCCTAGAAATCAGATAAGTTGGGTAGCATGAATAACCTGTCAGTATCATATTTGCCACTATTGCCACTAGATACCTAGAGCAAAGGGACATTGGAAGAAAAGGCGAGCCTCTCATTTCTCGTCATTATTTCAAAACTCACATTTTTAAGGTCCCTGAAAATCTTTATTTAGTGTATTGTCCCAGGTGAGACATTTGCTATTATAAACCAACTAGATGAAGAGGTTACATTTAGGCAAACAAAACTTGTTCCAAACTTTGTTTCACTAAGAGAAATCTCTGTTATTGTTGTTATTCATGTCAAGGTTCTTGTAACCCTAAGCTACCATGTAACTTCCTTTAGGATCTCCCAAGCAAGAACGCCATTCACATCCAAAGAGCAACACAGCTGATCCATGAGGATAGAGTGACATGTCATAATCTTTTATAGATCCACCCCAAAAGTAATCACTGATATTTTTGCAGCTGGGAATTGTGTTTTACTCTCATCTGAAGTGGCTTGAAAGTCTACAACATTATACCAACTAGCAAGTTTAAAGATTTGACTTAGAGTAAGCAGTTTGGTAAAGGAGGAAAGAAGTGGGGGGTGGATGTCCCAAGTATCATCCAATAATGGAGTTCTCTTCCTTCTTTTAACGATCCAAAAAAGCCCAACCTTGATGAGGGCCGCTCCCTTATTAATGGTATGCCAAATGACAGAGCCTTTACCATCTTCAGCAATTCCTCACATCTCTGATTCAACAATTCCACTGAAGTATTTATAGTTCAATATCTATCCCCAAATCTGACATGTTTTTTGACTCTATTTCCAGTGGAGTTTAGCTGTGAAGGTATTGCTTTGAGGCTGTCTTTTCTAAGGCCCAAACCACCAGATTTATTCAGTTTATGCACATGCCACAAACTGAAAACATTCCTTTCTTTAGTCAATGGTGTCTGTCCACAAAAAATTTTCTATACAAGGAGTCAAACTCATTGACAACACATTTGGGAAACATTGAAATAATAGAATGGGAAAGCTTGAAGAACAAGCTTCAAAAGAGTCAAATGGTCATTAGGGGACAACCATTGAAAACTCCAATGTTTAATTTTCAGTTTTGATTTATCAATAATTTTGTATATACTATATACTATACATGTGGTACTTAAAATGCTAGTTATGAAAAGATGTATAACAATATAAGACATAAAGATGTGAAACAGTAAAATAGTAAATTAGAATTACTGAATTCTTGAACATTCCATTGAACATTGAACATGAAAGTAGAACATTGAACAATAAATATTAAAATTTTAAATACTCGAATTAGCAAATGGAAGAGTTCTAACTTCAATTATATAAATAATAATAGTCATAGATATCAAAAGTATGAGTATCTCATCATAAAGATGATTACATTGAGTAGCATCATATGATATTAAATGTTCATATATCAAAACAAGTACAAACTACAAAATAAAAATGCCAAGGCCCAAAATATTAAAAAAATGTTATTTTTTAAAAGTCACTTTTTTTTTGCTGTGACAGGGGATGCCCGTGTGTCCCCTGGAGGGGTCGAGGGACACATTTCCGTCCCCCTTTCCCCTCTGGGGATGCTAGGACGACCTTGCATCTCCGCCAGAATGACGACGAATGGGTGGTGTCGCCAAAACATTGGAACGACGTCCCCCTGTCCCCAGTGCGTCCCCGTCTCAGAGACGTTGAGGATGTTTTGGGGGGGGGGGATGCGTCCTCGGAGTACACTGGTCTAACAAGAAAGAAACCGTGATCTCTATTCTTTGACTGAAGCAAAGTAGTAGAGCTTTGTGGCTTTATTATGTGAAATATTCACTTCCAAATTAGGGTTACAATAGGATGAATACTCAGTACTCTTTGGTGTGAAAATCAAAGTACCATTCTCATTTCAAGCAATTTAGTACAATAGCAATGCGCCAAATACATCAAAATTCATATGTGCTACATTTGCTAACATAGTCACGATCAAGTCAATTACCTGTGGTTTGCTAACCAGAGGATCAAAATGTAGACATCTTCCCCAAACACCTAAAGAAGGCCAAATACTTTAATCATCACTCTTTGTTAGGTGTTGAGGAATTCACATATATCTTCCCCAAACACTTGAAGAAGGGCAAATTCTTTTATCATCACTCTTTGTTAGATGTGAAGGAATTTGCTCTTAAGGAATAGTGCATTATATTTTTCTTCCTTCCCCTCTCTCATTTCATTTCAAGGAGGAATGTGGGTATATTTATTTATTCAATGTAAAAAAATTAAAAAATTCTAGGGATCTATTAAGGGGCCAAAATTTAGAGACCATAAAGCCTAGTAAAACAAACCCTAGAGGGGTGAAGCAAGTTATAAACAAGATACAAAGATGTAAACCAGCCGACCAAAATTTGCAGAAGCGTGCAACACAGATTAAATCAAATGGAAAGTAGAAACAAAACAGGTCTAAATTTGCCACTTTTCGTGTGGAAAGCAGAACCATTTTACAAGAATTATCCTTCCTAGATCATTAGCATTCGAAGGGAGTGATGAGGGGACAAATTTGTCTCCATGGAAATATTTTGCAATGAAAAATTAACAAAGCCATATTTAATATCCATCAAAGCAATTGGACACACATCCTCTAAAGAAAAGACCTAATAGCTAGCTAGAGGAGGAGGAATTGAGACAATAGGGATAGCCTTCTTAGCTTGAAACATAGATTGAACCACTCCAAAAAAGCGAGGTATTGCCACCACATGAGTAGAGTGCGTGGAAGAGAACAAGATTGTGCTATAGTAGATTAAACTATTGTGGGAGTTAACCTCTAAAGGGTCCTCGTTACAATAGCAGGGCAAGAGGAATTAGAAGGAACAAATGCATGAGAAAAGGGAACCTTGAAAGCCTCCTCTAAAACCCTAGAGATTGTCAAGTGGGCAAGAAAAGCATCTTTATACTAGGTCACATGCCATATGGCCAAGCCCAAAACACTTTTGACATTGAAAAACTAATATTTCATACTCAATTTTATGTTTCTAGATGCAACCCTTGACGTTCAAAACTATATTTGTGTAGGTAACACTTCAGAGATTTCAATCTCAAATTGAATTTAGACATGTGGAACAGTTGAGAATATTTTGTCTCAAGAGTCAGAATTGAAAAAGTGCCCAAATAATTATGGTGCCTTGGAAGCCAAAATCAACCCAAAATGCAATGGAAGATAGGACGGCCTAATCCACATAGGAAGCATAAAAAGGATTTTTTGAGAGGATTGAAAGTTGGATACAAATATTTAATAAGTATAGCCTTGCTCCAAAACTAGAGGTCTTTTGCCAAAATATTAGCCTTATCCTTAGTTGAATCACAAAGAATAAAAAATCTCTCTACACACAAAAATATCTATTGAGCTACTATGCAAGGGCTTTCATGAATGCAATTTGGACAGATAGGGCTAACAACTATAAAATATACATATTAAACCTTTTTAAAAACATTTCCTCTTCATTCAAAATATTGTCACGTAGATTCAACAATGGAGGATTTGTAGAGTAGGGTAACAAGTGGGCCATTTGTGGGATGAGCCATGGTTACAGGAGCTAGAATTGGATTAGATGCCCTAATCTTGGCATTTGTTGATGAAAAGTAAACCTTCTTCGTAAGAGAAGCCCTTGTTGCCATATCCAAATTCCCTTGGCAATATTAGAATCTTCATGTAACCTATTATTTTGACCAATCTTGATGGGTGTGATAGAAGCAATTATGTGAGAGCCACCATTGGTTATGCAAGTTAGGCGACAAGATGGTAGAAACTTAAGTTTTAGGGTAAAGATGCAAAAGTAGGCAACTATTTTTACTCATCTTCATTTATTCAACTTTGTTGATTAATTATTTATGCTCCAATTTTTTATGTTGTTTTTATTTAATTGTGGTATATTTATTAGCTAGTTGGAAATTCAACTCAATTCCATTAATGGCTTGATTGGTGTCAACTACTTTGTAATTATAGTCATCTCCTGGAAAGACCAATTGTTTCTCTTGTTTTAGTTAACTTGAACTACTAAATAATCATTGTACTAGAAATTTTATCCTTGATTCTCTTTCCATCTATGTTATTGGTTATGGTGGAAATCCTAATTTGTGTTTGTGGATCCAGCAAAAACATTTTTGGGGTTGGGTTCATTTTGCATTCTTTCAAACAAAAACCACGTAAAAATCATAAATATATGTATATGCAACCTATGTTGGAAATGTTATCATTGATGTCAAAGGTTGATGTTGTCTTTATTTTGGATATGTTGTCATTGATGTCAAAGAGCATTTCACACATTGATATGTTGATGTCAAAGGTTGTTTTGTTTAAGCAAGAATGAGATTGTTGAAATTATGGTTGTGTCAAAATAAAAGAGCGAAGTGGGCTTCAGCCCTCAAGAGTTCAATGTTTTGTGTTTTATTGGCAAGAGGTATGTGGTAGAGTCAACCCAGACCTTGAAAATGTACTTGCTCCTCTCGGCGTTTGGACCTGACATTTAAGACTTGCAAATTTCATTATTGTTATGGAGTGTGGTGAATGTCTGACCCTCGACCACCAGTTTGGTCTTCAACCATTGCTGCTTGGACATTTTGGTTATGAATTTTGACATTTTTGGAATGTGGTAACATGTATCGCCGATCTCCAACTCTTGATGCATATGCTTTTATTTCTTTTTTTCTATGTTACACGAAAACACATTTCCTATCCCTAGGGGACTCATTTTCATCCCCGAAATGTTTCGGGGACGGGACGAAAAGGAAACGTCTCCTAGCCGTCTTCGATTTCAAAAATAGTAGGAAGCCGTAGGAAACATCCCCTAACATCTTGGAACGACGATCTGTCCCTGAAATGCCTAGGGGACACCCAAAACATCCCTGATGCCTCCTTGAAACAAAAAAGCGTCCCTGTTTAATGTTTTGTAGCTTTAGTCGGATAAACACTATGAGTCAATACTAGTGAAGATATGTATATATATATATATTTAATATATATGAGATGTATATATATGCTTATATATATAAATATTATTATTACGTAAATATTAGAGAAATTAATATAATACTCAAGAGATATTATATATATATATATATATATGTTGACATATTTAAGTTGTCATTGGTAAAGTCAGAGGCAAACATCCATCCCACCGAAACATTGGTACATCACACCGGTACTCATAACTATGAACCGGTGGACTAAAGGAGGAAGTAGAGTACCTTAACCGGTCTAAGTGTTTTCAACTGGTCATGGGAGACATACAAGGAAGGTATGACTAATCAGGTACAAGTTTATTACCGATTAAGTGTATGATAATCCGAACCGGATCATACGGAGCACTCACAGTTGAAAATGAAGTTAGCTTTTTAACTAGAGTTAGCTTTATTTTATCTACGGGTGTTTCAAGGTAAACTCAGGATCAGTTTGCAAGCTTTTTATTCTTAAGGTCTTGCATGCTTGATTAATGAGAGAGTTTATAGCTTGGCGGAACTATGAGTTGTATTGTTAATAAAGATTAGTTTCTTATAAATACAGGTCATAGGATATGAAAGAAGTGCTGTTGAATATTAAGAGCAGGAGAGAGATATCTTGTAAGAGGAGCTACAGTCACGAGAAGTGAAAGACAGAGAAAGGTTCAATAGCCAAGCAGAGGAAAGGGTAATAGGTATGATCTAATCAGACAGAAAGTGTTATCATAGATCATTGCTTTAGATTGTGAAGCATATTCAAATCCCTTAAACAGGGTGAACCCTAATAGGTTCTTTGTATAAATCCATTAACCGGGTAACATCTTTATTGGTGTTGAAAGTCCTCTTACCAGGCGACTCCTAATAGGGTCAAGATCCTAACAGGTCTTCTACCAAATCCTTTTACCGGGTAGCACTCTTACCAGTGCTTTGTAAGCCTCTAACAGGGAACCTTTATTACTGCAGTAGTAAAGTTGTGGGTTCTGTCCCACCGTGGTTTTCTCCTTCTAACCGAGGGTTTCCATGTATATATGCTGTGTTGACTTGTGTATTTCAATTTCTGTTTATGAGTGTTGTTATATTCTTTTAATTCTGCAAGAATATATATATATATATATATATATATATATATAAGGATAAATTGAAGTAGAAATTGTATTTACTGATTCACCCCCCCTCTCAGTAACCGGTTAGGACTAACAATTGGTATCAGAGCATTTGGTTCTCAAAGATATAAAGCTTAACCGCTTGAGTAAAAGATCATGGAGGGATACCAGTATCAAAAGCAGCTTGAGGAAGCCAATGAAATAATTGCCTCTTTTGAGAATAGATTGAGGTCCCTTGCAAAAAGAAAGGAGCTGGCTCTGCAACTGAGTGAGAGCAATAAAACAATTGAGGAACTCTCTAGGAAAAGTGGATCTGATGAGGCAGAAGAGGCGGTCTCAGATCTTATGGAGAAAAATCAGAGTCTAACCGATCAGATCTCCAACTTGAAAAGGGAGCAGGAAAATAATGCTCTAAGAATGACTGAAATCATTGAAGAAAAGAGGAAAGATGAAGATGAAAGGAACAGTGTCATAAAATCACTAGTGACCTCTGAAAGAGCAAGAAATTTGACAGAAGATGCGGTAAGAGAAAGTGATCTTGTTGTTTTACAACTTCAAGAAGACATGTAGATCATAACTCAAGAAAATGTTATTATGCAAAAGAACTTGCATGATAAAGATGATGCATGCAAAAGGCTGGCTATTGAATTGTATCAACTAAAGGAGCAGCCGAAGACTCTTGAAGAGAGAAATCAGATACTCAAAAGGTACAATGAAAGCTCAGAAAAGCTTGATGAGCAATTGAGGGCTCAAAGAAAGCACAAGAACCCCACAGGACTTGGGTACATCGGTCAAATCAATAATGAAACCGGTGAATCCTCCAAAGTCAAGAAGGGCAAGAAGGAAAAGAAGAAACCGGAACAAGATAAAGGTAAGAAGACCTTCAAAACCTCTTGCAATCGTTGTGCCAAACCGGGTCATAAAACAAATGACTGTAGAAATGCACCAGTGAAACCATTTATTTCTAACAGTTACTGCAACAACTGTTACAAGTATGGCCACACGACCTTTGAATGTAGGTCGCATCTCAACAGTGTGTCCACTGGAAGCAAGGTAAGCTTCAAAGGTTACTGCTATGCATGCAACAAGTTTGGACACAAAGCAGATGAATGCAGGTCTAGAACTATGGCATTCAAATCCCCATCAAGACCGGTATTCCCTAAGAGGAATGTAAACTGGAGCACAACCAACTGTGCTAACTGTGGAACATATGGCCATAGCAATCCCCGGTGTCATTCACCTAAGAATAGGGATAGAAAGGTAAATCCATGGAAGGCGACCGGGATGGATTGTTACAGCTGTAACAAAGTTGGACATTTGGCCAAAGAGTGCAGGAACCGGCCAATGAACAAGAAAAGGGAACCTGTTAAGCCTGTCAAAAAGAACTTGACTCCTAACCAAAAGGATAATAAGGGAAAATAAACTATAAAAGAAGTCAAGAATATTTGGTTCAAGAAGGAATCAAAGAGCTTTGCTGAGGAGAAAACAAAAGGAAGATCATCATCTACTGATGGTGACATCTCTTCAGTGAACTGGGCCTAAAAGCTTAAAGGGAACCGATAGTTTGCCTACTATTCCCGGTAGAACTGGTGAGCAATGATCTCATAGAGTCAAAAGGTGCAACCGGAAGAAGTTACTAGTCTATCAGGTATAACAGAAAGGTAAGTGCTGACATGACAACCGAGGATTGAATAATAGGTAAACTCATGAGAATCGGTCGTTGTAAGAAAGATTAGGTATGGTAATTAATGTTGTAGCCGTTAACAATTGTTACCGTTTGGTAATTACCATTATACCCTAAATCTATTTAAGGAAGGATGATTACTCATTTCACTTTACATTGCGAATTGTGATTTTTCATTTCTTATACTTGAGTAATCTTTTCTTGCTTTGATTTATGGTCTTTTCTTAGTAAACTTTGTAAATCCTATCAAGAATTCTCTGTGTAAACCGGTTAGATACGATGGCATCATCATCTTCTATTGTCAATTTAGTTAAAGGAAGCCAATTTGATAGACTAGTTTATGACATCATGCCAGTACAGAATCGAGAGAACGATATGACATGTGCACTATCATCGGTGCCTGATGGAGTTCTGTTGACTAAAGACATTACGACATTCATCCACTCCAAGTAGGAAGAACTGGGTGAAACTTTCATCCAAAGCGAGTATCTCTCACTTTGCTAGGATGGAAAGCCTCAAGAAAAGTATGCGAAACTTGAGACTTCAGGTTTGATCAATGGAGTTAGTTATCCAACTGTGTTTCGACTGGATTGGATAAGACTGGTTCTTAGTAGGGTTCATGAACCGGGATTGTGGCTAGCGAAAGGCGCAGTCGCAGTCACACCAATCACCAAGGATGACTTGCGAAGGGTTACTGGTTATAGCGACAAAGGGGAAGCTCTTACCCTTAGAACAATTGCAAATGCAGAAGTCTCAAGATTAACAAAATCAAGGTTTGACAGTCGGTTGATGACTGTGAACAATATAGAGGACGAGGGCGTTCGGTTTGCATCTGCGGTCATCGGGTACAAAATCTATCAGTCGAGTAACATCAACAGTGTACTGGGAGGAGATATACATGCCGCACATTGGATCATGCATGACAACACACAGTACAATATTTGCGCCATGCTAAGAGGGCAAATTTTTGAAAATCTAAAGAAGCTCGGTCTTGTGAAGAAAAAGTTTCTAAAATATGGAACTCTACTGGTATGTTTGTTCTTTTACTATCAAAATTTCTTTCCGGGCATAGGAAAAGTATCCTGGCTAGCAAATAAACCGGTTATGATTCAAATAGGAGATATGGTTAACAAACTAGGAAATCAGTTTAATAAAGTAATGACCGATTACTTTGAGGCATTCCAGCTTAGATTGTGCGCCAAGGAAAGAATTCCCTTAGCCATTGTTGATCTATACAAGGATGAGGTGTGTTTTCTGGTCAGCACCGATCACTGTATAATTCAAGCTGTGGAGCCCAAAAATGAGTATGCACCGAAGCTTGGATATGAAATCTCTACCAAGGTAGCCAAGGCATATGCAGATGCATTGCAAGAGAGTGACCTAGATCTTTTTGCATACCGGTTTGGGACTTTTGAAGAAATTCTGGAAAATTTGAAGAAAAAGTCATCAGTTAAGGAACCTAAAAAGGTGTATACAAAAAGGACTCCCACACTGATGATGAAGAAAACAGTAGCAGAGGAACCCAAGGTTCAAAGGAAAGGAACACAACAGGCGTCCAGTGCTCAAGGGGAAGAACCAAAAGAAATTGAGATTGAAGAGACTACCACTCTTCACAGAGAGAAAAAGACCGGGAAACCGGTGAAAGAGGATGCACCAAGAGGAAGGAAGCCAACAATTGATGAATTAGTTGAAGGAATTAAGGAGATAGGTGGACTGGGAGTAGCCGGAAGAAGATATGCAATGAGTGAAGAAGAAGATAAAAGAAAAATAGAAGAAGCTGTAGTTTATTGTCTCTACAAGTTCAATTACACTCCCACTGAACTTCACAAAATAATACTGGATGATCTACTGGAAATAATAGAAGGAAGATGGAAATCTTCAATCGATAAGGAGAAAGAGCTGAGAATTCGAGCTCTTCTTGAAGTCCAAAATCATCTCACTTTTGAAGAAGCAACCAAACAAGCTGACCTGCACAAACAAAGTTTCATGATTAGAAAAAGAATAAGTCAGGTGCTTATTGGAGAGGTGGACAAGGTGCATGGAGTTACTACCTGAACAAAACTTCTTCAGCAACAACATCAAGCAGAAGTAGAATGCCAGAAGACCAAAGAGCCATTGGTGATAGATACCGGAAAGGGAAAAGGCATATTCGGAGCTGAAACTCAGGGCAAAGCAAAGATAGCAATAGAACCGGTCATTGTTGATATCACTAATGATAAAGCTGGTGATCTGACTCCACCAACCCTACTTGCATCCCCAGTTAAAGGTAAACCTAGAACCTTAATTGTGGATAATATAGTTGATGAAGTTATGGATTATGGCGAAGTGTCAAATGCAGCCAAATGGTTCAGTGTTTTAGGAGAAGAGGATAAGAAGAAAATAGAAGTTGCTCTGTTGGAAACCTTCTTGGATTTCAACAAAAGTCCTAGAGATTATAGGGCTAAATTTCCTCCAGAACTGAATCAAATAATTATGGTAAAATGGAGAATTAGTTTAGCAGCCAACAATAAAATTGTAAAGGAAACATTGACACAGGTAAAACCAAGTCTCAGTGAAGAGACAACAAAACTTCAAATGGAAGTAGTGTCAATGAATTTGGGCACAAACAACAAGGTCGCCAAAATCATCAATGGATATGAAAAAGAAGTATATAATGAGACACTAGAGTTCTAGCAGCAATATGACGTCAGTACCCTAAATACTACAGATCCTCAGGAAATCTCTCAAGAGGAACCTGAAAGACTAGAGGTACCACCGATACAATTCACAACTTGTGAAAAATCTTCAACCGGTGAGCAACAAGTTCCAACTAAACCACTCACATTCAGTGAACAGGTGAATCTGGGTGATAAAAGTTCAACCAAAAGATCAAGTACAGGGAGAGTCATCATAAAAGATGACTATTGATAAAGGAATAGGTGAAGAAGTTGTCATGAATGAACAATAGGTTGCTGAAGAGAAACAAATAGAGCAACCACTGGAAGACGAAGTACATCCTGAAGAGGAAGTCCATCCGGGATAAGTTCATCTAGAAGAAGTCCGTCCAGAGGAGGAAGTACATCCGGAGGAAGGAGTACAACCGGAAGGTGAAATGCATCAACAACAAGAGGTACAACAAGAAGAGATACCTCAACAACAAGAGTTACTTGCCAATACAGAACAGGAGAAGCCTGTAGAAGAACATCCTGCACAGGAAAATAAACAGGAGGAACCGGTTGATGTTCCTAGCACATCTTCATTGAAAAGGAAACTAAATTTTGCAACCGATTCTGAAGCAAAGAAGAGTAAAGTCAGTGAAACAGTGGTCGACATAAGTAAAATGTCAACAAGGCAACTAAAAGAGCTCACTTAGAGGAAACAAGACATGGTCCTCTCTAGTGTAAGAAACATCTTGCACAACTTTGTACTGGATGCAGATATTGATGAGGATGAACTTGTTATTGATCAATTGGAGATACTGGCACAAGCAATTGGAGAAGATGTTACCGATCCAGAGACAATAGCGATTGATCACTATGAGAAGAAGCGAATTGATATTCTTCACAAACATATCGAAGAATTGAAGGTCACTGTAACTCCAAGAACCGTGGAGCTAATGCAGCTGGTACAGGAAGCAGGAAGACTGATCACAAGGACTTCCAACTTTGAAAACTATGTTCAAGATATAATTGAGAGAACATCTAAGACCTCAGAAGAGATATAGGTTCTTTCATCCAAGTTTAATGCAAATAACTCTTCTGCAACAGAATATAGCAGGGAATTGACCAGTCTTGCTCTCATATTCAGAAAGGCATCAGAAGAGAAGACAAAGCGAATTCAAGATCTTATTGGATTCCAATTGTTTCTTTCCCCCACATTTGATCTAATGCAGACAACTGCAATAGATGCAGATAACTTGATCAAGGAACCTGATTACAAGACAGTGGAAGACATGGAGAACATAATTGTCTCACTGCAAGCAGCTAAAAAGAACTTAGAACATGTAAGAGGTATTTGGAAGCCCTTCCTTGATTTAGCAAAGAAAATATATAAGGATATTTTCAATAAGTTACAACTATGAAAGGAAACATTTCCAGAAGTAACAACCGTTTGACCTATGGAGGCAAAAAAAGGGAAGAAGATCAGTTCACATAGATTGAGTTCATAGATGAAAGAGAAGAATGGAAGAGAAGATCAGAGATCAGATAAATAGTGTGTGTTAAACAGAGATTAGATAAACAGTGTGTGTTACAGGTAGACAAGAAGGTCTACAGGGGAAGTCTACAAGATAGGTGATATGATGATTCACAGATGATGTTTTGCCACCAATGCCAAAGGGGAAGATTGTTGACATATTTAAGTTGTCATTGGTAAAGTCAAAGGCAAACATCCATCCCACTGGAACACTGGTACATCACACCGGTACTCATAACTATGAACCGGTAGACTAAAGGAGGAAGCAGAGTACCTTAACCGGTCTAAGTGTTTTCAACCGGTCATGAGAGACATACATGGAAGGTATGACTAACCGGGAGACATAATATCCTTGCTGTCCGCATATGCTTTCACATTCCAAAAGCCCGTTTTTGGGTTTTTCACTATACAAACGCATGTTTTTGAGCTCGAACATTTGCTTCCATCTGCTGTCCCATAAATCTCCAGCTATCTCCATATGCTCACAATACCCCAGGCTCACTCCTTTGCATCAAAAAGTATGCAATGGATCCATCTCATGAAGATGTTTTCACCTTGTGGAATTTTCATGTCACATGCTACATGGTTGGAGATTCAAAGAAGGATTTCTGGCTTCAAAAGTTTGTGATTGTATTGTTTTCAGAAACAATGCAAGTTCTACCCAAGAAGAAGAAGGTTCCTCCCCATCATGTAAATGCAAGCTAAAAGCCCACCTCCAAATGTTTACATACAGTTTTCTTGCTTTTCCAAAAGCTGCAAATGGACCTCTAAACCCTGTTTGTGGGTGACAAGTGCTCTCCAAAATGACATGTAATGGGATTTAAAAACCTCATTTACAAGAGAGAAATCTTCCCATGCCAGTGCAAAGAATTGAAGACTTGAATGATGCGGGCATCGAATGCTTTCAAGATAGAGATACTTTCCAAGGAAACGACCATTATGATACAAGACAACCAAGGCTGTAGGTTCTTGTTTCAGATCAAGATGCTTTAAGCAAACCAGAGCATATCAACCATCAGGGGTCCTGTAGCAACATGAAGACCAACAATGGATGATGTAATAAGGGTCGTGTCTTGTCAAGCACTTAGAATATTTTCCTCATGCATTTGTAATTTGTATTTGACTTATTACATGTAATGTAACAAGATGTAATTGCATGTGATAGTATCATGTGCAAAGTTGTAATATGTAATCAAGTTGCAAGTGCATTAGGCATGCGACTTTGAATAAGTCCAAAATTGGTTAGTTAGTTAGAGAATAAGTCAAGGTGGTTAAAGGTTTTCCCCTTCTTTCTCCACCTTTCTCTCCACTCTTTTCCTATATAAAGGATGGAGCTCATTGTAAACAATGATCTTTTGACAAGACAAGAAAATTTTGCTAGTTTGTATCTACACTCTAAGACTTTGAGCTTAGATGTAAATTTGAATTGCTTTCAATAAAAGGGACAACTTGCTTTCAAACTTTGTGTTGATTCAAGGTGTTATGTGACAACATTTTTTGGATATTGATTGTTTGTTTTGGAGTTTTGCTCAAGAGGGATTTGAATTCAATTGTGCAAACTTTGATTTGCCTATTGCATTCAGAGCCAATTTGAACTTTTAAAGACTTTGTGCTGCAGGAGGACAAATTGTTTTAGTTGGTAGTGTCTGCAAATACTAGGAGTTGAAGACTTTGAGCTTCAACTTTGAGTGTTTTATTTCAATTTCAAGATAATTAGTGAGAGACTTTGAGCCTCACTATTGGTTCTAGTTATTCTTCAAATAGGATTAATTGCAAGAGACTTTGGGCCCTTGTTCTTAATCTACCAAATATAATTATAACTACTGCCTTAGGAGTTATTCTTACATCAACTACCGAGTCACCAGTATTATCGTAGCAGTAGGAGATCTTTGTAGAGTTAGAAAGTTGTTACTTGTGAATCTTTCCTTAAAAAAAGAGGAACAGATTGGAAGAATCACTGTGAAGAGCCTTTGTAGCTCTTTAATTTGCAATGATAATTTACTTATAAAACTAACAATTTATATTTCTCAATCTTATTAAATAAACAAAAATTCCACTTGCCTTCATAAATAACTTAATTCATAACTCACGATAATCCCTTGTATTAACTTCCACGCCAAAGTATTAAAGATAAAAATACTCTTCACATTATTTATTCAATATGAATTGAAATGAAATTATCGGCACCTGTTTGCATATGAATTATTATCGAAAGCCTCCTGCTGTAGCTTTCATGTGAACATATATTGGTGCGTTTGCTGCTGTAGAAGCCGCTAGACATCTAACCTCTGTCAACACGTGAATCCCTTGCCGTGTATCATGAATTTCCAACCACACATGCTTGGTCTACAAACGGCTGGCATTTATTATTGTATGGCACTGGCACCAAACCGTATGGCCCAGGTCTTGGATATGCAGGCCATAAATCTTCAAACTGCTAGCATTCTTCACATTATTCGATGGCACTTGGTATCCATCTCACAATGCACACCTTGGAAGAAAAATCGTTTCCCCAAGCTTCTTCAAACCCTTGTTTGCACAAGTTTCGAGTACTTCCAGAATTTCACAAGTTTTGGTGATCATAACATGCCTTCTTTATTCAAAACTCTTTGCTTATAAATAAAATGCCAAGGGAAAACTTCTTCCATACGCCAAGAGATGTAGCTTCAAGAAGACACCTTTCATTAAAAAGTCTTCAACAACACAATTTCGATATATAACATTATTAAGCATCTTATAAAATAAAGCCAAGCTTTATTTATTATCAAAACATGAGCAAAGAGATAGACTTATCCAAGAAGTCTGAACCCACATCCAAGACCCAAACCTCTCTCCCGAAATAGAAACCGACCGCAATTGACTTACTAAAAATAGTAAATGTGTCACAAACACAAGCACAGACTCCTGCTAATTTGGGGACATTACAGTCCTCCCTCCCCAAGATTGCTTGTCCTCAAGCAATCCAGAAAAAAAAACAAGCAACATTGCCAACCACCTGGATCCCAAGGATGGTCATAAGCAATGTCTCGATCCTCACCATACTCCTGTGAAGAAAGAACCAACATCAACAGAATAGACATCGCTGAAAACATCTGTAAACCAACTATAGATGTCGATGCAGAAAACAACCCAGCGGAACTCAACCCAACTGAAACAACAACTCTGTCAAAACTTGAGTCCCTGTCTATCCGACACTCACACCCCACTGCACTGAGGAAACGACAGCGACCAAAAGTGCCTGAATCACTGTTATCAACCCTGCCCTCTGATAAATAGTCTTGAGTGTGAGAATACTGTAAGTAATCCAACTTGCAACTGCCAAATCCATCTGTAAAAGATGGTGCCAATCCATCCCATAACGGATGGTAAGATACTGGAGCCGATTTACCTCGACGTGAGATCAAATCTTCCACACGAGGGTCAAAAGAATAATGATGAGCATACCCCATCGTATAATGTCAGTAAGAAATCCCAATTTTTGTCAATAGCTCATCATTACCAAATTGGGAATCAAGGGATGGCTCCAAACTCTGACTCCACAAAACTGTAGGCTGGGTAGGAACCTGAGCAATCCTCTCAACAAACCCAATCTCGAAATCCCTATGAGGAAGCATAGTAGAAAGAGTCTCCACAATCTTCCCAGCCAACCTCCGAATAGTACAAGACCCTCAGATGAGAGTACCCTCAGACACTCTATAAGAATCCTGTCGAACATCTGCATTCTCAAGTAAATAATCCATAAAAGACTAGGTGCAGTAGAAATTATACGTGGAAGCGTCAACATGCTCCCCCGCAATCCACAGTTGATTCCTCTGAAAAAGTGGCACAGCCAATTGTCCCATGCTATCAGCTATGTGAGATGATGAAATAGATTCACTCCCAACTAAGGGAAGCAAATCAACTTGAGAGCTTGACTCCACTGGTACTCCTACCTCATTCGTACCAAATGCTCCCATATCCTAAACATGTGTGTCTACCTCAACATCATGTTCCTCATCACCAACCGTAAGAGAAAATTCACCACCAACCACCTCAATGTGCAACCGAACTGGGTCTGGGGTGGGTGTGGATTGTAAATGCTCCAACTCCATGGTCACCTCCTCTAACCGGATCTGTGACTCCTGAAGAGCCCGCTGAGTGTCCTCTAAAATCTTAGTAGTCGCTGTGAGCTCCTGGGTAAGCTCACTCACCTCCTCCTCTCTGTCCATCAGTGCCTCATACGCTGTACTCCCCCACTCCACCTGGTGATCTCGGTCGGCTACCATATGTAAGTAGTTATGTCTCAAAATCTTGACAACCTCACGCAAAGTATGAATCTCTGTCAATGAGAGGTAACCACTACTAGCCTCATCTGTCATAGGAGCACCCCAACCATAAACAACCAACAATTGACGAGCGACATCAAAATGCTTGAGAGTAGAATTAATATCTCTCTCATCAACTTGCAACTGGCTAGTCACATGATGACTCTGTACAACAGGCCTCCTACAAACAACCTCAAACGCATTGTCTACACTATGAGAGGAAGCTATATCCAACAAACTCTCCTCAAGATCACCATCTCTCTGTGTACTTTCATCTGAGTACACATCAACAAACTGAGTACAAGCATCGGACACGACCTCATCTAACCCCGAGGAAGCTGCTGTTGAATTTGACTCAACACAATCTCCAGCTACCTCGTCCTCTGCAACCATTTGACAGTCCAGATCCTGAGACACATCCTCACGAGTTACCGAAGAAGTAACCCTGTCTCTAAAAGTGGAAGCCCTGGCTGTAACAAACTCCTGCCACTCATAAGCTTCCCTGTCCTCATCTGTGAGTCCCTGTAACACAGAATCCTGGAACCCACCATCACCATATGACAATGCTGAATCTACACCCAAAGTCAAATATAGAAAGCGAAAAACACTACAACACTCATCATCCTCGCTCTCAACATCAGAGATATCTGCAATGCTAGTGTCCACATCATCTATCTGCATCTCCTCTACTAACTCTGGCTGCAAACACAACTCAATGTCGTCATGTGAATCAACTATATAGTGGCATGAAACTACGTCGCCCAAATCAACTACAACACTCCCATCCCGAGTGTCATCACCAGAAAGCTTCATGCACACATCCTCAACACAGGAAGAAACCACTGTCTCCTGTACTGATCCCACACTGCGACTGCTATCATAAATCTCTGAGCTGTCAGAGCTCATACACTCCTCACAGTCATCACCCAACATCTCACAGGGGGTGTCATCTCCAATGCAACTCACAACATCCTCAAAAGTGTCATCAGATGTGTCTAGACTATCAACTCCCACATCTTCTGCTGAAATCTCATCTGTGGACACGTGTCTCTGCACACATGACTCAACGTCAAGCTGTGCACCAATAATGCTAGAGCACGAACTGTCATCGCCTAACCCCGCTGTAATGCCCAGATCACCAACCTCACCACTGGGAGACTCTGTACATGCCTCGGTCCTATCTAAGGAAGCAATTGCCTCCTGAACTGGAGCAACACTACTACAGCTAACATAAACATCTCCAATAATAACTCCCTCCATGAAAGAGTTTGAACACTCAGTGATAACTGCATTATTAGCTACCTCTATACAATCCGTAGTGACTACTCTGGGAGCCTCAACCCGGTGATGCTCAGCATTGCTGTCATCCAATGGCACTGAAACATCCACTGGTTCTGGTGCAAGAAATCCATCATCAGCACTATGTATGGGAATAGCAGGTGCTGAACTAGATGTAGGAACATCAACATCACGGACAACTGTCGGAGAAAACTCTAGCCTTCTCCCTTGCAAACTCGATGTCAGCCTTCTAAAGGCAGAGACCATATATCTCGCTGCCCTATCTACTGTAACTGGATCCGACAAACTCTCTACCAATCTCTGCTGATGCAGTCTAAGTCTCTCCATGCTTTCTACTAAAGCATTTAATTCCGCTCTATTTTCCTTACTGCTATGACGACTTCCGAAACTGGATCTCATGTATTTATCCATAGCTAAGAAAATAGAAGTGCTGATCACTCATAAAAAACTTTTGAATAAAAATGAATCCAGATCCCATAGGATGGCAGGATAAATGCTCTAATACCACTATGAAGAGCCTTTGTAGCTCTTTAATTTGCAATGATAATTTACTCGCAAAACTAACAATTTATAATTCTCGATCTTATCAAATAAACAAAAATTCCACTTGCCTTCATAAATAACTTAATTCATAACTCACGATAATCCCTTGTATTAACTTCCACGCCAAAGTATTATAGATAAAAATACTCTTCACATTATTTATTCAATATGAATTGAAATGAAATTATCGGCACCTGTTTGCATATGAATTATTATCGAAAGCCTCCTGCTGTAGCTTTCACGTGAACATATATTGGTGCGTTTGCTGTTGTAGAAGCCGTTGGACATCTAATCTCTGTCAACACGTGAATCCCTTGCTGTGTATCATGAATTTCCAACCACACACGCCTGGTTTGCAAATGGTTGGCATTTATTATTGTACGACACTGGCACCAAACCGTACGGCCCAGGTCTTGGATTTGCAGGCCGTAAATCTTCAAACTGCTAGCATTCTTCACATTATTCGATGGCACTTGGTATCCATCTCACAATGCACACCTTGGAAGAAAAATCGTTTCCCCAAGCTTCTTCAAACCCTTGTTTGCACAAGTTTTGAGTACTTCCACAATTTCACAAGTTTTGGTAATCATAACATGCCATCTTTATTCAAAACTCTTTGCTTATAAATAAAATGCCAAGGGAAAACTTCTTCCATACGACAAGAGATGTAGCTTCAAGAAGGCACCTTTCACTAAAAAGTCTTCAACAACACACTTTCGATATATAACATTATTAAGCATCTTATAAAATAAAGCCAAGCTTTATTTATTATCAAAACATGAGCAAAGAGATAGACTTATCCAAGAAGTCTGAACCCACATCCAAGACCCAAACCTCTTTCCCGAAATAGAAACCGGCCGCAATTGACTTACTAAAAATAGTAAGTGTGTCACAAACACAAGCACAGACTCCTGCTAATTTGGGGACATTACAATCACCCCTTTGTTTAATTTCAGTTGAAGTCCTATTGAAGCCAGCTGTGGTAAGAAGGGAGCCTCCCTTATTGCTGAGAGGAGAGATTTGTCTCACTATACAGTTGCCTAAAGTTACAATTTTGTAAGGTGTAGTCTTAGCAGCTTAAATTTTTTTTAGCCAACACTACCCTTCCCACTCGCAGGGCTACTCCATTCTCTCCTCTATTATAACCGCAAAACCTAAATTTATACACACGAGTTGCCATAGGTTGGCATTCAAGATATCACATATCCCAAGACAAACGTAATAGACCAAGTTGGCCTAGATCACAAATAATTACAACATTTAATTATTTCATCAGTCACGATCCAACCACCACATCAACCACACATAGGTCCACCATGAAATCCATGCCATACGTTTCCACCGCTTGGAATCTTCCACCGAAATCCTCCACGATCAACCGGTGAACTCACACTAAACCGGAGACATGAAGAACACAACTAGTCAGCAAAGATCAAGCTAGATCTCAAAAACCACGCCACCTGAAGAGATGCGATCATAGACATAGCCTCTATGAACACCAAGGAACAAACCCTTTTCATCACATACTCCAAAGATCTCCATAGCTCGACCGCACACAGAATCTTTGGAAATTGCCCACAACAACAAGGAACTCCAACAATCCACAAGGAAATTCCTCCAACCGCCAAGAACTCAAGATGCCCCTGCATCAATATATATATATATATATATATATATATATATATATATATATATATATATATATATATATACAAGAATCAAATTACATAACTCAAGATAAGAACACAAATCATTATATCATATATGTATATGCAATAATCAAATTACATAACTCAAGATAAGAACACAAACCATTATATCATTCCTCTTACAATATCTGAACTACTGTTCCATGGTAAGCAGGAAATGAAAACCAATTACCATCTAGGGCATCAATATAATAAAAACCACTATTTATGAAAACCAAATACCATCTAGAGCATCATCATAATCAAACCATTGTTTATGAAAACCAAATACTATCTAGGGCATCAATATAATCAAAACCACTGAGTATGAAAACCAAATACCATCTAGGGCATCAATATAATTAAAACACCAAAGTTTCAATAGTCAGGAGGGATGTGACATTCGGGTTCAAGTTTGGGTTTGAAGATCCAATTCATTGGTAGGACAAAATTTTGAAATGGGGTTTGGTCACATAGTATTATAAAAACAACAAAACCACCATAAACTTGTAATCATAGCATAATATCAACATCAAAATATTAAAATAATAATATTGAGTTCAAGTATCATTGTTTTGACTCTCAACAATTGGAACTTTATACTAAGTTCCAATCATCTAATGGATTATCTAAATCTTTGTCTTCTTCCTCTTCATCAAAGGCATTAGTTGATTCACAAACAGTGCCAATGCCAATGGGATTAGTTGAACTAATGACATTCTTGCTTTGCAAGTCCTGAAATGCTTATTACTTTTTCACTGTACATAGAACTTTTTTGTATGTAATTAACATCCTACTTGAAAAAATGTTAAAAAAGTAGCTTGCAATTCCCTTCTGTTAGTACTGACCGGTTACTGAGAGGGGGGGGTGAATCAGTAAGAACTATTTGTTTACTTTTAATACTTGTTTGAACAATATTCTTCTAAAACAATCAATCATATGCAAGCATAAAAGTAAGTACACAGATCAACACGAGATATATATGTGGAAACCCTCGGTTAGAAGGAAAAAACCATGGTGAGACAGAGCTCACAACTTCACTACTGCAGAATGAAGGCGCCTTGTTAGGAGCTTACAAAGCACTGGTTAAGGTGCTACTCGGTTAAGGGATTTTACAGAAGATCTGTTAAGATCTGGACTCTTTTAAGAGCTGCTTGGTTGCTGGACTTTGAACATCAAAAGGATGTTACCCTATTAGGGGATTTTTACAATGAACCGATTAGGTCCACCCTAATAAAGGGATTTCAATTTGCTTTCACTACTGATAAAAGCAGTGATCTGTTATGACACTAAATGTTTGATTAGATCATACCTCTTTCTCGGTTTGCCTTGCTGTTGATCTCTGCTAGCTTTGTGTCTGTAGCTCTTCTCTCTGAAGATGTCTCTCCTCTGCTCTATGCAATCAACAACATCTTTCTTGCATCCTATGACCTATATTTATACAAGAGTTCATCGTTATGAAACCCTTAACTCATAGAACCGCCAGGCTGTAAACTCAACAAGAAAATCATGCAACTAGCAGTTAAGCTTTGTGTTCTGATCTGGAGTTTACCTTGCAAAACATCCGTTGAAATAAAGCTAACTCCTGTTAAAAAGCTAACTCCACTTCTATGCGGTGGATGTCCCGTATAATCCGGTTTTAACTCAATCTGCTCCGCAAAATTCGGTGTGGATCTTTATGCAGTTTAGACCGGTGTAACCTTATTCTCGGTTCAACTTTGTATGCACTCTGAGACCGGTACTGTGTACTTAGATCGGTCTACCGGTGCATACACTGTGTTCCTAGTTTACCAGTGTCTTTTAAGTAACATGTGTGACCGGTGACCTTTTACCGGTTCATGGTGTTTGTGAATTTACACTAATGACAATCTTAAATTGCTAACGTGGGTGACCGGTGACCTTTTACGATCTCTTCTGGTGGTTCTGGACCTCTAGAAGAGCTCGTATTCTTAGCTCCTCTCTATCTTCTGAAGCCTTCCACCGATCTTCAATAGTTTGTAGAAGATTTTCAGGTAAAGTTGTGTGAAGTCCACCAAGATGAAGATTGAATTTATGAAGGCAGAACGCTACAGCTTCTTCAATTTTTCCTTTGTCTTCATCATTGGCTAGTTGATATCTTCCTCTAACAGAACCTAAATTACCAAATTCTTTTAGACTTGCCACATGTTCGTCAATTGTGGGCTTTCTTCTTCTAATCAGAGGAACTGTTTCCTCGGTCTCTATCTCTTCTGGTTCTTCCTCTTGAATACTGGGCACCGGTTCTACTTGCTTCCTCCTAGCCTTGGGCTGCTCTGTCGCTGGCTTCTTCTTTGGTGTTGGCGTCCTCTTGTAGACAATCTTGATTGGTGTCCTCTTTGACAAATTCTGAAGAATCTCAGTATACGTGCCAAACCGATTGTCGCCGAGATCCAAATTTGCATCATTTAAGGCATCAGCATATGCCTTAGCAACTTTGGCAGTGATCTCGTATCCCAGCTCAGGAGCATATACGTCTCTTGGTTCCACTGCTTGAATGATGCAGTTGTCGGTGGTAACTAGAAAGTATACATCGTCCTTGTACAGGTCAATTATAGTTGATGGCACCCTCTGTCTTTTGTGCATTTTTAATTGAAATGCTTCAAAATGCTCAGTCATTGCATTGCTTAATTGGTCTCCCAGTTGATTGGCCATCTCAGTGATTTGATGCATGATCGGTTTATTGGTTCTCTAAGTCACTTTTCCGATACCTGGGGAGAAGTCCAAGTAGTAGAAGTATAGGCACATCAGAAGGGTTCCATACTTCATGGATTTCTTTTTCACAACTCCAAGCTTCTTCATGTTTTCAAATATTTGGCTCTGAAGCATTGCACAAATGTCATATTGGGCATTGTTGTGCATTATGCAATATGCGGCGTGAATAGCTCCACTTGGTATGCTATTCAAATTGCTTGACTGATAAATTTTGTACCCCATAACAGCAGATGCAAAGCGTACTCCATCATCCTCAATGTCGTTCACGGTCATAAGTCGACCATCAGACCTTGACTTGGTCAGCTTGTGTACCTTGACATTGGCAATGGTACGCAGGGTTAGTGCTTCCCCTTTGTCACTATATCCAGTTACTCTGTGGAGATCTTCCTTGGTGATCTCGTGATATGCAGCTTTGTTGAGCCAGAACCCTAGTTTGTGAAGACAGCTCAACACCAGTTTGACTTGGTCTTCCCGGAAGATTGTTGGGTAGCATACTCCATTTATCAATCCGGACGATACAAGCTTGGTGTATTTGTTAGGAAGTTTCCCTTCTTCGCACAGTGACAAGTACTCGTCTTGAATGTATGTTTCACCCAATTCTTCTTGTTTGGCGTGAATAAATGCCGTGACATCTTCGGTTAAGAGGACTCCTTCTGGTACAGATGAGAGTGCACCAGCCATGTCGTTCTCTCTGTTCTAAACCGACAAAATGTTGTATGCTGGCCTGTCCACCTGATCTCCTTTGATCAATTTTATGGTAGCGGATGATGAGGCCATTCTTGCTAACCGGTTGCTTTGCAGAAAGTAGCTTAGATCGGTATTACACACAGTAATTCTCAGTGATCAAAGCGCGAGAATGTTACTTAGCACAAGAATTCGTAAATCAAAAAGTAAGCAAAGTAAGAACTTGTGAGTAATTCTCCTTTCGTTTATAGGGTTAGGTTATAACGGTAATTACCAAATGGTAACTATTTGTTAAACGGCTACAGTAATAAATGCCTTACCTAACTTTTCTTTCCTTTTTCCTTACCGGTTGTCCAACTTTATTGGCTGGGCAAACCCCAGTTTATTGCTTCTTCCTTGTCTAGTTCTCCTTGTAGACTGAGTGAGTCCATTTCTCACCAGTCTTACTGGGAATGGTAGAGGATCTACCGGTTCCCTCTAGGCCTTTACGACTCAATTTGCTGAAGAGATATCACCATCTGTAGATGATGATTTTTCCTCTGTCTTCTCCTCAGCAGAACTCTTTGATTCCTTTTTGAACCAAATTTGTCTGACTGATTTCTTAGTCTTCTCTTCCTTGTTGATCTTGTCAACCGGTTTTACAAGTTCTTTCTTCTTGTTGAGTGACCGGTTCCTGCAATCTTTTGCTAGGTGCCCAACCTTGTTGCAATGATAGCAGACTATCCCGGTTGTCTTCCATGGGCTCACCCTTCTTGGATTGGGTGACTTGCTCCAAGAGTCATTGTGGCTGTGTGGTCCACAGTTTGCACAGTTGGTTGTGCTCTGGTTCTTGTTTCTCTTGGTGAATACTAGTCTTGGAGACCTGAATGCCATAGTCTTCGATCTGCATTCTTCAGCCTTGTGTCCAAATTTGTTGCAGGCATAGCAGTAGCCTTTGAAGCTTCCCCTGTTTCCACTAGATGTCGATGTGGGGCTGGACCAACATTCATTGGTCTTGTGGCCATTTTTACAACAGTTCTTGCAGTAGCTGTTGTTGGGCCTTACCGATGCTTTTCTGTAGTCATTTGTTTTATGACCTGGTTTCCCACAATGGTTGCAAGATATGTTAAAGGTCTTCTTGCTTTTATGTGCCAACAGCTTCTTCTTTGCTTTCTTGCTTGTCTGGGCTCGAGAAGATTTACCATTCTCTCTGGTGATATTGTAATGACCCTTACCAATAGGATCACTAAAACCCCCAAATCTGAACTGAGACAATTCGTTAAACACTTGGCAAGCGACTGAATTGTTTGTTTGTGTATTGTTGTGTTTCAATGTGACAATCGTTTGGGCATCAAATGCAATTGAGATAACAATACCAATATAGGAATATAATGCAATGAACAACAATAGAACTCTAGATAGCAATGCCAAGACCCAAATGCCAATATATCATATACTTCTCCAAATCAGATTCCATACATCATAAATGATATTGACTAAGTTATATGGACTGTTACATACTATAACAACTAACTTCTTATGACAGACCAATACTCTTTCCTGCTTATGATACTAATGATAATCAGTGACTGATTCCTACCACTGCTGGACTGTTTTGACAGTACAGTTTAGTATGCACTGGACTGTGATAAAAGACTGATTATGTGCAATGCTTATACAATTATTTTTGACAACCAAAACAATGTATAAGAACCTGGTATGATGCACCAATTTGATGATGAAGACCGCTGTAGAAGACCCTATTCTCTGCAACCCAAACTGGCCTCCAAAACGCTGCTGTACTATCCTCTGCAGCCTGTCGTACCAGGCCGTACATGTACGGCTCCTGCAGAAAATAAAATGCAGGGTTTTGAAACCCCAAAATGGTATTAACCTGGTCGCCAATGATGTACTAGTCTTCCTGCAAAAGCATAAAAAATATCTCCAAGGGGTTTAGGAGATATGAGTAAAAATCTGTTTCCAGGCCCTGATATGGAAAGTTTGAAAATGTGCCAAAATGATCTTCAACTATCACCAAAATGATTCACCAATGCAAGAGGTGAATTCAAACCCTTATTTCAACCACAAACAAACCCTTTCAACAATTTCTCAATGAAGTACCAATGAAATGGCTGAGTACCAACTCCAAACTTGCAACCCTTCAGTAGATATTTCACTACCTCAGTTATGCCAATCTAGGGGAGTGATCGTTCCCAAAGATCGAATAGTATTTGCAGACCCAAAAGACTACAAATTGCTTCACAATGAAGAAGTAGAAGAAATCCCAAAACCAAGCATGTAGAAATGATAGCCCAAGCCCCCTATTTATTCTTTTTCTTGAGAAGTTACTAGAACTTCTAAAAACATCTAATTATAATGTACTTTATAATAAAATAACATTATAATAATAAAGTACATTTCTCAACTCAAAAATATAACAATGTAGGCCAAGATGTCTCATAACCGAATGTAGGCCCAACTAGACTGAATGTAGGCTCGAACTGGATGTAGGCTCACTTCTGGACGTAGGCTCCACTACAACTGCATGTAGGCATCAAACTGGATGTAGGCTCTGCCGAATGTAGGCTTTGTCAGCAATAAGCAATCAAATGATCCACACAATGGCTCTCTCTCCAAACTATTTGCCTACGAGAGTCGATGATAGGCAAACCCGTCATGAAAGAACATGTCTCTAGAAAGGAGACATGACAGTCCGCCCCTCCAGAAATTGCTTGCCCTCAAGCAATCTCAAAGCTGGATGCTGCAAAATCTCCTCAGACTCCCAAGTAGCATCCTCAACAGGAAGATCTCTCCACTTCACCAAATACTCCCTGATAACTCTCCTGTGAAGCTGTTTCTCCCTGCTATCCAAGATAGACTTTGGCACCAAAACCAACTTCCCCTCATCATCCAAGGGTGGTAATACTGTAGAAGGCACAACATGCTGCCCTAACGCCTTCTTGAGGCGCGACACATGAAACACATTATGCACTCTACTATCAGCTGGAAGCTCAAGCTCATAAGCCAACTCACCAACACGCCTAACGATCCTGAAAGGCCCATAGTATCTCAGCTTAAGCTTCTCCGACCCACTCTTCTTGAGAGTAGACTGCCTGTATGGCTGAAGCATGAGGTAAACCATATCACCAACCTCAAAGCTCCTCTCAGTCCGCTTCTGATCTGCATACTGCTTGTATTGATTCTGTGCCCTGGCTATATTATCCTTGAGAGCATCAACAATGTCCTTGCTCTCCTGAAGCAAATCCCCGGCACGTAGAACTCTAATATCAGACATAAGCAAATCAATGAAGCTAGGCGCATCATACCCATATAGAGCCCTGAAAGGTGACATCTGAATCGACATGTGAAATGTGGTATTGTAACAATACTCACACAAATGTATCCATCTCACCCATGCCCTTTGCTGACCAGCCACATAGTTCCTCAAATAGCCCTCCACCCATTTATTGACTATCTCTGTCTGTCCATCCGTCTGCGGGTGATAACTGGTGCTAGGTGTAAGCTCAGTGCCACAAAGTCTGAATACCTCCTGCCAAAAGTGACTCAAAAATCTGCTGTCCTTGTCACTCACTATGCTACGGGGTATCCCATGCAATCTGAAGACCTCTCTGAAGAAGACCTCAGCTACCTGTACTGTTGTGTAAGTAGTAGTGATGGGAAAGAAGTGTGCATACTTCGTCAGTCTATCCACCACCACGTAGATACAATCACGCCCTTGGGCCTTGGGAAAGCCCGTAATGAAATCCATGGATATGCACTCCCACTTCTGATCAGGAATGGGAAGTGGCTGTAGGAGCCCGGCTGGAAAGGTGTGCTCTTGTTTGTTCTGCTGACAAACAGGGCACTCACGAACATATTGCAATACATCTGTCTTCAGTCCTTTCCAAGTGAACCGCTCCCACACCTGTCTATATGTCTTGAAGTACCCGGGGTGACCAGCTGTAGGTGAATCATGAAGAGCTCTCAATATAGATCGCTTCACCTTCGATCCTGGGGCTAGAAAGATCCTGCTCTTGTAGATAATCAAATCATCTACAAGTGTATACCGGGTATCAACAACTGACCCATCAACTACCCCTGATGCCCATGGGTCTCTAGCATACTCTGCCACTATCATATGTCGCCAATCCTCTGATATCTCAATCAATGCACTGAGATGTGGTCTACGTGACAATGCATCTGCTACCACATTCTGAGTCCCTCTCACATATGTTATATCAAAATCGTAAGCCTGTAGCTTACTTACCCACTTTTGCTGCCTATCGTTGAGATCTCTCTGACTAAGGAAATGCCTCAAACTGTTGTGGTTAGTTTTAATGCAAAACTTACCACCCACTAGATACTGTCTAAACTTAGCCAATGCATGCATGATGGCTAACATCTCCTTATCGTAAATTTTGAAAGATCTCTCAGGTCCACGGAGTTTCCTGCTCTCATATGCAATAGGGTGCTTGTCCTGCATCAACACAGCACCTATACCATCTCCGGATGCATCACATTGAAGCTCAAATGGCTTTAAGAAATCAGGCAAAGCTAACACCGGACATGAAGTCATGATCTCCTTGAACTTGTCAAAGCAAGCCTGCGCCTCTGGTGTCCAAACAAAGGCCCCATTCTTCAGCAAATCTGTCATAGGGGCTGCATGACGTGAATACCCACTCACAAATCTGCGGTAGAATCCACATAGGCCTAGGAACCCGCTCAACTGTGTCAGGTTCTCTGGAATAGGCCACTCCACTATAGCACGGATCTTATCAGGATCCATCCGCACTCCATCTGCACTGATAATATGACCCAAGTACAAGAGCTCAGTCATACCCAAATCACACTTGGACTCCTTGGCATACAAGGACTCCCTCTGCAATATACTCAATACAGTCTCCAAATGTACTACATGCTCCTGCCATGTCCGACTGTATACCAAGATATCATCGAAGAAAACCAATACAAATCTCCTCAACTGATGATGGAAGACCTTATTCATCGTAGACTGAAAAGTAGCTGGTGCATTGGTCAACCCAAATGGCATGACCACAAACTCAAAGTGCCCACAATGGCATCTAAATGCAGTCTTCTCCACATCCTGCTCTCTGACTCTGATCTGGTCATAGCCGGATCTCAAATCAATCTTGCTGAAGTAGCATGCTCCATGTAGCTCATCTATCAACTCATCAATCCGAGGGATGGGATACCTATTCTTAATAGTCCTCTTATTCAGCATCCGATAATCAATGCACATCCGCATTGAACCATCCTTCTTCTTCACCAAAACTACCGAAGAAGCAAAAGGAGACTTGCTCGGTCTAATGTGTCCCATCTCAAGCAGCTCCTTGATGGTTTTCTCTATCTCATCCTTGAGCCTCTTAGGATGCCTGTAAGGTGTGATCATCACGGGTTTAGCACCCTCTAACTCAATGATGTGCTCAATCCCTCTATCAGGTGGTGTGCCAGGTGGAATATCGCTGAATACCCTGTCATACTCCTCTCTCAATCTCTGAATGTCGGGGTGATATTCTGTCTTCTGCTGCTCCTCCTGTGTAGGCATAAGAGTACACATGGCTGCCCATCCAATACCGTCGTGTCTAACCAACCTCTCCATGCGCCTGAAAGAAATAGTTCTGATGTCACTATTTGTGATAGCCCTCAAGACATGCTGCCTACCATCTGCCTCAAACTTGATCTCCATGTCCCTGAGTCTGAAAGTGACCTCACCCAATGAATGCAACCAAGTCATCCCCAATACAATATCTAGGTCGCCCATGTTAACTACATGGTAATCCGCTTTGAACTCATAATTGCTCAAGCGTAAGGGCATATCTCTGATCATCCTGTTACACTTAAGAGTGTAACCATCAGCAACCTGTACTCGGAGACCCTCAAACTCCTCTGTCTCAATGCCACGACGCTCAACCAAACGTGCATCAATGAAATTATGCGTAGCACCTGTGTCACTAGGGTAATCACCTTCTGTCCTGCTAGAACTCCACGCAATCTAAAGGACCCCTCCTGCTGAATACTAGATAAGCGTGCCTGCTGCAAATGTAGCTCCGGCTCCACCTTAGGCTCTGAAGCCTCTGCCTCTACCTCAGGCTCTGTGTCACTGTGCTCATCCTCATGTGCTGTGCTATCTGAATCTGAGTCCTCATAGTACGCCCACATAACTCTATTGGCCTTCCCCTTAGGCCTCAAAGGATAGTCATGATCCCTATCATATGGACCTTTGCAATAGAAGCATAGCTTTTTCCTGCGTAGGTCATTAAGTGCCTCAGTATCCAAGGGTGGAGTGGATTTCCCCTTGGTATCAACCTTCTTCCCCTTCCCCTTATCAAACTTCTTATTATCTCTGAAAGAAGTAGAACTCCTAGGGGTGAATCTGCTAGAAGGTGCTGTAAGCTCCATACTACGAGCTTTCCTCATGGCCTCCTGTAATGTCGATGGATCAAATGCCTTGATCCAACCCTTGAGGGGTTCAGACAATCCCTCAGTAAATAGGATAACCAACCACCTCTCTGATACATCCTGGACCATAACTGACAACCTTTGAAACTCATTGATATAGGTCTCTAAGCTGCCTATCTGTCTCAACTGTGCAAGATCACGAAAGAATATCTCTGGATCCTTCCTGTCAAAACGCTCTACCAACCTATCCACAAAATCCTGGTACGATGTCACCTGGTTGTGCTGCAAAGTAACCATACCATGTGACCACCAGTCATGAGCTGCGCCCTCCAAATGCAAGGTGGCGTATCTGATGGCATCTATCTCTGACATGGGTCTCAATGCTAAGAAAGTATCCAACTTATGTATCCATGCCTGTGCTGTCATCTGTCCACTACCATCAAAAGAAGGTAAAGTGAGCTTGCTAGCAGCTCGCTGCAACTCACTGTCATGGCCTCCTCTAGGTCTCCTGTTCTGCCGAGTACTCCTCATGTGCTCTCTCCTCTGATTCAGGTAACGATCAAAGTTAAGTAACTCACACACATGTGGTGGTAATGCCTGCCATTCTGCAGTGGCAGCTCTAAGATCGTCCTGGAATTCATCCTGCACATCACCCTCTCCTGCCTCCTGAGCCTCCTCTCTAAGGAAAGTAGGACGAGTAGGCCTATCCGCTGTCCAAGACCTGTGCCTAGGAGCACCCTGTGAACCTACCACGCTCCTATTATCATGATCAAGTGTACCTCTAACTTGTTCCTGTGCTCTGGGCTGAACCACTCTCTCCATCATAGTGGTCAAATTACGCAAGGACTAGACCATCTCCTGCTGTCCCGTAGTCATAATCCGAAAGAATTCCCTCTCATCATCAGGAATTCTAGGTGGGCTCTGTGACTGTCTCTCACCCATGGTAAGAGTATCTCCAAAGTCCTGTTCACCCTCTAGTGCTGCTCTTCTTCGTGTGTAGTACCTGTGATGCCCAAATGCTGAAGGATGCATATAGGTTTCTTACCCAACAGGATGGCAAGAACACTGCTCTGATACCACTGTAATGACCCTTACCAATAGGATCACTAAAACCCCCAAATCTGAACTGAGACAATTCGTCAAACACTTGGCAAGCGACTGAATTGTTTGTTTGTATTGTTGTGTTTCAATGTGACAATCGTTTGGGCATCAAATGCAATTGAGATAACAATACCAATATAGGAATATAATGCAATGAACAACAATAGAACTCTAGATAGCAATGCTAAGACCCAAATGCCAATATATCATATACTTCTCCAAATCAGATTCCATACATCATAAATGATATTGACTAAGTTATATGGACTGTTACATACTATAACAACTAACTTCTTATGATAGACCAATACTCTTTCCTGCTTATGATACTAATGATAATCAGTGACTGATTCGTACCACTGCTGGACTGTTTTGACAGTACAGTTTAGTATGCACTGGACTGTGATAAAAGACTGATTATATGCAATGCTTATACAATTATTTTTGACAACCAAAACAGTGTATAAGAACCTGGTATGATGCACCAATTTGATGATGAAGACCGCTGTAGAAGACCCTATTCTCTGCAACCCAAACTGGCCTCCAAAACGCTGCTGTACTGTCCTCTGCAGCCTGCCGTACCAGGCCGTACATGTACGGCTCCTGCAGAAAATAAAATGCAGGGTTTTGAAACCCCAAAATGGTATTAACCTAGTCGCCAATGATGTACTAGTCTTCCTCCAAAAGCATAAAAAATATCTCCAAGGGATTTCAATTTGCTTTCTCTACTGATAAAAGCAATGATCTGTTATGACACTAAATGTCTGATTAGATCATACCTCTTTCCCGGTTTGCCTAGTTGTTGATCTCTGCTAGCTTTGTTTCTGTAGCTCCTCTCTGAAGATGTCTCTCCTCTGCTTTATGCAATCACCAACAATCAACAACATCTTTCTTATGTCCTATGACCTATATTTATACAAAAGTTCATTGTTATGAAACCCTTAACTCATAGAACCACTAGGCTGTAAACTCAACAAGAAAATCATGCAACTAGCAGTTAAGCTTTGCGTTCTGATCTGGAGTTTACCTTGTAAAACATCCGTTGAAATAAAGCTAATTGCTGTTAAAAAGATAACTCCACTTCTATGCGGTGGATGTCCCGTATAATCCGGTTTTAACTCAAACTGCTCCGCAAAATCCGGTGCGGATCTTTATGCAGTTTAGACCGGTGTAACCTTATTCCCGGTTCAACTTTGTATGCACTCTGAGACCGATACTGTGTACTTAGATCGGTCTACCGATGTATTTCTTTTTTTTCAACTACTGGTGCATACACTGTGTTCCTAGTCTACCGGTGTCTTTTATGTAACGTGGGTGACCGGTGACCTTTTACCAGTTCATGGTGTTTGTGAATTTACGCTAAAATCTTAAATTGCTAACAACTTCACCTATTGAAGATATTGTTTAATGTTTAAAATATAATTTATCACTATAGAGAACTCGCAATTAATCAGACATGGGTCATTATCAGCAATTGGACATAAAAATTTCACTGGAAGAAATCTTGAGGGCTAGTTTAATTTTATGTAATAAATATCTAAACTACAACAAATTTTGTTGTGTAATGTTAAAGATCTTATTCAAATTTTGTAGTGTAATGTTTCTCAGTGGAAATGTACTTGGTTTGCACTTGGTTTGTCCTAGTTCAACCTTGGTTTGACCTGGGTTCTTCTCGGACAAACCAGCTTGCTTGGGTTTGAACCCTGGCTGAATCCACAAGCGAACTAGACCCGAACCAGGAACTGGTTTGAACCTTGGCTGAACCAGGGTCCTAGGCAAGTGAACCATACTTCATAGGTATATATATATATATATATATATATATATATATATTTCCAAAGGAATAATCAAATAAATAAGAAATACAAAGGATAATTTAAATAATGATCACCAAGGTTGTTTATTCAAATCAATGAGGAAACTCTATGCCTAGAGAAAACTAGACTAACTAGACATCCAATTACCACGTCCCCCAACCTAAGGGACTTACACCGGTCGAGGTTCTAGCTCAGATGGCTTCTGACTTTCACCGTTTGCTTGTGCGCTCCTACGTTGATGATACTCTTTCCTTGCTCACAAGATGGTTCTCCTCCTGCATCCATTGACATGGAAGGATTAGATATCCACGTCATTGTAATAATATCATGTTATCAAAATAATATAATTATGCATCAATAATTCATTTCCAATATTTCCACATAAGAAAATACAATTCCTCCTATTATTTTCATTAACATAACACAATATACATTTCTATTCTCATTAGTAATTCAACCTAACCAGAATTAACTGAAATCCATTAAATTGCCAGTCATACTTCACATGAAATAGTATTACGGTTATAAAATCAAATGGTCACGAGGAAGGGATGTAACCATATTAACCAGGCTTTGAGAGAACGAATGAAGAAGATGGAAGAAAAAGACCAAAGATTGAAAAGCTAGAACAAGGCTTTGTGTGGATATCTATAATAGCTAACACATCCAATTAGGTAGCAAGATCAAATATTTGTTCCCTATATAGTTCTTCCAAACGAATTAGTTGATGGCCTTGAAGAAATGAAGAAAATCACCCATGGCACCAAAAAGTAGGTGAAGAATGTGTATGATGTTGCATGTAAGTTCATTGAGGATTTACCCTAGATGTATGAAAGAGCTCTAGCTATCCTTGGCTGAATACAATGCGTAGATCAAGTGTGGGAGGATAAACATATTTACCAAGACTAGGCCATTCCGACTTGGAGGTGTTGATTGAAATTCCCGGGCAAGCATTGATGGATGGTGGAGTGATAAGAGAAAATGATGCATATGACTTTTCTCGATGGTATGGTGCAGTGATCACAAGGAATTAAATCAAATGAAGAATCAACTCGATTGAGAAAAGTGATCAAGAACATCTAGGACAGAATCCTCAATACATTCGAAGCATTGTTCACAAAGAGGTTGACCGATGAAGAGATGACAACAGATAGTTTGAAGAATAGACTGGAGGAATTATTCATAGAAGGTGATATGGAGAATGTTTCCATATTCTCAAACATTATGCACAAAATTTAGGAATCAATATTAGAATGGGAAAAGAGTTTGAGCAGGTGTGAAAAGGACATAGCCATTATGGGGTACAAACACGACATTGTGCCAAGTGTCTCTATAAACGAGCTTGAAATAGTCATATCCAGATTCATTGCATTCAAAGAGGGGAATTAAGAACATGCTATTTTAGGCAATGATTTATTAAATGCCTAGTGGGCATGCTGTTTCTTCATTGGTTTACTTGACTCCACTCTTTTGATAGTGGGCGTATTGTTTTCTCATTGGTCCACTTGGTTTCACTTTTTTGTGCCATAGATGCTATTATTAGTTGAACATGAATTACGGCTTGTATGGCGAAATCTCAGACTTTGATTCTAATTTAATCTTGGTTGTTCATTGTCATTTGAGGCCTATAAAAGGGCAATGACCCTCTCATTTGTAGAGAACTTTGAGAAATGTTGCTAAAAACTACCAGAATAAAGAGTAGCTCATTGAAGTTTTGGTGATTATTCGCATTGTTTTGGTAGTTTGCATGATTTCTTGTTCCTCAAGTAGATTAGATTTGCTTTCAAGTTATTAGATGAATGAGATTGATAATATTGTTTTATGGTGAAGTCATTTGCTCATACCTGTTGCAAATAGATGACTTTGATGTATAGTGTAAGGTTGGTCTAGGCTTTTTATGTGGATGCTCAACTTCAATCATCAAATGTGCATTGTTCTTCTTGATGGTGTTCATTGATGATGTGTTAATTCTTAGCACAACCTTTGAAGATTGCACCTCCTTTGTGTATTTGGTTGGCAAAACAAAGTGTGGTTGATTTCACCTGAGAAGTCATTGTCTTTCAAGTTCTTAGGATTATAATAGAATCTCTCAACCCTTATTCTCTTTACTTTCAACATATTTCATTGGAATATTTCATAAGTTCTTTTTATTGCTATATCATTTGAATATTTGCCAAAGTTCAAAATTGTCGAAATCTTCTTGAAGGATCACGTAAGTCCCCCTTGGTTTACCAACATACATCAAGCCAAACGAGCTCATCTCCAACATATAGTCATTTGTTCTCAGTAGGAACCTAGGAGTCGCCTCTATGATCTTCGCAGTCTTGGCATACGAAGAGTCTTTGCTCAAGAGAAGATAGAGTGTCCTTTGGCACTTTATTCTATGTTGGTGTGGTCATAAAACACCCATCAATAGGTAACCTCCTTATCTAGTATGAATCTTTTGACAAGATGTGTATTTCTGGTTCATGTGTATTGACGATCGCATGCATCTTGCACTGCACTACCTTGGCCAAGGTTTATCAATATGCTAGCACTATCTTGTGCCATCAGATCTCACCACCCTTATTATACTTGTATATTACAATTAAGTTCAAATTACTCACTTGGTCTTAACAACCAATAATACACTATCCGCCATTGTCTACTGACATTAATGGTCTTACCGACCTTCCATGGAAAGAGACCCCTAACAAAATGCTAGGCATTAAACAGAGATAAGTGTTCATCCCTATGAACATGCATGCTACAATTTTCCTTTATTAGCAGAGCAGTTACAATTCAATTCAGATTCTTGATTTTATATATATTCATTGGTTATTCACCATGAGCAAGTATATCAAGTTGAAGGCAATACGGTTCTTGGAAGATAGCAACAAATATTTCATTTTTGAAAAAAAAACTTCCTATGGACAGTCATGCTGTTGTTATCGGATAATGGAAGAATTATGTATTACACATACTAATTCAATTAGATTGCATTCGATTGTTGATGACATGTTCAATACATTTACATTTCATTTCATGATTGACTATATTTATTTCAATTGATAAGCATTCATAATAGAATGTAGGAAAATAAGTGTCGCTTCCCTGAGCAACAAATCAGAGACAAAACCCTTGGCTCGATACTGTAGCTGTGATGGATCAACCACAATGATATTTCCACTCTGAAAATGTAGATGTATGAAGTCTTGAATCTAATAATTGATGAGCCAATTGAATGGAAGAGTGATCCTTGTGGATTGTTGCAAGCTTTTGATAAAAAGGAATTAAAATGGCAAGCATGTAGCTCAAGATTTTGATGGAAATTTGCAAAGCTCAGAACTGAGCAATTATCAAAAGAGTAGATGGTAAGAGCTTAGGAATGTTTTTAGAGCACAATGCAATGCTTGGTTCAAAGAAACAATGATCATGTTACAGAGCACGATGTCATGCCTGTTTCTCTAGAAGGAATGAATCGGTTTCAGAACATAAACCATTCTTGGTTTGTGAGGAATAATGCATAACATAGTAGTTGAGAGAAGAAAAGTAATTGCCAAGAGATAATTGTTCTTTAAAGAATGGATAATAGTAGGTAGTAGTCATGAGAGAGAGAGAGAGAGAGAGAGAGAGAGAGAGAGTTCCCCTTATTTCTTTTCCGAAGCATATCAACTCCTTGAAGAGACACAAAATGCGATAGGATGATCTTGGTTGAAAGAAAGAGTGAATAAAAAGGTAAAGGCAGAGTGAAGAAATCTTGGTTCGAATGAGTAGCATATCGCCAATAAGATATTCTTGGTTTGAGAGAAAGAATAGATAAAATGCAGCTACTCTAGGAGAGGAAATCTCTCCTCTTTGATGATATCCTTTCAATAGTTTCACCAAGGAACAATGTTAACTCCTTGCAAGTTACGATGGCAAGATGGAGGAGTTACTACCATTGCCACCTTTCAAGATTGATTAAGCAATTTGGCTTATATTTGTGGAGTTTTGAATTTAAAATTTGAATCATACTTTATATTAAGGAGTTTATATATATACTTAGGATAATCATGAGGTTGTTACTTATAAGGTCGATAGAATTAATTGAATTTCTTAGATTATTAATCCAATTCTTATTTACATAAAGATGAATGTTCTTTTCAATATTGATTAGAATATTTAATTAAAAGAATTAACAAGAGGGTCGCCTAACTCCACCACTAACGACAACCACATGACCTTACAACCCTAGGTGATCAGACGAGCAAAGGTTACTTATCTCTAGGAACTTTGACCTTTCCACATGTCTGCATTCCTCTCCTTGATGATAGTCTCCCTTTCTTCTCCAAAGGTGATCCAACCTCCTCCATCCACTTGACACACAAGGTAGATAGACATAATCTTCTTATCATTTTGGTATCCATATAATAAACATTAACCTACTAATATTTTCATCAAGACTTCCATTAATTTATCAATAGACATATTAAACATATTTCAAATAGCAATATCTCATCTCTAATTAAGTAGTTAAAACAGTTGTATAAAAAGTTCATGAAGGAGGGATGTAACAAAAATAGATTCTTTTCATGTGAATAGGAACAAGAAGCTACTCCCTAGTTAAGGTTGTTATGAGAGATAAGTACATGCTCCCCTTAGCTTTGTGGCCGTGTGGAAGTGTATTTGTTGTTGCCCCATGAACTTGTGTATTTCTTTGTCTAGTCCTTACTGATCTAGTTGTTTCTTGCAAGATAACCAAATCTCTATGTTATTCTATGATCTTTCTATGCCATAGGTGTCATTTGTTAGGGACATTGTTCTTCTTAACATACCAAGAGATTATTTGCATTATGGGGATGACTCTAGGTCTGATATCTCCAAGTCTTTTCTATCTTCGATCCTTTTTGGATTTAGAGACTAGAAGTGCATTAATCTATTGTGTGAGGATGAGGCTTCTTCTCATGGATACAAATGTTGAAGAGATTATAGTGAGGGATTTTGCCTTTTCTTTTTGTTGTTTCTTTAGTTTCCTACATGTCGAGGTTCCTTAGAATTAGATTATGGATATTCCTTAGGGCTTCTTTTGCTCATGTTCTTGGTTTTTGCCATTATAGAGCTCCTAATGCTTAGTCCCATATCTAATAAGACCAATACTCGCAATATGAATATAAATAACAATGCGTACTAGATACAACAACATAAATATGGCTTTATACCTATGAATTTTTTATAGAAGTAAACCAGTCAAACTTTCCCTAGCTACACAAAGTCTATTTAAAGAACACGATGGTTGCAAAAAAACACAACTGTTGACAACTGCTAACTATGACCTATTGCCAGCAATGGCATGTTGTAATGGTTAAGTTGTGGTGGTGTTTTTCTTGCCAGCAAGGTTCAAACTCCACTAGGGTGATTGTGAATGTTTAATTGGAGATGAGGTCCCCTATCTTTGGCTTCACAACTTAAAAAAACATTACAAGCAAAGGTCTAAATAATAAATCAAGTAGTATTAGGTAATTTGTTTCAAACTTGTGATGGCATTGGGAAAAAGGGCCTTCAAATTGATTCTTCCCTCATTCAGCTAGAACAATTTAATTAGAACTTGAGCATGCCACAATAAATGAACATTCCACAATGAAATATGGGTGAATATCTTGAGAATGTTGAGCCTCCGACATCGCTAACCATAAATCTGTAATTGTTTCTACAATTGGAACTAGAAAGGAAATGTTATGAATTTTATTGTGATCATCAACACATCCAAATGTAGGGTAGTGTACGGAGACTGCAGTTACCACTAGGCATATAATTTAATGAAGCAAACAAACAAATGGCCAAGTATGACTGTGCACTAGACTCTTAAAATGTGTACGCAAGCTGATCACTATACCAAAAAATACTTTAGGCACTTCAAAATTATTCCCATCAAGAAAATCTTTTTTAGTTTTCCTGGAGGACTAGGGTTTTCCTTTCCCAACTCACTAGATTATGTGAATAACTCCTAGATTTACCAAATTCATAGCCTAAGGGCAAATTGGAGAAAGTTATTGGAAATAGTAGAATATGCAATTGTTTTCATACTAGGATAACCCATAGTTTGCAAATTCTATGAGTACTCTTCAAGTTGCCTAGTACTCTCTATTTGTTTTGTTGGGTGAGTTTTCACAAGTTTAATTTCGCATTTTTATAGACAAAAAAATGTGGGTGAAAATGTTGACACAGGGAAAATGCTAGGTAAAATGCATTTTCACATGTTTTTGCTATATAATCATGCTTTTTCTCTTTGGAGATGTCAATTCTTAATTTAATACATTTTGTATTGGAATTTTACAGAAAAATATGTTTCTTTAAGATACTTTAATTTTTAGTACTTTATAAATTGCCAAGTTTTTGTTGAGAATTTTGGGTTTGCCAAGTACTCTTTGAGTCTGTCTGCAAACTATGAGATAACCATTCAAGGGTTTGTTGATGCGAGTTTTATGACCATTTCAATATGTAGAATCTAATACTAAGTATTCCAAATGAAACACCAAATCTCCAACTCTCTCTTGAACAAGGAAGGTCATATGCTAAACAATGTATATAGATTGCGTGATCAAATGAGGCAACCCCAAGGTTCCTTCTAGTTGTGGACTTAACTCAGTTCTTTGATGTGATTTGTTGCGTATCACAAAGGGACTTATACTGTTTATTCAATGGATATCAACCTTATAACTGTGAATGATATGGCGTTGATGGCTCTTCAATTGCTTCTAACCAAATAAACTACAAAGGGGATAAGGGTTTAGAAAACTATTCTACTCTTAGAATATAAGAAACTGTGGATGTCTTTGTGACTTTACTAGACTTGATCTTGTCATCAACTCCACCAAGCTAGTGCGATCTCCTAAGGTGAATGTACGATGTTCAAACTATTACCATTACATTAACACCATCAATGGATGCATATCAATGTGTGAGCAGTAGTCGAAGTAAATCTCATTAAACTTCTAGTTGACCATGCAAGGCAAACTTGCCATCAACAAATTACTAGCGGTATGGATTAAACAAGTCCTACAAAGATTGATTCACAATTACTTTCATCCAAATAAACAACTTTTACTCAACATTAACAAATATTTATCTTAGTGAGGAAATGTAGAAATCATGCAATACTCCAAAATAATCCAAGTAATCCACCATGAAGACCAATAATGAATTAGCAATTACTTTGATAGCATTATGGCAACAATTTTAACAAGTCTCTCCTCTCTTTACAAATGATTTGAGTTGGCCTTTTATAGAGGCTCCAAGTACAATGAATGACTAGGATTGATTCAAGATCAAGGGCCAAGATTAATCCAACAAAACCCTAGTATACCTAAATTTTACAAAAATCAAATGTTGGACCAATTACATGAAGGCACACCTTGTGGGCCAATAAGAAAATTACAATGCTTTTATAGACAAATGAGAAAATAGGTTAGGTAGAAGCATATAGAAAAAGGCACGAATTAGTGGGCCAATGATAAAATGCCACATGGGCTTATGACAGATCTTCCTTTAGAAGATAATCTCCTTTAACTTTATCCCTTTTGGCAATTCAATGAATCTACACATAATATTGTTGAGCTCTTCTATGGTAACACTTGGCATGATCTGACTAGTTGAAGATGAATGGGCACCATCTTAGCATGCTTATCTCATAGACTTGATCAATCCCTTGGTGATGAGAAAATATCTCTTGATACTCAACATTACCAAGTCCTTAATCCATTGTGATGGCTCATATTCCCAAATTGCCTCATCTTCATGAACTGTGTTGTCCTTTGAGTCTCTTTTTCTTGAAACCTTTCTCATTGTTATGACTTTGAACTCACACTTGTACTTGAAATCTTGATGACTTTATGATTTTCTGACCTTGGTCTTGCTCTTGTAGAAGTAATGTAGCTAGATCGATCCATTTGAACTTGGATTTCTGAAGGAAATTCAAGTTTGTAATGGTTTCCCTGTATCTTTAACTTGTAGACTTAATCATGATGTTGTGCTTGCACTTTGAACCATTCCGATCCTTGCCACCCTCACTTGGATTTCAAACTTCAACCTTGTCTACCACAATTTGTCACCATTTCACTTTGTAGAATTTTTTTTTAAGAAATCAAAGTTCAAATTAATTTTAAGAAATCAAAGTTCTTAACAAAACGTTCCTCCTAGATAGTTGTTATGACCATTCCATGAATTCAAAATGCAAAACTCTTGTCTTTGAGATCCGATTTCACCTAAACAAATGAAGATTTCAAACCTAAAAAATTCAGTTATAACCATACTCTTCATTGAAAATGCTTGTCAAAAGTCCAACGTAATCCCTCTACTATCCATGGATTGCCACAAAACCAAATTGCTTTTTGTGATAAAGCTGAGTTTGGAAGCTAAAATTTGGAAGTGTTTTGAATCCTTAAATCTGGAAGTGTTTTGAATCCTAGAAGGCCTGATTTATTTCCATATTTATGAACTTTCAATATATCTCTTCCATTCAAAGACCTGTGCCTGATTTCTTCTTTCAGATTTTACAAATTTCACTCATACCCCTACCTTGCAGCCTTTAAAGCTGACTTCTATGACTTGTTTTTTATCAAATTTGGGAGTTATTAAGCCATGGCGGAGATTTCATGTCTATTGGGCAAGTCTTAAAACGGTTTACAAAATTTTGATGTTGATGTGGCAAGGACATATGGCAATTTCAGAAATCTCCCATGGATGTGGCAAGAGGCCCTTATGACTTTCAAAAATTAGGTGCTTATTTGTCAAGTGAATTTTGGAATTCCAAGGCTTATGTGGCAAGGCATTTCCGAAATCATGGCTTCATGTGGCCAGGCATTTTGGAAATCATGGCTTCATGTGGCAAGTACATATGGAAATTGCATGAGGATGTGGCAAAGTGCCTTAAAGACCTTCGGATTTGGCAAGGGGATGTGTCAAAGACAGTAAGATTTTCGGAAATCCATGCAAAGTTGGGCGAGATCATGATGTAATTTCAAAAATACACCCCTAGTTGGGTGAAATACCACACTCCACTTTGTAATTGACAGAGATCGGGCAAGTCCATGACAAGATTTTTGGAAATCTAGGTTGAGTTGGGCAAATACATGAGGATTTTTCAGAAATCTACGAGGGATTAGACGAAACACTTGCTAGTTGGGCTAAATATAGAGCCTTCTGCCTTGTTCAATTTGGAATTCCTCATGCATTTGGGCATTTTTTCATTGCTTAAGTTGGTATTTGTCTTGCCCAAACCTGGTCTTTGCGAATTGAATTTAGATTGGTTAGATCTTGATATCCATGTTTTTCACTTAATTATCTTGAATTCCAACTTCACCCAACCCTTGATTGTCCACTCGAATTTGATCGAAAATTAATTGGTCTTGACAATGCTTGTATAAATACTAATTTCGAATTGGAATTTGTCAAGCCCTCTTGGGCTTGACCCAATTTACCTCTTTGCTTATGTTTCATGAATTGCCCATTTACTATTTCATTGTGACCAATCTCAACTTCATTCTTTCCATTCCACATATTGTCTTAGGCTTCGACTTGATGATCCAACTTGAGACTCCCTGCTATCTCAAGACCTAGGCTTATCCACAACTTGGACTTGCTAAATGTTGCCAATCTAGTCCTATGCTAGCACCTACTGATGGCAAAAGTGAAAAGAGGGGGTTCCCATTTGCAATGGGGTGATGGTGTGACTCACAACATCTAGCACCCACCTGAAAGAAATGTTCTTGTCCATTTCAAGGACATAACTAGTTTGGAACTTAGAACCTTTGATCAATTCCCTTTCAACTATCAAACAACTAGGAAATGCACCAAAAATAGAATAAAGACCACAAACTTAGCTAAGAGCCTTCATCCTCGATTACTCACATGTGTGCAAGTGTGTTCATTCCCAGCTCAACAAGACTGCTGGAAGTTTTCTAGGATCCATTTTAGACGGCTACGTAGGACATCCATACTCCAAAAGCTTCCTAGATAGAGCCTCGTTGCCAATTAGGCATCTATAGCCCCGATGAGGTTATCACTGTGATTTCACCATGGAGATTGCTCTACTTTTGGCAAATTTGCATTGAATAGTACCTATAGAGATGTCCACACACCAAAAGCCAAAATATCTTGAATTTTCCTTTTCTTCACTTTCTCAATTTTTAAATATCAAGGTCTGAGAGCCAAATTCAAGATCAATGGGGAGCATACCCGTTGTCCAAACCAACTCACTTATCATGAATTTTTCTTTTGATACTACTTTTTCTTATTCGTATTTCATTTTGGCCCTTAAGCAGTGAATCTCATAATGTGTTTGGAGAAACCATAGTCGTGCTAAAGAAGGTGTAAGATCTTTTCACTAACTCCAACTTCTCCTTGAAGACTCCAATGTCTTAGAACAATTAAGTGTGAGTAAACTATTGCAATTGAAAGACTTAGGTATTCAAAGCACAAGAGAGGACTTTGTTCCTAATTTAGGGCAAATCCTCTAATCAAATGATAAGGCTAACAGGAACAATCTCCAATTCATGAGAACCTCCCAGAGAGATATCCAAGAAATGGACTGAATAAATCTATCAGGAAAACGACAGTATGTGTTGTATAATGCATCACCTTTCTCACAAATTGGGATCCCTCTAAAGCAACTAAACAACTAAATGACTACACTACTTGGGTCAAATGATTCAAGGAAGATCTACGAACTAAAGCAACTGAAGCAAGTAAAATAACAACTAAACTTGAGCCACTAAAGAATCTTAAGCCAACTGACTCAACGCAAATTAACAACCTGGATCAACAAAGCAACTAGACTTAAACAAATGAAAGGAGAACCTATCCTAACTTCTTGAACCAAATGGTTTAAGACAAACTTACTCTAAGTATGTACAAGAGATTTTAGTGAACAATACTCAAAATACCTACTTATATAGATGTCCTTACATGGTTTCTCAAAATGCTCAGGAGCAACAAGGCTTGGGTGATGGTTCTCAATCTGGCAAACTTATCCTTGTACTCCAAGAAAACTATTATTACCTCAAATTCAAATTCAGGAAACTTATCGTGTAAAATCAATAGTTGAGGTAATTTGTTAGGACCACAATCAATCCAATTGCAAGTTGTCCTTCCTAAATCACCATAATCAAAACAATAACTTTAACATTTGAGAGAAAGGAAAGAAACAACCTGGTGTGCTTCAAATGGCAATTCGTGTTCAAATTCTTGTTGATCATTGACTGCTTCAGGAGGTCGAAGTGGATGATGTACCATCCCACTTGCATAGGCATTAAACTTGTGGGTGATCAAAGAAGGATCAATCTTGAAGTCAGGTCCTTGGAATAACTCCACTTGTTTATCCATGTATCGCACAAACCATGCATCTTTGTGTAGCTCTGTCAACATGTCATCAAAAATCAAAGATTCTTTGATGAGATGATCTTCAAATTTTTTTTAGGTTTTTCTTTAATTGCAATATCAAATAGCACCCCCTTGAATTGTCCTTCATTCTCTTCTTCTATGGGAGCATCTTGTTCCTTATCTTGCATATTCTCACCAAAGGCGCTTGAAGCTTCATCAGCTGACATGAAATTGTCAATCGATTCTTCCTTAGGAACATCTTGCAATTCTTCATTTGTATATTCATCAAACATGGTGTCCTCGAAAACTAAGGATTTGTTGATAGGTGGATCTTCAAATATTTTCATAAGTTGATGATCAAATAACATCTCTAGTGGCAATGCGTCTAGAGGTCAAAGTTGATGGTGAATCATGCCTCTTGTAGCAACTCACTCATCTTTAGACAACTTTGCCAATGACTCTTTTTGCACTTCTTCTATGGGATCTTTTAGCACCAACGCAAAAAGGATTGTGGTGATGACATCTTGTAATGCCCCCTTGAACTATTCTTCATATTTGGATGCATCTATGATAACTTGAAGTTCTTCATTCGACTTGTCCACTTGGTTGTCTTCCTCTTCAAGGAGATTGAAATTTCTTGCAACTCTTTCTTGAGAATCTCCTTTGGTACACAAGTGATAATACACCAAGGATTCCCTTTTTCCACTTGCAGTTCTTCATTCAAAGTATTTCCAAAGATTGACCTTTGCTTGTTGTTACTTCTCTTCCTTGAATGTATTCCACTTCTTCCTTGATCCTTCTTTCAACACACTCCTTTTGTGATGTAGTGCATGAAAATTCATCCTCCACTTGATTATCTTGGTTGTTAAGTTCGACCATGCCATCTACTTGCAAGTTGTTTTCTTCTTTGTTAGATGAGGATGCAATGTGCTCATCCTTTGGTATCCAACTTGAATGTCGAATGTCATCCTTGTTACCTTCCTATGACGCCAAATTCATTGGCTTAAGGAATGTAGTCCAAATTTTGTTTGTACTGGGTTTCTCAAGATTAGACCATCCAATCTCTCGCTTGGATTACCTGATAATATCCTAGCATGGTTGAAAAGTGAATTCTAAATGTGCCACATCGTGTAGTCTACACCAACAAAGAGAGCAATATACCTTTCACACATGGTTCTTCCTCACTTAATCACTTCTTGATCATCTCCTTGAAATTATTTGAAAACATGGTGACTCTATCATCAGATTCAACAAACGGGACTGGCTTGATGATATCCCAAAAGAACATCTTTCCCTATAATATCGGCTCCACCCTTGATAAAAATGTTCAACAATTTAGCTCATTACGCCCAGTTGCCCCATGAATCTTGCACTCGCAAGGTGATGCCAATTTGGATAAACTTCGTGGATGTAATTGTGCCTTCAAAGCCTCCTGAAATCGAAAAATGTCAATTTCACAGATGCCTTGACCATGAAACTGCTGCCCATCCATTGAGAAGCCTCTTCTTTTTTGGATTTTCTGATTTTCATTTTTTTTTTGGATTTTTCAAGTTTTTCACTTTTTTTCGATTTTCATCTCAAATGTAACTTTGAAAGCTCATACATGTTGTGATATCTTCATGAATGAACTTTGTTCATGCCCTCCTTCTCGCGCCAATTTCTGTTGATGTGAGTTTTATGACCGCTTCAACATGCAAAATCAAATACTTTGTATTCCAAATGAAACACCAAATCTCCAATTCTCTATTGAACAAGGAAGCTTATATGCTAAACAATGTATATCGATTGCGTGATCAAATGAGGCAACCCCAAGCTTCCTTCTAGTTGTGGACTTAACTCAATTCTTTGATGTGATTTGCTGGGTATCATAAAGGGACTTAGGTTGTTTATTCAATGGATATGAACCTTATAACTACAACTGATATGGTGTTGATGGCTCTTCAATTGCTTCTAACCAAATACACTGCAAATGGGATAAGGGTTTAAAAAACTGTTCTACTCCTAGAATGTAAGAAACTGCGGATGTCTTTGTGACTCTACTAGACTTTATCTTGTCATCAACTCCATCAAGCTAGTGTGATCTCCTAAGGTGAATGAAATATGTTCGAACTATTACAATTACATTAACACCATCAATGGATAAATATCAATGTGCAACTCATTAAACTTCTAGTTGACCACGCAAGACAAACTTACAATCAGAAAATTACTTTTATCCAACTAAACTACTTCTACTCAACATTATCAAATACTAATCTAAGTGAGGAAATGTAGAAACCATGTAATACCTTAATATAATACAAGTAATCCACCATGAAGACCAACAATGAATTAGCAATTACTTTGATAGCATTATGACAACAATTTCAACAAGTTTCTTCTCTCTTTACAAATGATTTGAGTTGGCCTTTATAGAGGCTCCAAGTACAATGAATGACCAACATTGATTCAAGATCAAGGGCCAAGATTAATCCAATGAAGCTCTAGTATACTTGTCTGCTACAAACATTTAATGTTAGACAAATTACATGAAGGCACCACCTTGTGGGTCAATAAGAAATATACAATGCTTTTATAGACCAATGAGAAAATAGGTTAGGTAGAAGCATATTGAAAAAGGTACCAATTAGTGGGCCAATGATAAAATGCCATGTGGGCTTACAACAAATATTCTTTTAGAAAACAATTTCCTTCAACTTTTTGCCTTTTGGCAAATTCAATGAAATTGGACATAAGATTGTTGAGTTCTTCTATGGGAACACTTGGCATGATTTGACTGGTTGAATATGATTAGGCGCCACCACAACATGCTTATCTCATAGACTTGATCAATCCCTTGGTGATGTAAAATATCTCTTGATACTCAACATTATCAAGTCCTTAATCCACTGCGATGGCTCATATTCCCAAATTGCTTCATATTCATGAAGTGTGTCGTCCTTGGAGGCTCTTAACCTTGAAACCTTTTCCATTGTCATGACTTTGAACTCGCACTTGTACTTGAAACCTTGATGTCTTCATGATGTCCAGACCTTGGTCTTGCACTTATAGAAGTAATGTAGCTAGATTGATCCAATTGAACTTGGAAATTTGAAGGAAATTCAAATTTGCAATTATTTCCATTTAACTTGTAAACTTGATCACGATGTTGTACTTGCACTTTGAATTCCATCTTGAACTTGATCTTGGATTTGTAGGCATCTTGCTTGCACTTGAACCATTCCGCTCTTTGCCAACCCCACTTGGCTATCAAACTTGAACCTAGTCTCCCACAATTGGTCACCATTTCACCTTGCAAAACAAACATCATTTTGTTAAATACTTAAACTATACATTTTCATGTCAAGTCCAAACTAATGTTAAGAAATCAAAGTCCTTAACAAAATGTTCCTCCTAGATAGATTTTATGATCATTCCATGAATTCAAAATGCAAAACTCTTGTCTTTGAGATCTGATTTCGCCTAAACAAATGAAGATTTCAAACCGATACAATTCAGTTATGACCTGACTCTTCATTCAAAATGCTTGCCAAAAATGCAAACACAAACCCTCTACTATCCATGGATTGCCACAAGAAACCAAATGTGACAGTCCCAACCGGTGCCGAGAGGGGAGGGGTGAATCAGCACCTCTAAAACTTTTCTCCTCTTTAAATTGGGTGAAGTAAACTTACAGCTGAAAGGTAAACTGATTTAAACACATAATAACAGTAAGCAAACAATCACATAGTGACACCAGATTTATCACGTGGAAACCCGGTTAGGGTAAAAACCACGGTGTGAGGAGACCTCACAAATTTTGTACTCTTTCGGAGTACACCCTATTAGGAGCCTTCCCAGTTAAAGGATCAAAACGCACTGTTAGATGCCACCCGGTTAAGGGATTTGTTACAATAAGGCCGATTAGTGCTTGCTTGGTTAAAGGACTTTGAACACCTTACAAGATGCCACCCAGTTAGGGGATTTGATACAAGGGACCTGTTAGAGTCCTCCCAAATACTGGGATTTAAACTATTGTAATTGCTAGAAAACAATAGAAGATTGACCTTTTATAATTGGCTTTGCATAGCTTGATAAGATCTCTGTTTGTGCTTTGTTGAGAATCGTCACCGGTCGCTACAGATGTGTTCTCTACTGTAGTGATTTTCTGCACACACTTCTTTCTCTTCGTCTCTTTCTGATTTACCCTAGCTTCTTTTGAGCTTTTCAGGTTCACTCTTTTCTCTGGCAGAATGAAGGCAACTTCTATTTACCTTAGGCAGAAGAATATATAGAGCCTTAGCCCTAATTGCGCTCCGCATGCATGACCTGATTGCAGATCCTTATTGGATTCATTACTCAGTGAACTACTAGTTTACTAAGGAAACATCCGATGCATGCCCTTGCTTTATCTGCCTTATGAAGAAAGGGATAGTTGTGTGTCAAGCAACTTTCCTTCATAGGAGGTAACGCTTTGTTCTAAAGCTACTGATTCTGGCTTTAAATCCTCCAGACGTGCCTCAAACCGATCGCCAGTTTAACTCAAAGACTTCCGGATTTAGTGCAGAAAATCCGGGTCAAAGAGTCGGTCAGAACAAGTAGTTTGACTATGACTTCCTTGGTCTATACCGGAGTCATTTAATAGATCGGTTGAGAACCTCATGCTGTAAATAGGTAAGAGTCGTTGACCTGTTGCTATCCCTTTCCTTGGCTCACCTCACTGGTTGCACCGTCCTTGGTTGTATTGTTGACATCGGTTGTTGTTGCTTTCTCTATGTTTGACTACACTAGTTGTAGCCAGGTCTTTGGTTGAAGGTGGAGTCCTCCATTACTTGACTGTTTACTATACCCGATTTCAGATGCTTTTACAAGTGACCGGTTCTTATAGGTTGGCACCATCTGCCAAACCATCCTTCCTTTATAAAGATCTCCTTGGATCTTTAGACAGTATAGAGATGACATGTCTCTATACTCTTTTGCCAATCAATGACAACACTGGTACTGGTAGCAGGCTTACCGGTTATCATTACTTAATGCCAACAATCTCCCCGTTTGGCATTGATGGCAAAACTTTGATGGGCAATCACAACTGTGCTTGTATCTCTGTACTACTCCTACTACTACTGTCTTCCAGTTATTGCCAAACTCTCCCCCTTTTTGACAATAATGCCAAAGGCTAGTCAGAGAAACTACCTTTTTCTAATCTGCTCCCCCTAAGAGCAGCATTCCTTTTTGATTAGTCCAGAAAAGATGAGGTGTATCCCTTTGTTGAAGCATAATGAATTGATGATCACCTTTGCAAGTTTGCTGAAGATCATGAAGGGGTACCACCCCCAGTTTACCTCTAAGATACTCAAAAGTACTCTTTGGTAATGGCTTTGTGAAGATATCAACAATTTGTTCCTTTGTGGGAACATACTCCAATTTCACCTCCTTGTCTTGTACCAGCTCTCTCAAGTAATGATACTTGATGGCAATGTGCTTTGTCTTGGAGTGCATAACAGGGTTCTTTGATATGTTAATTGCACTGGTGCTATCACAATAGATAGCTATCGGTTCAGGTATCTGTTCTTTGATTCCTTCCAGCAGTTGTTTGATCCAGATCACCTGAGTGCAATTGATTGCTGCAGCAACATATTCGGCCTCTGCAGTAGATTGTGAAATACAATTCTGTTTCTTACTTGTCCAAGAAACAATTCTTCCACCGAGAAAGAATGCCCCACCACTTGTGCTCTTCCTGTCATCAATGTTGCCAGCCCAGTCTGCATCAATATACACTTTTACTTCGAATCCACCCTTGTGTGAAAACCATAATCCATATTCCTCAGTGCCCTTTAGATATCTGAAGATTCTCTTTACTGCTATCAGATGTGTCTCTTTGGGATTTGCAGAGAATCTTGCCACTATGCCAACCGCATGTGCAATGTTCGGTCTACTGTGAACAGCATACTACATTTTTCCTATCGTGGACTGATACATTATTTCATTCACTTCTTTTGCATCATCCTCCTTTGATAACTTGAGGTTAGTTATCATTGGGGTATCATTGGGGTTCCAACTGGTTTAGAATCTTCAAGTCCAAAAGTCTTAAGAATTTCTTTCTTATACTTGGACTGAGATATAAAGATACCTTCATTTAGCTGATGGACCTGTAGTCCAATGAATAATTTTATTGCGCCTATCATAGACATCTCAAATTCTTTCTTCATCTCTTCAGCGAAGGCTTTGCTCATCTTGTCATCTCCTCCAAAGATGATGTCATCCACAAAGATCTCGACAATCAGATTTCCATCTTTTCCAGTTTTGAGATACATATTGTTGTTGTCTCCGGTTCTTGTGAATCCTATGGTCAGAAGGTATGAATGCAACCTCTCATACAAAGCCCGTGGAGCTTGCTTAAGTCCATAAAGAGCCTTTCTCAGCTTACAGACCATACCACTATCTTGTGCAGATGTGAAGCCTTCCGGTTGTTCAATGTAGACCTCTTCTTCCAATATTCCGTTCAGGAATGCAGACTTGACATCCATCTGATATACTTTGAATCCTTTGTGAGCAGCATAGGCGAGAAGAATTCTCACTCCTTCCAATCTGGCTACCAGTGCAAAAGTTTCTCCACAGTCCAGTCCAGCTTCTTGGGCATAACCTTTGCATACCAGTCTTGCCTTGTTTCTTATTACTTTCCCATCCTCATTCAACTTGTTCTATAGACCCACTTGGTCCCTATGACATTCTTGTCCTTTGGTCTTGGCACAAGCTCCCATGTATCATTTTTTTCAATTTGCTCAATTCCTTCCTCCATGGCCTTGACCCAATCATCATCTTCTAGAGCTTCCTTGGTGGATTTGGGCTCTATACAGGAAAGTAAGCAGATATTTTCTCTGGCCTTTTTCCTGGTTAAGATAGTTGCATGTTTGTCACCAATTATATTGTCAGTGGAATGATATGTGTGACATACCTTGGGAGAACCGGTCTTTGTTCCCGGTCTGGTTCTTCTGGCTGAGCATTTTCTTCATCATGGTTATGTGCATCATCATGTTCACCATCCTGAATTCACCTGTTGGCTTCAGGTACAGTCTCCTGCTCTAGATGTCTATCTATGCGTATTTTTCCTTCATCTTTAGTCATTGCTTTGTTGAATTCAAAGGCATTTCCTTCATTTAGACGTTCAAGATTGCCATGATCATCATGACCGGTCTTCTTATCCGGTTCTGAAGATTCATCAATTTTTACATTGATGCTTTCGATTATCTTGCATGTTCTCTTGGTCAGACACCGATAGGCTTTACTTTTGGTTGAGCAACCCAAAAAAGTTCCTTCGTCACTCTTGCGATCAAACTTCCCAGAATACATATCTCTTTTGATGTAACATTTATTACCAAATATTTTGAAGTAACCTACACTGGGAGTATGCTTAAACCATAGTTCATAAGGAGTCTTACCGGTTCCCTTTTTGACTTGAACTCGGTTGAGTGTGTAGACAACAGTACTGACAGCTTCTCTCCAGAAGTGATGAGGGAGGTCCTTCTGAATCAACAGGGTTCTTGCACAGTCAATCAGCATCCTGTTTCTTCTTTTTGCTGAGGAGTCCTTGGTGCAGAAAACTGTCTCTTTATTCCATGTTCTTCACAGTAATGAATAAACTCCTGAGAGGTGTACTCACCTCGTCTGTCTGACCTCAGGCACTTCAAGTTTTTACCAGTTTCCTTTTCCACTCTAGCCTTGTAGATTTTGAACATGCAGAAGGCCTTTGATTTCTCTCTAAGAAAGAGTGTCCACATCATTCTTGAGAAGTCATCTACAAAGATCATAAAGTACCGGTCTCCATGATAGCTCTTTGTCTTCATTGGTCCAGACAGATCTGTGTGCACAAGATCTAGAACACTTTCAGCAGTAAATGATTTACTATTGGAGCTTGTTCCTGTCAATTTTCCTATCTTACAATCTTTACAAACACCGCTAATGGGTTTTGTAATCTCAGGGAGTCCTCTAACCAATTTCTTTTTGCTTACTTCGACGATACTGTGAAAGTTTATGTGGCAAAGTCTCTTGTGCCATAGCCAGCTATTGTCTTTTTTGGAGACAAGATAGTTTTTTCTTGATTCTTCTCTGACTGAATCTATCAAACAAGCTCCTTCCATTGAGTCTAGGTAGAATAGATTGCCTTTGCTCTGTCTACTGGTTGCAACATGGGTTCCAGACTGATTTTTGACTATACAGGAACCTTGTCCGAATTCCAACTGGAATCCTTTATTGTTCAGTTGTGCAACACTCATTAAGTTGTACTTGAGTCCTTCAACCCAGTACACATCTTTACAGACAACATTGTTGTAGAGAGCAATAGAACCTTTACCTTTGATGGCACAAGAATCATTGTTTCCAAAGGTAACTGATCCGCTGTCATTGAGTTCCAAGTTGATAAGCTTGTTCTTGTCACCGTCATGTGGTGAGTGCAGCCGCTATCAATGATCCAATCATCAAGCTGATGAGATCTGTATATGAGAGCTACTTCATCTATCACTGGGCTCTCCTTTATTGCAACAAATGCAATTTCAGGATCCTCAGAATCTTCAGACTCATTGTCTATGACTCCTTCCTCTGCAAGATAGCATTCCTTTTTTGCTTTGCTCTTGAACCGGTCTCTTTTATCTTTATGTTCATTATCAGGACACCTTGCAACAATATGTCCTATCTTGTTGCAAGAGAAGCATTTTAGAGGAAGCTTTCCTTTGTACTTCCCTTTCACTCCGGGGAATCTCCTAGCAATGAGTGCTTCAAACTCTTCTTGCTCCATCTCTTCTGAGAGCAGATTCTCAACAAGGTTACTAGTCTTACCGGTAGAGCAGTTACCGGTCTCTCTTCCCTTTTTGGTGGAAGAGACATTGGCAGAGGACTTAAAAGCTGCTTCCTAAATGGGTAAGGTATTATCAAAATTACTTAATTCAAAAGAAGCCAGCTTACCGATTAGGGAGTCTAGGGTGACTTGATCTTTGGTCACCGATCTGAGCTCTTGAATGGTAGAGATCTTGATAGCATACTGAGGTTTGAGAGTTCTCAGTATTTTGCTAATCACCTCCTCTTCACTGAGCTTTCCTCCAACGCATCTGATGGAGTTGATTACCTCTTTGATTTGGTTGCTGTATTGCTCGATGTCTTCTCCTTCGTTCATCCTCATGTCATCATATTTTCCTCTAAGGCTTTCAACCTTGGCTCTTTGAACATTTGGATCTACTCCATAAACCGTTTGCAACTTCCCCCACATCTTGAAGGTAGAATCAAGATGTTCGATCTCAGCATAGACATGATCAGGTAGCGTGCTGGCTATCATATCCATAGCAGCTGTGTGCTCGGTTTTGATCTTCAGTTGATCAGGTGTCAGGGTGCCATCGGGTTCAGTGTAATTAGTGGTAACATGATTCCAGTACTGATCACCGGTCGTCTTCATGTATAGTTTCATTCTGCTGCACCATAGAGTAAAGTTTTCTTTTGAAAACTTGGGTCCTTCCTTCCTCATCATCTTGACTTTTTCTTTATGCTGTTAAGCGGTAAAGAAAACAAGACTAGGCTCTGATCTCAATTGACAGTCCCAACCGGTGCTGAGAGGGGAGGGGTGAATCAGCACCTCTAAAACTTTTCTCCTCTTTAAATCCAGTGAAGTAAACTTACAGCTAAAAGGTAAACTGATTTAAGCACATAAAAACAGTAAGCAAACAATCACACAGTGACACCAGATTTATCACGTAGAAACCCAATTAGGGTAAAAACCACGGTGTGAGGAGACCTCACAAATTTTGTACTCTTTCGGAGTACGCCCTGTTAGGTGTCTTCCCGGTTAAAGGATCAAAATGCACTGTTAAATGTGACCCAGTTAAAGGATTTGTTACAATAAGGTCGATTAGTGCCTGCTTGGTTAAAGGACTTTGAACACCTTACAAGATGCCACTCGGTTGGGGGATTTGATACAAGGGACCTGTTAGAGTCCACCCAAATACTAGGATTTAAACTATTGTAATTGCTAGAAAACAATAAAAGATTGACCTTTTACAATTGGCTTTGCATAGCCTGATAAGATCTCTGTTTGTGCTCTGCTGAGAATCATCACCGATCGCCGCAGGTGTGTTCTCCTCTACTGTGGTGCTTTTCTGCACACACTTCTTTCTCTTCGTCTCTTTCTGATTTACCCTAGCTTCTTTTGAGCTTTTTCAGGTTGACTCTTTTCTCTGGCAGAATGAAGGCAACTTCTATTTGCCTTAGGCAAAAGAATATATAGAGCCTTAGCCCTAATTACGCTCCGCATGCATGACCTGATTGCAGATCCTTATCGGATTCATTACTCAGTGAAGTACTAGTTTACGAAGGAAACATCCAATGCATGCCCTTGCTTTATCTGTCTTATGAAGAAAGCAATAGTTGCGTGTCAAGCAACTTTCCTTCATAGGAGGTAACGTTTTGTTTTAAAGCCACTGATTCCGGCTTTAAATCCTCCAGACGCACCTCCAACCGATCACTAGTTTAACTCAAAGACTTCCGGATTTAGTGCAGAAAATCCCAGTCAAAGAGTTGGTCAGAACAGGTAGTTTGACTATGACTTCCTCGGTTTATACTGGAGTCATTTAATAGATCGGTTGAGAACCTCATGCTGTGAATAGGTAAGAGTCGTTGACCTGTTGCTATCCCTTTCCTTGGCTCACCTCACCGGTTGCACCGTCCTCGGTTGTATTGTTGACACCGGTTGTTGTTGCTTTCTCTGTGTTTGACTACACCGGTTGTAGCCAGGTCTTTGGTTGAAGGTGGAGTCCTCCGTTACTTGATTGTTTACTATACCCGGTTTTCAGATGCTTTTACAAGTGACCGGTTCTTATATGTTGGCACCATCTACCAAACCATCCTTCCTTTATAAAGATCTCCTTGGATCTTTAGACAGTATAGAGATGACAGGTCTCTATACTCTTTTGCCAATCAATGACAACACTAGTACCGGTAGCAGGCTTACCGGTTATCAGTACTTAATGCCAACAAAATGTACCTTGTTTGTGATGAACTCTGAGTTTGGAAGCTTAAGTCTGGAAGTGTTTTGAATCCTAGAAGGTCTGATTTATTTCCAGATTTATGAACTTACAATATATCTTTGCCATTTAAATACCTAGGCCTGATTTCTTCTTTCAGATTTTACAAATTTCACTCATACCTGTACCTTGCAGCCTTTAAAGCTGACTTCTAAGACTTGTTTTTGATCAATTTTGGGAGCTTTTAGCCATGGTGGAGATTTCATGTCCATTCAGCAAGTCTTAAAATAATTTTCAAAGTTTTGATATTGATTTGGCGAGGAGATTGGCAATTTCAAAAATCTCCCATGGATGTGGCAAGAGGTCCTTATGACTTTCGAAAATCAGGTGCTTATGTGTCAAGTGAATTTCGGAATTCCAAGGCTTATGTGGCAAGGCATTTCAGTAATCATGGCTTCATGTGGCAAGTCATTTTGAAAATCATGGCTTCATGCGGCAAGTACATGTGGCAATTGCACGAGGATGTGGTAAAGTGCCTTAAAGACCTTCAGATTTGACAAGGTGGTAAAGACATAGTAAGATTTTTAGCAATCCATGCTAAGTTGGGTGAGATCATGTTGTGATTTCGGAAATTCAAATACATCCTTAGTTGGGCGAAATACACAATCCACTTCGGAATTGACATAGAGATTGAGCAAGTGCATGACAAGATTTTTGGAAATCTGGGTTGAGTTGGGCCAAATACATGAGTATTTTCGGAAATCCACTAGGGCTTGGGTGAAAGACATGTTAGTTGGGGTGGAAATCTACCCTCAATTGGGCAAAATACCTTGAAATTTTTGGAAATTTGCCCCTGGTTGGGCTAAATACATAGCCTTCTCCCTTGTTCAAATTGGAATTCCTTATGCATTTGGGCATTTTATCATTACTTAAGTTGGTATTTGTCTTGCCCAAACTTGGTCTTTGCCAATTGAATTTATTTTGGTTCGATCTCGACATCCATATTTTTCACTTAATTATCTTGAATTCGAACTTCACCCAGTCCTTGTTTGTTCACACCAATTTTATCAAAAGATAATTGCTCTTGACAATGCTTTGGTCAATACTAATTTGGAATTGGAATTTGTCAAGCCCTCTCGGGCTTGACCTTGTTAAGGAATCAAGATCAGTTATAGAGAATGATAATAGTCTTTTATTATAGATTCCAGATTGTATCTAAGTCTGCAAATTTGATATATTATTGCAGAGATTAGTAAGTATAAATATTTGCAGAAGATATTAATATTGTATGCTTGCTGTGATATATAATTACCATTGTTACTGATTATTGTGTCACAACAAGTATCGATATTGAATATATATATATATATTATGGTGAAAAGTCATGACCCTACGTAAACATACCAAACTTATTGTGCTTTACTAACTTAAATACTGATAACAATATATCGTGTATCTTATGTATCATGGATACGTTAAGATAAGCATTGTGGGTGAGTATTGAACATATTTCGATACACTCGGTTTTCTTATGACAGTCAATCGTTCTGCCATTTGGGTAGTCAATAATGTATTAACATTAAGTTCGATCATTTATATATATATGCAATCTCATTTGAAATAATATATATATATATATATATATGTGTGTGTGTGTGTGTGTGTGTGTGTGTGTGATCTCATTTGAAATAATGTATATATATATATATATATATTTCATTCTAGCATATAAATGTGCATGTGGTTAATTTACTTATATGCTTCAATCCGAATGAAGCTATTTCTCAACACTCCCTCTTAGCAAGAAAGGATTTGAACAACACCTATTTGAATTGATTACACATGAGTTACATTTCAGAGAAATGAAAGTTATTTGATCTCCAACACTTTGGGACAACAACTAAATGAAGTCTATCAGATAACAACCTTGATCCTAGGATGACAATGAAGTCTCCAATATCATAGGTATAATTTCGGACATACATAGTCCATCTTGACACACAAATCATCATAACCTCCAACACATTTCGGGACAACAATTCAATGCAGTTTGTCATGATAATAAATCAAGATCTTAATATCATGATATCTAGCACAGTCCAGAACAACAACTTAATGGAGTTAACCGTGATATGATTGTTATCACAACACTCAGTGATCACAATTATAGTATCAAGATATCCGGCACATTCTGAGACAACAACTTAATGTAGTCAATCTTGATAACAGGCCAAACTATTGTTGAGGTTGTCACCTAACAATAGTAACCTTACATATATATCATATGAAAGATCATCACCTTTCATAACACATATTATTATTGCAATATTAAAATATTCATGAATATATTAAAGTACATGACTGAGATTCAATCTCAGAAAGATTCAATTACAATTTAGTCATACCAAGTTTACCTCTAAAGTATTCTATTTTCAATTTGGCAAGGGGCTTGGTGAAAATGTCGGCATTTTTCTCTTCAGTGCTGATATACACCAATTTGATAACATCTTTGTCTACCATATCTCTTATATAATGGTAAGGTATCTCTATATGCTTGGATCGGTTATGAAAAACTGGATTAACTGAAAGTTTGATGCAGCTTTGATTATCACAGTGAATCACAGTGGGATTCCAAGGGTTTTCCAAACAATTCAACTTGTAACTTCCTCAGCCATACTGCTTCATGAGCTCCCATGGAAGCAACCATATATTCAGCTTCAGTGGAACTTTGAGCAATTGCAGACTGTTTCTTGCTGAACTAGGATATCATAGCTGATCCAAGACTGAAACAACATTTTGTAGTACTTTTACGATCAATGGAACCGCCTGCCCAGTCGGAATCAAAATACCCTCGGAGTTTGATTTCAACGTTCTCATACTTCAGGCCAAGTCCAATAGTGCCACACAAATATCTCAGAATATGTGTGGCAGCCATTAGGTGAATCTTCTTAGGGTCGCACATGAAATGACTTAATACATTAGTGGCATATCAAATATCAAGGCGAGTGTTCACCAAGTACATGAGAGATCCAATAATTTGTCTATAGTATGTAGGATCTGTAGATTCTGAATCTTTTGCATCACTTTTAAGGTTATGAAGATTTATTTCCATTGGAGTAGATATTGGTTTACAATCCATCATTCCAAATTTGGTCAAGATATCAGTGCTATATTTTCCTTGATTTAGAAAAATATAGTTCTCCTTTTGCCATACTTCTAGACCTAGAAAGTAGTGTAGAAGGCCTAGATCTTTCATATCAAATTCAGCTACAAGATCTCGTTTGCATTTTGCAATAAGATGATCTTCACCTGTTATTAACAAGTCATCAACATAGAGAAGTAGAATCAACATATCACCATCTCATATTTTGAAGTATATGTCAGGATCTGCTTTATTTTTGGAATATCCTAGCTTGGAGAGATAATTGTCTATCCTTTCATACCACGCCCTAGGAGCTTGTTTAAGGCTATAGAGAGCTTTCTTCAGTTTGCACACATGGAGATTCCCATCATGTGTAGCAAAACCTTCAGGTTGTTCTACACATACTTCTTCCTCAATTACAACATTCAAGAATGTTGTCTTTACGTCCATTTGATGTATCTTCCATCCTTTAGATGCTACAACGACAATAACAGTTCTTACAGAAGTATATCGTGCATCTGGAGCAAATGTCTCTTTGTAATCAATTCCAACCTTTTGGGAGAACCCTCTGGCAACAAATCTGGCTTTGTGTTTTTCAATACTACCATCTGATGCATATTTGATTTTTAATAACCACTTTGAAGAGACAACTAATTTGTCTTTTGGTCTAGGTACAACATCCCAGACATCATTCTTTAATATAGATTGATATTCTTCAATCTTTGCATCTTTCCAAGCTTGACATGATAAGACCTCTTCAACATTTGAAGGTTCAAATTTCGTGAGCTCAGTTAGGAGTGCAACAAAGCATGTTTGATTTCTTGTTTTCTTATTCTCTCTGAAAATTTCATCAGGTTCTATTTGGTTTTCTTCAATCATCTTTCTTGCCCATAGTGGCCTTTTCTTGTTATTAGGAATTTTTTTATTTTCAAAATTTGATGGAGGTTCACTATCTTCTATAATATTCTCCCTCTGATTCTCAATTGTAAGATTTTCATCTAATTCTGTGATTGAATCATCTTCTGTATTTAGAGATAGTTTATAAGCGGTATTCTCTTCAAATTTTACATCTCTACTGATTTCAATAGATCGTTGCCCTGGGATATAGACTTTGTATTCTTTAGTGGTTTCACTATAGCCAACAAATATGCCTTTCTTCTCGGAGGGCTCTAGTTTGGTCATTTTTTCTTTAGGAACATGAATGTATACGAGACAACCAAATATTCTTAGATGACTTAAGTCTGGTTTATTCCTTGTAAAAGCTTCTTCAGGTGTTATATTCTCTAAGATTGAATGAGGGCATCTATTTTGGATGTATACAACTGTGTTTGAGGCTTCAGCCTAGAATGAGATATGTATATTTTGATCATGCATCATGGCTTTGGCAGCTTCAATGATGGTTCTATTTTTTCTTTTTGCAACTCCATTTTGTTGAGGATTATAAGGTACTGTACACTCCCTCTTAATCCCAACAAAAATGCAAAATTTTTAAAAGTTTTCAGAGATATATTCACCCCCATTATCTGATCTTAGAGTTTTTATTTTCTCCCCGGTTTGATTTTCTACTAGGGCTTTAAATTCTTTGAATTTCAATAATACTTCATTTGACTCTTTAAGTTTTAGGAAATATATCCAAGTTTTCCTAGAGTAGTCATCAACAAAGATTACTTAATACAAGAATCCCCCTAATGAGGGTGTTGACATTGGACCACACCAATCAGTGTGGACAAGTTCTAGTACAAATTTTGATTTATGTTCACTTGAAGGAAAAGACCCTTTTGAGTTCTTTCCTAGAGCACAACCTTTACAAATTCCAGTATGCTTAGATTTTAGATGACGTAAACTTGTAGTGATCTTCCCGATGGTAGGTAGGATACTATACCAAAGATGACCTAATCTTCTATGCCAAATGTGACGCAGTGCAGAACGGAAAAATCCAAGAATGGATAGTCCAAACCTACACTAGCAACAACAATACAATGGAAACACAACAAGAGAATACTCAAATAGAATTTTCATTCAACATGCCCGGCTATAAGGCCTTCCTGGTTAGGGCCAAATACAAACAATTACAATGGTAATTCTGCAATCCTTTAGCTAGTCCAGCTCTGTAACACACCAACAATTGGTAGAAGCACTAAGGCAGATCTAAACTTGAGCTGACAAGCCACCAAGCAATCTCCTTGTCTCGAAGCATGCAAACCACTAGCTCTGCTATTACAAATATCAGACAAACAATCTGATCTGCAAGATCTCGCAGGATTCAATTACTATCCTTCCCCAAATCTGTCTCTCTAACAACTACTCCAGACCCTCCTTAAATACATTTCTTCAACCACAAGTCGGCTGGAAGAAATAACTAACTCATAAGCCAAGTCGGCTCCTAAACAAACAAATATTAAATGCAACACAAGTCGGCTCTCAAATAGCCTTACAAACAATTAATTCTCCATGTCGGCCTCAAGATCCACATAGAAGAATACAACATTAGCTACCCACATTAAATACATCAAGTCAGCCAACCAAATTCACCAGAACTCCAGTCGGTAAGCCAAACTACCGAGCGTCAGCAAAAACAACCGAACAAGCTAGGCATCACCAAGCAAGCACGTCGACTGAGCACTAGAAGTTTACTGAGTTCCCTTCAGCGACCAAGCTCCCTTCAATGACCGAGCCCCTCGATCGAAGCTGCAACCGAGTAACACAGAAACACACCAACATACAGGATTGCCAACTACCCTAGGATGCTCCTGCATCAGACACCCCAAGTGCGAAAAGATGTTCTCAATGGCTGGAAGAACATCTTCCGGGATTCAACACATAAACCCCGAACTGGTTCTTCACATACATGTCCTCCAAGTCTTCACGTTGCATACTCTTCCACTTCTACTTTTTCTATCTTTTCAAGTCTTTCCTTGACAATCCACAGGTATGTTCTCCATACTGATCTCCAACCCTTTCAGGATCCTTCAACTCAACTCGGCTGTGAAAGCTTAGGTTGCTCCTATCGAGTGTTGTATCCAGCAAAGGCATCAGGGAAAACTTCCTGCCATTTTTCTCAACAGTAAACATATTCTTGACACAATCATGCACAACCCTGCAATCATACTGCCAAGGTCTACCGAGCAATACATGACAACTACTCATGTCCACAATATCACACAATACTTGATCCTTATACTGGCCAATCTGAAAATCAACAAGACATTGCTCCCTCACTTCCAAAGCATGAACATCTTGCAACCAACCAATCCTATAAGGATAAGGATGTCTCACTCTCTTCAAACCAAGTTTCTGAACCATCTCTTTAGCTACAAGGTTACCAGTACTACCACTTTCTACAATCACATTACAAAGTTTACCTCTTGACTTGCACCGAGTTCTAAACAAGTTACTCCTTTGACAAGGTTCCACCTTAGTACCGAGCAGTGTTCTTCGAACCAGCAAGTTTTCTGACTCTCTTTCGGGTTCATTCAGTATGTTATCATTCACCACAACAGTTCTTCGATCACCAGTCTTCTGGGAACATTCAAATGATCGATGTCCTTCTTCACCACAATTATAACACATACCCTTAAAGGCAACCTTACCTGTCCTCTTCCTTAGCTCAACATGTTTTGAGTCATCTTCAACAGTCGGTTTAGCCTTCACCGAGTGATCCTGTTTCTCCTTCCCTCAAGAATTACCATGTTGTCTCCTCTTCAGCTTATCTTCTGCCTTCAAGGCATACTAATAAGCATCCTCAACCAAATCAATCTTCAGCATACCTATCTCATCCTGAATATTGAATCTCAAACCATTCACATACCGAGCTACTTTTTCCTTACCGAGTTCTCTGTGTCCAGACCGAATAGTCAACTTATAGAACTCCTCGGTGTAGTCTTCAACAGTCAAATCTTTCTGCTTCAAATTCTGCAACTTCTTAAACAACTCAAATTCATAGTCGGCAAGTATGAACTTAGCTTTTAACTTAGCCACCTGTTAGCCCATTTTCCAGTCATTGCAAAATTTTAATGAAAATGGTCTATTCCTTGCAAAACCCTAGATGTTGTCATGTCTTGCTGCATCTTGTTTTGATCTGTGAAGAAGTATAAGGTTTCATAGCTTGTGAGCTTAGCCATGGATAGTCCAAGATGTATACAAGTTCCATTCCAGAGCGCATGTGTTGAAATGCAAAAACCAGAAAGATATTGCAGTTTGAAGGTTTGAGAAAATAGGTCTTTTCCATGAATAAGGGTTTCAAAATTTGTCTAAGTCCCGAAAAACGTAGCCAGATCTATTTCTTCATTACTTTTTTGGGCCACTTAAGTCCCATTTATGCACATGCTTTATTTTCTAGCCCGGGCAGTTAAGTCAAGTATTCAACGATTCAACAACTGAGTGATTCGCATGATCTCCTGATCTTGGCGGTTATGTGCTAGACATTCAGCGACCTAGCGAGCGGTTAAAATTTCTTTCAGTCGCTGATTCTCCAGATGAACCGGTCAAGGCAAGAAGCATTCAGAGATCAAATGTGAACCGTAGATGCAAATCATTATCGAGCGGTGGTTTCTCATTCTCCAAATCAAACCCAGGATTGAGTATTTATCCAGTGATTCATAGATTACCTTTGTTCGCGTATTCTCCGAATGAAACCTTGGTTAAGTAATGTGTTCAGCGACTAGGAGATTGCTTTGTTTGCGTGATCGCTGGATGACATGAGTTAAGCTGATGGGTTATATGAAACATTCCAAAATTCAGCGAGGACCATTGGATGAGATAGAGATCAGCGGCTGAAGCTAGTTCTCCTGATAAAACCGTGGTTAAGTAAAACATTTAGCGATCCAGAGATAGCCTTCAGTTGCTTAATGTCTTAATTGAACCAGGGTTAAGGTTTTTATTCAGCGACTAGGAGATTGGTTCAGTCGCGTGATCTCATGATCAAAGATGAGCTAAGTTGAAAATTCAAAGACTTAGCGACAACGATGGATGGAGGATCAGATCAACGGCCAACATTCAATCGCAAGATCAAACCAGGGTTATGTGAAAGATTCAGAGATCACGAGATTGCTTTGTTCGCGTGTTCTCATGATGAAACCGTAGTTAAGGATAACATTCAGCGATTATGAAATTCTCTTAGTCGCTGAATCGTTGAATAGGGATGAGTTAAAGGTAAAAGACTGGGAGATTGAAGATGAGCCGTAGATGAAAGAAATGATCTAATGGTGGTTGCTCATTCTCCGAATGAAACCTCAGGTCAAGGAAAGATTCAGCGATTACGCAAATGCCTTTGTTCGCGTGATCTCCAGACATGACCCAGGTTAGATGAAAGATTCAGCGATTCAGGGAAGTCTTCAGTCGCGTATTCTCCAGATCGAGGTTGAGTTAAGACAAGGTTTTGAGCGGCAAACGAGAACCACAGATGAAAGATGAGATCAACGGCCAGCGTTTAATCTGGAGATCTAACCAGGGTCAAGCCAAGTATTCAGCGATCCAAAGATTCTCTTTATTCGCTCATTCTCCAGATTAAACCTGTAATGTCCCCGTGTTTTAGGCTCTTGGGATTAGCCTATCATGTGACCCTTGTAGACTAATGAGGATGGTCATAGGGTCTCTTTCAGTGGGCATCTACTTCAAGATTCAGTATGCTTTGGTTTGACTTTCGTTTGGCGTCATTCGGACTTCATTTGCTATAGTTGTGCCACGTTTACTATTTATAGTAAGCCTAATGTTGTTCGAGAAGGACCCTTTCTATTTTTAGAAAGTGCATTTGGTCACATGGGGAAATAATAGGTGTGACTCCTGTTTCAGACAGCATATTAAAAGGATAAGTATTTTGGGAGTTATTATTATTTTGGTGGCCAAATTATTATTAAATCATTAAATGGCTTATTATAAAGTTATAATTTAACTTTATAATTTCACTTAAGTTGAGGGTTGAGTCATCATGGGAAGGGGCCATTTGTTTAATTAATTCATGGAAGCCTAAGCTAAGGTATTAATTTAAAGTATTGGAGTAAATGAATTAATAAAAAGAAAAGTATATCTATTTATCCCACATTGGTAAAAATTGTGTTTGAGCTCTCACAAGAAAGAATAAAAAGGGACTTGAGAACTCATTCTCAGCTATCCATTGTTCATTTGATGAAAATTTATTAAGTTTCTTGGCTATGAGAAATGGCTAGGGTTTGAGGACCGATTCCTCTCTTGGCAATTTGAATCATCACTGATTGATGATGAATTTTGCAAACTGAATTCTGAAAATTATTGTGAATCTGAAGATGTTGATCTTGGTGCTGAGGTATACCAAGTTATGGAGATTCGAACAAGTATAGCAGAGCTGGAGTTTTTTTTCATCGATTGAATTCAAAATTCATACAGGTTATTTATTTCCTTGGAGGCTGAATTATCTACCAAGGCTGTTGAACTGATAATTAGAGTGTTGTGTTTTGACAGCAAGTACAGCTTTTGTTTTGACTGTGTTTGTATTGGAAGGCAGCCACATTTCTTCTTTGGCTGTGTGACCTTTCAAAGGGGCTGCGTCACTTCTTACATGGGCTACGTGACTGGTCTTAAGGCTGCGTTTGGATATTATATTGCTGTTGGAGCTGCGTTTTGGATTGTAGAGACTGGTGGGGCTACGTTAGGAATTCTAAAGACTGAATCTCTCCTACAACAGTCACGTTGTTTGCAATCAAGGTGCCTTGAGTTTATTTACTGTCATTGTTATAATTATTTAATAACAATTTGAGTTAATTCTGATTTTATAGTGCAATCAAAGTGCACTTGGAAATAAATTGTTGATGTTATTGACATATGACATTTGGAAAGTTTATGTAAATTCATTTATGTATGGAAAACACACAAAAACAATAGTAAATTAATTATAAAAGCCAGATTGTTATTGAGAGCCAGCTGGGCTCTTTACAAAACGTCAGTTAATGATAACCTCCAGCGATCATGCGAATGCTTTGGTCGTGTGTTCGCCAAATGAAGTTGAGTTAAGGATGATGACTAGGAGATTGAATATGGGTCGTGGATGCAGATAGATCTAACGATTGACGCTAGATCTCCAGATTAAACTTCAGGTTAAGAAAAGACTCAGCGACCACGCGAATGCTTCATTCGCGTGATCTCTAGATGAGATCCCAGTTAAGTAAAAGGTTTTGAGATCTAGCGATTGCCTCAGTCGCATGTTCTCGTAATGAAATGTGGGTTAAGGTTGAAGACTTTGAGACTCAGCATGGATCATTCATAAGCACAAGATCGGACGGTGGTCGCTAATTCTCTTGATGAAGCCCCAGTTAAGGCAAAGATTTGGCGATCTAGCGAATACTTTAGTCGCTGAATCTCGTGATCAAACTAAGGTTGAGTAAAGTATTAAGAGATTATGAGAATGCCTTCAGTCGCCAGTTCGCCAGATCTAGTGTGGTTAGGGGCTTGTCGTGGTTAAAGAGTAAAAGGCAGTAAAAGTTAGGGAAGATCTAACGGTCGGCGTGATATCACAAAGGAAAGGTGCTCGAAGATTAGTCATTGCGGCAATGTGACAACCGTTCGATCTGGTTTAAGTGAAAGACTGATGAAGCAGTGGGTCCGGGTGCCAGGTATTGCAGATGTGTTCTTTTCTGATTGGCCAAGGAAAAAGATGATGTGGTCGGTTGATTTTAAAAGCCAAATTGGCCGTTTGTCGATTTTTATGAGCCACTCGATGTGCAGGGAAGGGATATGATCGACGGCCACGTTTTAAACTTGGATCAGTTAGCCATTGCGGCCATGATTTGAAATGATTGAGGTTTTCTTGCCAAGGTTTGTTGCAGTGAGCCAGAAATGACAAAACTAGATCAAATTTGTTTGTTCCAAGGCAGGTTACAGGACAAGGAAGTGACACATGGCGAAGTCTGGTGCATTCTGAGTTAAAAGTGCAGGAAATAAAGTGAAAGGCAGATTTAAATAAGTTCAATAGTCTTCTCTATAGTCTTAAATGAAATGTTTTTATTATGCATTTTTTGAGAAGCATTCACGAGGGCTTTTTCACAGAACAGAATGTAATCATTTCTTGGAGAGGAATGGAATCAAATAAGTTGGAAATGATTGATCAGTTGGAGAGAATCAGTTTGGAGATCAAATGCAGATCAAGTGTGGAGGAATATTGGAGATATTTTGGCTAAAATCGACAACTGTCAGTTCTGTGTAACTGACTTCCTTTTTCTATATCTCTGGTTTTTCTCTCTATTGTTAAGGATGGTGGAATTATCACTGCAAAGGCAGTATTTTGGCTTTTGAGCCCTTGTTTTTTGAGGTTTTCATAGTCTCTTGATTGTACTGAACCAGAGATTTTTGAATGAAAAATAGTGGAATCCCAATCTTTTATTGGTGATGTCTTCATATGTATTGCATTGAATTCTTGTGTATTAGTTTGTAAGGCACTCTAATATGCTAGTTACAAGGTGACTGTGAATTTGTGTTCTTAGTTTCTCTCAAGGAGTGAATAAATCTTTGGCACAATTCTGAGAGTTTAACAGTATACGTGAATCTGATGTCTGGGTAGAGGAGTGAGAGAATGATCTGTAAGGCATTTCATTTGGGTTTTATTTGTTTGGAATCATAGGATTTCTAGGGATTTACTTTTATTTGACTCTGTTGCCCAATTGATAAGGCACTGGTCATTGCTTGTCTTTGCATCTTTCATCATCAAATCTAAAAAAATCAATGAACATTTACTTTTTGTTGAAGAGCATGTAATGTCAATAGTTTGTATTTGCAGAATACAATGCAGTTAGTGATTCTTTGAAGAATGAATCATAGGTTAGCTTGCCCGAGTCTTGAGCTCAAAGAGAAGAAGGATTTATCCTTATCACATGTGCCATTTTCCTAGTCCTCAGAACACTTATGCAATAGGGATCTTGTATAAGACTGGTTGAGTGTTGACTCCCATATCTTATGGTTCTGAGAACTATCCACTATCTTTGTATGCATAGTAAAGGTTATGTCAAAGAGAATTTATCATAAATGCAGATTCGTGTTTGAATTAGGTACACCCGCCTGAGTGTGTGGAGCTCAAAGTGAAGAAGGATTTTATCCTTGTTAATTAGTCTTTTTCTTGCTAGAATCAGGAGTTTAGGAATCATAGAGTTCCAATTAAGCATTCAGGGCTTGTGTGTTGGGTTCCTGCAAGAAAATGAGCTAACACCACCATCAACCTCCAACGATTGATCTTCATTTCACCTTCATCTTCTCTATCTCTTCGCAATTCTTTCCACCAAAGAGCAACATGTCCTTTCAACTTAGTCTGTGCCAATCTTACTTTAAGAGGATCTTCAATTTCTTCAAGCTCAAAGAAGTCTTCTAACTCACCAATCCAATCAATCAAGTCCTCAGGTCTCAAAGTACCAGAGAAGTTAGAAACTTCCATTCGGTAACTAGTACTTAACCGAGCTCCAGATCTCTGCAACTGACTAGTTCTGTCTTCACCAGATCTGTCCCTTCAATCAGCTCTATCATCTCCACTAGATCCAACATCTTCAAAGTCTTCAGCAACTTCCTCATAGCTATCTTCAGTACTAAGATTCCTCGACATACCAGCAATAGCCCTCATGATCTCAGCAATCATGTCATTCTTCATCAATTCCATCTCAGATCTGACATCCAATCTGACCTTCTCAGAAATCTTTGCTTCCACAACATCAGAGAGATCTACAATCGCCCTAGGGTCCAATCTTCTCGGAGGCATCTTCAAGATCTTCGAAATCCCAAGGCAATAAATCACCAACCCAAGGGTCCTGGTGCAAACTGCCTCAACTCGACGATCTGTTTACACCAAAGTAACGAGAATCAGAATCGGCAAGGCCGAATCGAATTGCGAATCGTCCATGAATCGGGCATGAATCGACAAATTTAAAAAACCCTAGATTTTAACAATTTAAAAAACTGCCGAGCCGATTCAACGGTTCATAAAATATAGGCCAAAGTGAATTGAATCACCAAACCGGCGATTCTGGCAATTCACTGGCGATTCTCGTTTCTATGGTTTACACACTCAAGAACCTCAAGCTCTAATACCACCTGACGCAGTGCAAAACGGAAAAATGCAAAAATGGATAGTCCAAACCTACACTAGCAACAACAATACAACGAAAACACAACAAGAGAATACTCAAATAGAAGTTTCATTCAACATGCCCGACTATAAGGCCTTTCGAGTTAGGGCCAAATATAAACAATTACAATTGTAATTCTGCAAGCCTCTAGCTAGTCCAGCTCTGTAACACACCAACAACTAGTAGAAACACTAAGGCAGATCTAAACTTGAGCTCGCAAGCCACCAAGCAATCTCCTTGTCTCCAAGCATGCAAACCACTAGCTCTGCTATTACAAATATCAGACAAACAATCTGATCTGCAAGATCTCGTAGGATCGAATTACTATCCTTCCCCAAATCTGTCTCTCTAACAACTACCCCAAACCCTCCTTAAATACATTTCTTCAACCACAAGTCGTCTGGAAGAAATAACTAACTCGTAAGCCAAGTCAGCTCCTAAACAAACAAATATTAAATGCAACACAAGTTGGCTCTCAAATAGCCTTACAAACAATTAATTATCCATGTCGGCCTCAAGATCCACCTAGGAGAATACAACATAAGCCACCCACATTAAATACATCAAGTCGACCAACCAAATCCACCAGAACTCTAGTCAGTAAGCCAAACTACCGAGCGTCAGCAAAAACAATCAAACAAGCTAGGCATCATCGAGCAAGCACATCAACCGAGCACCAGAAGTTTATCGAGTTCCCTTCAGTGACCGAGCTCCCTTCAATGACCGAGCCCCTTAGTCAAAGCTGCAACCGAGTAACACAGAAACACACCAACATACAAGATTGCCAACTACCCTAGGATGCTCCTGCATCAAAATGCAATTACAATTTGATACTTCATGACTTAGTGCATATTTTTGATCATTACAAAGTTTGTATAAGCTACCATCTCTTGATCCTATAGAAATAGTATTCTTAATGTTGGAATTTTTAGGCCAAAGTAGAACTTTATCTTCAAGAAAGGTGAGGCGATATCCTTGATTAGCTAGACTTGAAATAGAGACCAAATTTCTTTTGATTCCTGGTACAAATAGAACATCTTTTAATTGTAATGTAACTCCGGTTCTTTCTTAATTTAATTGAACATGTCCCGATTCCTTTCACAGGATAGGTGGAGTTGTCACCAATTGTGACCTCTTCAGTTGAGTGTCCTTCAAAAGTTTTGAATTGATCTCTAACCTCGGTTATGTATTTTGATCCTCCGCTATCGATTATCCAAGTGCTTTTATTTGAGTTTAGTTCACTTGATAAGGCTAAGAAAAATAGAGGATTTTCCACTTCTTTGACTTCAGCTATGGTTGCTTGAGTTTTCTTCCTTTCCGGACAGAACCTGTGAGTGTGTCCAAATTTATCACACTTGTAGCATTGGACCTTAGAGAGATCTCTGCTTTTGTGATGTTGATTATTATTTCCTCTCTTTCATTTAAAATTCTTTTTCCTTTTGTTGTTTGTATTAGCATATAGTGCTTGAATTTCTCCCTCTTTATGAGAACCTATCCCTCTTTAGGTTAGTCTAGATTCTTCTTGAGTGCAATCGTTTCTGAGTTGATTGAATTTAGGTAGTGATGGTCGACCGCTATGCATTGGATAAAAGATTCCCAAGAGATTGGTAACCCTCTCAGGGCAATTAGGGATAGTTCTAGATCATCAACATTATTTCCAATAGTAGAAAGTTGATCTTTCAATTCGGAATTCTCAAAAAATATGATGTAACCGTTTCTCCTTTATTCATTTTGATGTTCATGAGTTGCTGTTTTAAGGTAAGCAATCTGCTTGCATTGTTGATCTCATATGTAGTTTGAATGGTTTTGAATACTTCATATGCCGTTGATAATCTAGCTATGGTTGGAAGAATGTGATCTTTAACAACGTCAATAATTATCTTCTTAGCTTTGTTATTGCATCTTTTCCATGTTTTCTCTGGTTCATCTTTAGGCATACTTTTGTCTTCTTCTATCTATGAATCCAATTCAAGTTCTTGAAGGATTGCAATTATTCGTATTTTCCATGAGACGAAGTTAGAGGCACCTTCGAGTCTATCCTCCACTCTAACACTGTTCACCATGATTGTCCTTCCTTCAATTTGAATGTATGTCTTATATTCTGATTCAAAATTTCACTATCTTTATTATTCTCTATTAGTTAGGCTTTGATACCATGTTAAGGAATCAGGATCAGTTATAGAGAATGATAATAGTCTTTTATTATAAATTCCAGATTGTATCTAAGTCTGCAAATTTGATATATTATTGCAGAGATTAGTAAGTATAAATATTTGCTGAAGATATTAATATCATATGCTTGCTGTTATATATAATTACCACTGTTATTGATTATTGTGTCACAACAAGCATCGATATTGAATATATATATTATGGTGAAGAGTCATGTCTACATAGAGGCATGACCATACGTGGCTTATGCCACGTAGGGTCATGACCCTACGTAAACATAACAAACTTATCGTGCTTTACTAACTTAAATACCGATAACAATATATCGTGTATCTTATGTATCATGGATACGTTAAGATAAGCATTGTGGGTGAGTATCGGACATATTTCGATACACTCGGTTTTCTTATGACAGTCAATCATTCTTCCATTTGGGCAGTCGATAATGTATTAACATTAAGTTTGATCATTTATATATATATGTGGTTTCATTTGAAATAATATATATATATATATATATATATATATATATATATATTTCATTCTAGCATATAAATGTGCATGTGTTAATTTACTTATATGCTTCAATCCAAATGAAGCTATTTCTCAACAGACCCAATTTACCTATTGTTTCACTATTCGATTGTGATGAATCTCAACTTCATTCTTTCCTTTCCATAGATTGTCTAAGCTTCAACTTGATGATCCAACTTGAACACTCCCTACTACCTCAAGGCCTAGGCATACTCAAGACTTGGACTTGTTAAATGTTACCAATCTACTCCTAAGCTAGCACTGACTAAAAAAAAAAGCAAAAAGAGGGTGTCCCCAAATGCAATGGGGTGATGGCGTGAAAATATCACAACAGGGGCATACGCCATCAATGGGAAGATGATAAAGAATAGTTCATACATTAGCAACAAAATGAACAAATCAAACAATGGGCTGAAGGCTAAAGGGTCATACACAAAGAAAAACCATAATGGCCATATAGTGGAGGCAACCTATAAGGGTTGTACAACAAAAATGAAGTAGCATTAATCATACATGAAAAATAGTGTTGCCCTAATTTGGAGGCTTTAGCATTGGATATCAAGAACATATGGCAGATTAAAATTGCCCAGGTTTTCATAGGGTAGCAGAGGATGCAACAATAGTAGTAAAATAGGATGATTGGACAATAATTTACAAGGGTGGTATGGGAGGCTGAAATAATGTTCCTACCAATATTTTTGTTAGCAATATAAGTTGTCATTAGTGTATTTCATCAAACCCATTCACACCGGTGGAAGATCACCGGTCGCTCGCATTACTTAAATGACACCGGTAGATAAAAGCACATAGTATATGAACCGGTCAACTAAGTAGTTAGATAAATCGGTAGACTGAACCAAGTACTCAGTATAGGTCTTATTCAACATCCAACGACAATCCGGTACCGATCTAACTGATAGAAAAATCTGGTCCAGTTTTTGTGAAACAGTTTGAGTTAAGAGCCTGATTATGCAAGACATCCATTACTTTGATGTGAAGTTAACCTTTCAACAGGAGTTAGCTTTAAATTCTACGGATGATCTCAAGATAAACTCTAGATCACAACGCACAACTTTCTTGCATTTCATATTTTATGGTCAAGTTTACTCCCCGACAGTTTTGTGAATCAAGAGGATCACTCTTGTATAAATATTAGTCATAGGACACAAAGTATGTTGCTGTTGTTGATAAGTGGAAATTGCAGAGCAGAGAAAAGATATCTTCTGAGGAGTGCTACAGGCACAAAGGTGAAGCAAGAAAAGAAGATCAACAACTAGGCAAACAGGAGAAGAGATCTACAGGTGTGATCTAATCAGACAATTAGTGTCATTATAGATCACTGCTTTTAAAAGGTATTACATCATATACAAATCCCTCTAATAGGGTGAACCTAATCGGTTCATTGTAAAAATCCCCTAACAGAGTAACATCTTTGTTGATGTTCAAAGTCCTATAACCAGGCAGCTCAGATCCTAAACGATCTTTTGTAAAAATCCCTTAATCGGGTAGCACCTTAACCAGTGCTTTGTATGCTCCTAACAAGGCACCTTCATTTAGAACTAGTGAAGTTGTGAGCTCTATCTCACCGTGGTTTTTTCTCTCTAACCGAGGGTTTCCACGTACAAATACTTGAGTAGATCCGTGTGGTTCAGTTTATGCTTGTGAATGACTGTTGACTTTCTACTTTGCATTCAAAAATCTGTTTACAAGTTTTAAACTATGAGATTTAGTATTTTCTGATTCACACCCCCCCCCCCCCCCCCCCTGCCTCCCCTCTCAGTAACCGGTAAGGTAACATCAATTTTAATATTCTTTCTCCCTTTTAATTTTTCCTTCGGAGCTTGCTGTATGTCAAGACTTAAATCCCTTTTTAAAAAAAATTTGTTCAAAGACCATACAATTGGAAGGTAAGAAATGTCATTTTTTTTTCTCTGTTGATTATTTTATGGTAAACTGAGGAATACCTGGTCACGTGGTTGTTAAGGGAAGAACTTTATAATTATTTATTTTAATATTCCTTGGCTTTGTTTCTTGTATGGAGGTGTATGGAACTTTACTTTAAAAGAAAAAATCACCCATTTTACAAGCTCTTATCAACTTTTTTTACTTTCCTTATATGGGATCCGTTTTTTATTCTCCTCTCTATTTTATTTTCCTCTCTAACTTTATTACTTTTCTTTTCAACCCACGGTACAATACTTTTACCCTTTTCATCATTTCCTTGTGAAGTATGCTCCAATCATCTTAGTATTTTATGATGAAATATATAACACAAAGGGTCCCTTATGATATTTGTTAATGGTAGCACATGTATTTGTAGACTCGAAATTAAATAATTTTTAATAGTAGTACTTTGAGTCATACATTAATTTCACAATGTTTGGTATCATTGCTAGAACATCAAAGATAATTATAATTATAGCTTCTGACCTTTGAGAATAAGTTGTTAACAACAAACCATGTATTTTGTTTTACACACATGAACTATTCAACTTTTTGAGATCATTCACTATGGGTTCCTCAACATTAAATGGTTGTTACATGTTATCTCATAACACATGTTTCTCTTAATTATTCTTCACAACTTCTATAAAATTGTAGTTTTATGGAAATACTTCACAATCTTCTATTTGTGAGTGAAATAGGCCATGTAGGGAGTTTGTTTCTTCCAAACATGATTGCAATTTCAAGATTTCTTCATTGTTTGGCTGGATTGGACCTTGATTGTGTTTCTTTGTCTACTCTTCTCCAAAGTCTAATTTTAATGAATCTGAGGAATTTGACGAAGACACTTCCTCATTTACTACTTGATTCTTTAGATCAGTTATATGTTTATTGCCTTTTTTTTCAATGTTGATTATATTCTTCCAATTGTGGTCCACTTTGGTTGCTATCAACCAACTTTGACCCAACATTGCATCATTCACTTTATTCTGTAATGTGACAACACAAAATTAAGTAGAAATTCTTGAGTTTCAAGCATTTTGATTCTTTGTTGATTCACTCCTACCAATTGGGAAGTTCTTTAAGAAGCACATTTACATTAGACCTGCCATCAATGATTGTATCAGTGAGACTTTTTCCAAGGATCTCCACATGTACCATTTCTGACCTCCTAACTAAATTTTACATAAGAAGCACAAGATCAATTACTTGATCTCTTGATGATAAAGGTTGAATTATTGGGTCTTTATTTTTTTTAGATTCTAAATGAGCAATAGCATCCGCAGTCTCATCTCTCTAAATTTTAGCAATTTTAAGTTCAACAATACTTTGTAATAAATCCTCTACTCTAATTGGTCTAATGGTTTGAAGTATAGCAGCATTAATTGTTTGGGGAATAAATCAGCAAACCAAAAGTGTAGGTTTTTTTTTAAAATTGGGGAAAAATCAGATTCACAAAAAAAACTGTAAAAAATTGAAGAAAAACAGTCAAAAACTACTTTTTTTCTCAAATTAAAGGGCATTTCTGTAGCATAGATATATTGAGAGTAAATAAAATATAGAGTTCAACCCATTAATTGTAGAAAATAGAAAGGATTGTACAAAAGCCATTGAATTTTCTATAATGGGTTTGCCATTTCCTTGCAGCAGTAACTCTAAACTTGAACTAAGTGCATTACCTAGCTTACCTTGTGGTTCTCTTTGATCATCACAATCCAATCGGAGAAACTTAAAACTTTTCTATAAGGTCTAAACTCACATTTACTTGTTTCTCAAAGGAGTCTTTCTGTGAATGGATGGCTTTTGTCTAGTGCTGAGATTCATCACCCGTCTTTCCAAAATATTATTAGTCTCACAAGCTTGTGTTGTACTGGAGTTATTGTGTATCATTGCATCATTATGCATTTGATTGCATATTTCTTCTCTTGACTACAAATTTACCCGTCATGTGGTTTCCCTATCACTATTCTGGGAAGCTTCATCGATCTTGTATCACTTCTACACTTTAGGTTGCACATTTGTTGTAACCTTTTGACAAGAACACAGGTAGCAAGGCTTCCTTTCACTGTTTTATGACAGTCGATAGGTCTGTTTTGCATATTGTTTTTCTTTGTCATGATAACATGTATCCTTGTGCATATTACTTAAGGTACTTTTTATGATTATGTCTATTCATTGCCTAACATATGTGAGATCTCTATTTTCTTCTAATAGTGAATAGATCTTATCTGTTGACATAGAATATCACCTTCAAACAGTGAGAAAGACTCTTCAAGAACAGTCAATCACTCTTTTCATAGCATTCACCTTTGGGACAATTTTTTGATCTTCAAAACATCATTTGATAATTGATAATGCAGACCTTCAAAACATAAATATCTCTTGAAACAGAGAATGAAAACAATTCAAACTCAACAATCAACAAGTCACACCATATCTTTGTTTATAACAGAACGATTAACAACATAAAGTCTTAATCATAACAACACCACAACCTGTTATTAGTGTATTGAGCACCCAAGTCATAGCATCAAAAAATATTTCAAATGATGAAACACAAGAATTAGAGATGCATACCATTTGACACCAGTATTTTGAGTGGAAAACCCTTAAAGGTTGAAAAACCACTATGAAAGTTATTTCTATTAGGTCTCACTGACCAAAACCTCACTGGCAATGCAAGCCTCACTGGTTGCATTTAGGACACCAACCCTAGGAGCACCAACCCCTTACAAGTGCAAGAGCACCAACTACAAGGAGCACCGACCCCTTTCAAAATCTCAGAACAATATTAATTTAGAGGGTTACTCTGTTTCTATACAACTCACTTTATAATATCATTTATCAAGAATGATAAACAAGACAATACCAAACACTGTTGTTAATACTGCAAACTCAGTATTAACATTTTGCCTCTTATCTGCAATGACAATGATAATCATGACAACATACAACTCTCAATTACATATGTAAATGCAACATTAATGTTCTGCTTTTATGACAAACAAATCTGCAAATACAGACTCCATCACTCCTCTTATCACCACTTTCCTTAAATCACCAAAACCCTGATCACACCATCTTATATCTACAACTCAGCAAAGCACAACATGATACTCTGTTTTTATCTTCATCGAACATCTACAGACCGACACAGAGACTATCCTTAGATTCTTATCAAATCATTGAAATCCTCATACATAGTTTACTTCTGTAACAGAAGTGTAATGGACACCCCTGAATGCCCCAAAAAACTAAACCCACTGCTGAAAGGAATTATGTCAAACAGTTTGCATTCAACTTCTTATTTCTCCATTTAATGTTTTAAACCCCTTATAACACTGGAAATCAAACAATTATTTGTTTGTTGTGTTTTGTGCATGGAATAGGAATCATACAACATAAACAAGAAATAAACTACAATAATATGCAAAGTGGACAATGAACTGCTGCCGATAAAATGTTATTTTCAGAATTAATAAAACCAAATACATGGCAGATTTATCAACTCACTAATTACTCCAGCATTAATGAAATAATACTCCAGCCCATGCTTTCGAACTTGTTGCTACAGTGACGTGAATAGTGTCGTGTGAATAGTGTCGCGTGAATAGTGCCGCATGAATAATGCCACGTGAATAGTGCCGCTACAGTACTTTGTCCTTCAATCATTCCACTACCTTCATAAAATCATTCCCTCAAAGCGGCATAAGCATTGGACAAGTAGTGAAGAAGATATGAGCAAAATACCAAATCTGCCTGTAGCTGGAAATGCAACTAAACTGCCTAATAATGAAACTGATAACAATGGATTCCAAAGGCCAAACCCCAAGGGAATGACGTCTAGAATGTCACAAGAGAGGATAAACGTCCTCAAATGCCAAGAACGGATCTGCAACTCACACACCAATTTCTTCTCATATTCCACTCCCTTAATGAAGCCACAAACGCTTCCTTTTATTCTATTTCCAAGGGTCGGTTCAACTCTCATGGCCAATGTGGGATAAAAGATGTGCAATATAAAACATATATTAAAATATCCCCTTATGTCTCCCTTGGGTACACATCCCCATAAAATAAATATTAAAGTAACACTTTAATATTTTACAATTAAATTAAATGTTACTTTAATAAAACTTCAGGCATTAAAATGTATTAGCAATCGGACTCCGAATAATGCAAGTGATAGCTCGTCGGAAAGCTCTCACCAAAGAGTATCAAATCCAATCACCAAAACTGGCCTCCACTGTGTCCTGTTGACTTACTAAAAATAGTAAGTATGCCTGAAACTGAATAAATCAACTTCATTTTGGCCCAAACTGGAAATGACTAGGCCAAAACACTCCAGGATCCCCTTAAACCCTTCGTTAGCCCTCGGGACCATGTAGAACAAGGCTAACGCACACGCTTGGTCAACTGCTAAAGTGGGGACATTACAGTCCGCCCCCCTTGAAATTGCTTGTCCTCAAGCAATCTCAGTCCAGCCTGCTGAATAACCTGCTCACTCTCCCATGTAGAATCCTCCTCCGGCAGGTCTCTCCATCTGACCAAATACTCCTTCACTACCCTGTTTCTAAGCTTCCTCTCTCTGGTGTCCAAAATAGCCTCGGGTACTAACACAAGCTTCCCCTCCTCATCCAAAGGGGGTAAATCTGCAGAAGGCACTACACTCTGACCAATGGCTTTCTTAAGCCTAGACACGTGAAACACATTGTGCACCCGACTGCCCTCTGGAAGCTCAAGCTCATAGGCCACTTCGCCCACTTTGCGTATTACCCTGTAGGGACCATAAAATCTAGGTTTCAACTTTTCATCTCCGCTCTTCTTGAGCGATGACTGTCTATATGGTTGTAGCCTCAAGTAAACCATATCCCCTACCTCGAAACTGCGCTCTATTCGGTGCTGATCAGCATACAATTTCTGTTGATTCTGGGCCTGTTGTATATTCTCCTTGAGCACTTTCAGGATGTCCTGACTATCCTGCAATAAGTTTTTGGCTTTGGGCACTCTGCTGTCCCCCAAAACTAAATCCATGAAGCTAGGTGCTTCATAACCATAGAGTGCCATGAAAGGAGTCATCCTGATGGACATATGATAAGTGGTGTTATAACAATACTCTCCCATATGCAACCATCTGATCCAAGCCTTTTGTTGTGCAGTTACATAGTTCCTCAAATATCCCTCCACCCATTTATTCACAATCTCTGTTTGCCCATCTGTCTGTGGATGATAACTAGTGCTAGGTGTAAGATCTGTACCACACAACCTAAACAACTCTTGCCAAAAAACACTCATAAACTTACTATCCCGGTCACTAACAATGAATCTGGGCAGCCCATGTAACCTGAATATCTCTCTAAAGAAAAGATCTGCCACCTGTGCTGTTGTGTAAGTGGATGGAATAGCAAAGAAGTGAGCAAACTTCGTCAAGCGGTCCACCACCACATAGATGCAATCCCTTCCCTGCACTCGTGGTAAACCAGTGATGAAGTCCATCGAAATACTTTCCCATTTCCTATCAAGAATGGGCAAGGGCTGTAATAACCCTGCAGGAAATGTGTGCTCTCCCTTATTCTGTTGACAAACTGCACACTCCCTGACATACCTCTGAACATCATCCTTGAGCCCTCTCCATGAGAACCGCTCTCGGATCTGCCTGTAGGTCTTGAAGATCCCTGGATGCCCAGCTGTGGGTGCATCATGAAATGCCTTCAGTATCGCCTCTCTCAAATGTGACGACGGAATCAAATAAACCCTGTCCTGAACTCTGATCAATCCATCTATCACCTCATAGCAATCATCCTGTATGGTACCTGAAATCAATCCAGAAGCCCAAGCATCTCCGACATACTCTGCTATAATCCGATCTCTCCAATCTCCTGAAATCTCTGCCAGAGCACATAAGTGAGGTCTCCGAGATAAGGCATCAGCCACCACGTTTTTCTTACCTTTGACAAACTCTATGTCAAAGTCATAAGCCTGCAATTTAGTAACCCATTTCTGTTGCCGATCATTAAGATCACGCTGGCTCATGAAATATTTAATACTGTTGTGATCAGTCTTTATCACAAAACGCCCACCTACCAAATACGATCGGAACTTGGCCAATGCATGCATTATGGCCAACATCTCTCGGTCATAGATAGAATAACTCTTCTCAACTCCCTGGAGCTTCCTACTCTCGAATGCAATGGGATGCTTCTCCTGCATCAATACTGCTCCAATCCCATCACCCGATGCATCACAATGAAGCTCAAAAGGCTTCGTGAAATCCGGTAGAGCTAGAACTGGACATGAAGACATTACTTGCTTGAAATGCTCAAAACACCTCTGTGCTGCCCCTGTCCACACGAAGGCCCCTTTCCTGGTAAGATCTGTCAAGGGTGCAGCAGTCTGTGAGAATCCCTTAACAAACCTCCTATAAAAACCACATAAACCAAAGAACCCCTTAAGCTGTGTAAGGTTTGTGGGAGTAGGCCAATCTACAATAGCTCTAATCTTTTCGGGATCAACCCGAACACCATCTGCACTAATGATATGCCCAAGGTAAAGGAGCTCGGTCATGCCAAACTCGCATTTAGATTCCTTGGCAAACAATGACTCTCTCTCTAGAATAGATAACACCTCCTCCAAATGATGTAAGTGCTCCTCCCAGGTCTTACTGAAGACCAAGATGTCATCAAAGAAGATCAAGACAAACCTCCTCAACTGCTTCCTGAATACCTGGTTCATACAACTCTGAAATGTAGCGGGTGCATTGGTTAGTCCAAATGGCATAACCATAAACTCAAAGTGGCCATAGTGACATCGGAATGCTGTTTTCTCAACATCCTCTGCTCTCATCTTGATTTGATGGTATCCGGACCGCAAATCAATTTTGGTGAAGAAGCATGCCCCATGCAACTCATCCATTAGCTCATCAATCCTAGGAATGGGATACCTATTTTTAATTGTTTTCTTATTCAGTGCCCTGTAATCGATGCACATGCGCATCGTCCCATCCTTCTTCTTTACCAATACTACTGCTGAAGCAAAGGGGCTCTTACTAGGCCTGATATGCCCCATCTCCAACAAATCCTTAATCGCCTTCTCTATCTCATCCTTGTGTTTCTTAGGATGACGATATGGAGTAATCATAACTGGTTTGGCTCCCTCCTCGAGCTCGATAACATGCTCTATCCCTCTGTCAGGAGGAACCCCATGAGGAATATCTCCAAATACTTTAGCATGTCTATCAAGTATCTTCTGGATATCTGGTGGATGACTCTTTTCCTGTGGCTCTGGTGAAGCTGGCATAATGTAGCACTCTGTCGCCCACTCTATGTCATCATGACGAAAAAGTCTTTGCATTCTCCTCAAGGACACTATTCTGCAACCTCCATCCGAAAGTCCTCTAAGTACCACAATTCTGCCCTCATGCTGGAATCTCATCTCCAATTTCGCTAGGTTGAGTGTGAACTCAACTAGCGAAGCCATCCATGTCATGTCGAGGATGACATCATAATCTCCCATGTCCACAACATAGAACTCATCCTCTAACTCATAGCCATCTCCAAACCTAATGTGAAGATTAGATATCTTCCGAGTGCACAATAATTTGTCACTGTTAGCCACCATGACTCTAAACCCATCATGCTCCTCGGTCTGTAACCCTCTCCTAGCTACCAACTGTGCATCTATGAAGTTATGTGTAGCCCCAGTGTCAATGAGAGATATCACTTTCTGCCCCTGGATAGTACCCCTGACCTTAAATGTGATTGCCTTTTGGGCCCCTGTCAAGCGTGCCAACGATCTATCACCCTTAGGAATGCTGCTCTCCTTTATAGTGTTACCTTCGTCTGAATCAGAGTGCTGATCCTCCACCTCTGACTCTGACTCTTCTGCTGAAAAATACTCCATTTGATTTGCCTTAGCCTTGAGAGGGCATTTATGAGATAAGTCCCAAGGCTCTCTACAGTGGAAGCACAACTTCTTCTTTCGAAGTTCATTCATGGTTTCATTGTCTAGTCCTTTTGATCCTTCTTTGGGTTTGTTATACTCTTTTTGAAATGGTTTTTTGTCTTTGTCCTTGCGGTAGGAAGAATCTGTTGAATGGTATTTTCCTTTGTATACCGAAGGGGCTAAATCTCGTGCCTTTTTAGTCGCTTCAGCTAAGGTGAGTGGATCATGTCCCTTCACCCAACCTCGTAATGGATCAGCAAGCCCATCACAAAATAACACCACCAATCTCCTAGGAGAGATATCAGTAACAAGTACAGACAAGCGCTGAAACTCGGCGATGTAAGCATCCACAGAACCTGACTGTTTTAACTGTGCTAGCTCCTTGAAATGTAACTCGGGATCCCTAGTGTCAAATCTCTCAATCAATCTGTCGGTGAATTCCTCATAGGATGTAATCTGATTATGCCCCAGAGTCACCATGCCATGATGCCACCATTCATGTGCAACGCCATCCAAGTGCATAGCCGCATACTTGATAGCCTCCTCCTCAGGCATAGGATTTAGCTGCAAGTATGTATCTACCTTCTGCACCCAAGCTCGTGCAGTCATTTTCCCTGAAGCATCATAATAAGGTAAAGAAAGTTTTCCAACTTTCTTTCTCAGCTCAAAGTTTTGATTCCTCCCTCGTGCTCTAGGCATGTGTCTCATCCTCAAGTCCATATAATCTCTGAGAGAAATATCCGCCTGAAACTCCGGTCCACTAGCCTCCCAGTCCCTCCTGAACTGATCCTGTAACTCGGTAATCTGCGGTTCATTTACTGGTTGAACCGGATCTCTGGGTGGGAAGGTGGGTAGAAGAGGTCTCGAGCTCGCTGTCCGAGCTGGGCGTGCAACGTGTCTAAAGTTATCAGCCTCATTCCCATTGTTGCCGTGTCCATTATTACCATTAATGTTATTCTCAGGACCATTGTTGTTACCTTGGCCTCCATTATTATCATTGCCCCCATTGTTATTGTTTCTGTTGTTGACATCACCTGGATTAATATTGACACCCATCTGTCTAGCCATGAGCTGCAACATCATGTCCATTCGCCTATTCTGCTCCTGCTGCATACGCTGCCCCTGCTCTAATGTATCCAGTAACTGTCTGAACATTACCTCCCCCTGATCTGGACCAGTGTTCCTGACTCCACCTAATCCTGTATTCATGTCATCTCGGTCACCCATATTGCTGTCTTGATCAAAGAATATCTCCTCTGTGTCTGTATGACTGGGTTCTATTTCCACCTGCACAGATGAACTAGACTGTTCGCTCTGCAAGTCTAAAGTCCTATTTTGTCTTGTTCTAGTATTGCGAAAATTATAAGGCCCCTTTCGCATGCTCAAACATAAATGCTTAGCCTGTTTTTTGTTTTTTTTTAATTCTGATTTTAGTGTTTTGACATTTCGTCAAACACTTTTCCCTCTATCCGGCTGTTCCAAATTCCCTATAAAACCTCCACAGGATGGCAGGACTTATAGCTCTGATACCACTGTAATGGACACCCCTGAATGCCCCAAAAAACTAAACCCACTGCTGAAAGGAATTATGTCAAACAGTTTGCATTCAACTTCTTATTTCTCCATTTAATGTTTTAAACCCCTTATAACACTGGAAATCAAACAATTATTTGTTTGTTGTGTTTTGTGCATGGAATAGGAATCATACAACATAAACAAGAAATAAACTACAATAATATGCAAAGTGGACAATGAACTGCTGCCGATAAAATGTTATTTTCAGAATTAATAAAACCAAATACATGGCAGATTTATCAACTCACTAATTACTCCAGCATTAATGAAATAATACTCCAGCCCATGCTTTTGAACTTGTTGCTACAGTGACGTGAATAGTACCACGTGAATAGTGTCGTGTGAATAGTGTCGCGTGAATAGTGCCGCATGAATAATGCCACGTGAATAGTGCCGCTACAGTACTTTGTCCTTCAATCATTCCACTACCTTCATAAAATCATTCCCTCAAAGTGGCATAAGCATTGGACAAGTAGTGAAGAAGATATGAGCAAAATACCAAATCTGCCTGTAGCTGGAAATGCAACTAAACTGCCTGATAATGAAACTGATAACAATGGATTCCAAAGGCCAAACCCCAAGGGAATGACGTCTAGAATGTCACAAGAGAGGATAAACGTCCTCAAATGCCAAGAACGGATCTGCAACTCACACACCAATTTCTTCTCATATTCCACTCCCTTAATGAAGCCACAAACGCTTCCTTTTATTCTATTTCCAAGGGTCGGTTCAACTCTCATGGCCAATGTGGGATAAAAGATGTGCAATATAAAACATATATTAAAATATCCCCTTATGTCTCCCTTGGGTACACATCCCCATAAAATAAATATTAAAGTAACACTTTAATATTTTACAATTAAATTAAATTTACTTTAATAAAACTTCAGGCATTAAAATGTATTAGCAATCGGACTCCGAATAATGCAAGTGATAGCTCGTCGGAAAGCTCTCACCGAAGAGTATCAAATCCAATCACCAAAACTGGCCTCCACTGTGTCCTGTTGACTTACTAAAAATAGTAAGTATGCCTGAAACTGAGTAAATCAACTTCATTTTGGCCCAAACTGGAAATGACTAGGCCAAAACACTCCAGGATCCCCTTAAACCCTTCGTTAGCCCTCGGGACCATGTAGAACAAGGCTAACGCACACACGCTTGGTCAACTGCTAAAGTGGGGACATTACAAGAAGATACATGACATTCAATGTGCAGACATTAACCGATAGACATGCTAAAATGTTCGACCTCTTTGCAGAAAACTCCTATCGTTTATTCCACTCTCTAACCAATCAACCAGCTAGTTGCACCTTTTACATACTTTATTGAGCAGTTAGGAGAATCGTTTCCCATGGAACTGAACTGACAACTAAACTTAATCAGCAACCACCTGTGCATTTTGTCTGACCATTGCTATTTAAAAGATTGAAAACTCAAACCTCATACCCACATACAATAACCATTGTCATTTTAAACTAATCTTTATACGTGCACATGTATGGAAGAATAAACACCGAACATAATCATGATCTTAGACAAATCTTTTAAATTAAAGCTCCTGTCTCCAGCTGTCAAGTTCCTGTCACCAAGAAGGCAAGACTGAACATCTTATACACCTGCTCCTACCACAATGTTGACAGAATATAAAGTTCAACCTTCACTACTCCCTCAATGCATTCTGACATTCATCAAACACATAGACTTTGTCATTCAGCAAACCACAAAAATTCAGATGAACATATCAAGAACACATTATGTCACTCTTTCATGGTGACATATCACCTCTGCTAACATCATCAACCATTGATAACAAAAAAATCCAAAATGCCTTTACTTGCACTTACTTGCATCCCGTCACTCTTGTACCAATCACATACTAACATTGTCATGATTATGCTCACTATCCTTATTAGCATCCAACGCCCCCTTTCACAATGAACTTGACCTAGTTGACATCAATGCTAATACAACTCTTCTTAACTTGTCAATCATGCCAACAGACATTACTTCTCAACAAGGTTAGATTGGACAAGATCTTGGTATTCATGAACAAGGTATAAAGGTCCCTATAGATCCTCCTACACAAGTCACTTTAAATGGTATAGGATTTGTACCTCAAGCCGACATTCAGCCTTCTTATTGCAATCCTATCGATCCTTCTCCCTCACAACCTACATGTCCTTGTTTAAGAATTCTTTTGCTAACTCCATCTTTTGTTACACATTTCGATGACCATTTGGCTTTGGCTAAGAGAATCATTTGTAGACTTAAATATGATACTAAAATTTGATTTCCTTTTCGACATTTTCCAAAAAATCAAAGATCTCATAATGGTGATTTTCTGTCTTTTTCATCATAGCAATAAACATTTTTTCGTTGATTGAATTGAACTTAGACAATTTGTTCAAGATTTAGTAGATAGATATCTTATTTGCTCGACAACGGACCTTATACTTTTTCTTGATATCAAAAACACACCTTAGTATTCCTCTTGCCTATTATGTTGCTCTACATCATGTGACCGTAGTGGCTTACTTTATTTGTGGTCGTGTTGTATGGTGCTATGCATTACTTTTAGTTTTCAATCCTCCATTTTGAGCAGCATAATAGGTCCTTTCCCTTGTCTTTTCGCTTGGGGGGCAAGGTTCCTCTCTCTTATTCATCCTCATTTTCCAAAGGACCCATTTTCCCTTTGTGGATTTGCATCTTTTATAATGGCATATCCTTTCTTGCATGGAATTTTTTGTTTTATGCAAAGCATTTTATCTTTGTTACAATCTTTTTCATGCTTTAAAGTACATATCTAATGATCTTTCACCGCGGGTGCTTAATGTGTTATCCTTTCTTTTTCAAAAGATCCATTATCTCTTTGTTATTGGTGTCAATTATAATGTGATGTCCTTCCTTGCATGGACTTGTTTGTTCTAGGATCTTTCTCTTTTCCAGAGATTGACATCCTTGTTTACAATCTCTTCCTTTGTTGGAAGTGTATATCTATTGCAATTGATCATTAACTTACATGTGCATATTTTCTTTTGCCTCTATGATTAGGGGGTAAGGTGTTTTCATTGCATCTATTTCCCTTTTTCTAAGGATCCACTTTCCTTGGAGTGGCATTTGTTTATCATGTGACATTCTTTTCTTATCATGTGATCGAGGAATTTCCTTTACACTTAGCAATTTTTAGCCTCAAGACTGTATTTTCTTCATTGTATTGACATTTACCCCCAATCTTTCATAAATCTGTCCCAATTGTAAGATTTGCAGATTAAAATTTTGAATTTGGAATGAAGAATTCTTCAAGTCTGTAAGAAATCATCTTGAACCTGCAATCAGATTAGAAAATCCCTTTGAAGATCAGGAAACTTAGCTTATGAAATGCCTCTAAACCTGAAAGAATGTGGAGATTTGATTGGAAATCCATCAGCAAACTTGAAATTTCTGATCTGTGCCAAGGAATTTATCATGAAATTTCCTTCTTGACAGTCTAAAGTCGTCCAATACCTTCTCCCTGATCAGAAATCAGAAAAGAATTGTTAAAGTCCAAAGCTGCGATTTCTACCTTGTGAATGAATAGAATGCCAAGACTTGTATTTATAGAAGTTTTGAATAGCCAAGAAGAAATCGATGTGCTTTGTTATATTTCTTTCTTTCTATTTTTTCGAGGTCTTTTTTTTCAAAGAGAACTTACCCCTATTTGGATCAAATTTCTCCTCTTGGATGAATTTTTATTTATTTATTTCTCCTTTGCTTTCTTCTTAACTTCTTCTCTTAAATCAGTTTCATTGCTTTCTTCTTGATTTTTTCTCTTCAAGTTGATTTCTTCTTGGCTTTCTTCTACAATTGATTTGCTTTCTCTTAGACTTGTATAATTTTTCCTTCAAGTTGAATTCTTCTCTGCTTCGAGAACTTGCTTTTATTGATTTCCATTTTGCTTTTTTTTCCTCAAATTGTTATTTTTTTTTCAAATTGAATTTCCTTAGCCTTTTTCCTTTCAAATTGAGTTCACCTTATCCTTTTTAAAAACTCCTTGCTTTCTTCAAGTCGATTTTCTACTTGTTTTCCTCTTGATTTTCCTTCCAAATTGAGGCGGACTTCAACTAGGTTTGAAGATTTTTCCATCGGATTTGATCACCATTTGTGGACTTTGGCATGCCTTAGTCAAATTTCATGGCCTTGAGAAATTTAGGGGTTGAGAAATTTTCTAACACTTGGCCAAATTTCTCCAAACCCTAGACGGATTTCATCTCAGCCTGTGGATTATTCCAACAATTAACCAAAATTTCTCATCTTTTCTTGTCTTTGCGGACTTCATATGCATTTGAGGAATTTTCCACACTTAGCAAATTTCATAGCTCTCATAGCTGGTCAGACTTCATGCGTGTTTATGGAATTTGTCTCAAGTCCCACCTTGATTAGAATTCATGTGGTGTTAGGGATTTCTCATGTTGGAGAAGTCAGACTTTGTCCCTTGTCAAGGAATTTCACATCTTGAAGCAGACTTTGTTGAGGATTGAGGATTTTCGTCATTTCCAAGTCGGACTTTTTCACGCCTTTAGGAATTTCCCTCCTTGAGCAGACTTAGCATTGGTTTGAGGAATTTTTTACTTGGACCAACATTTCTTGGTCAGAGTTTAGGTTGATTCATGGAATTTCAAGCTTGGAGGGCAGAATATTCATATAAAATATAACATTTAAGTATAAGTCATTATATTTAATATAAACATTGTTAGGATGTTTGAGAGTGGTTTCAAATCTCTAGTAGTTATAGTGGACATTCTAGATTTTGGAAGATCCTAAAAATTATCAGACTTCGTCAAATTTTAATAATCAACATGCCTCCATCAGTGTTCTTTTTTATAGCTTTTCCTGACTTTTCCAAGATAAGTTTGATACTGGAACAAGGATTTTCAAAGAATTTTCACAATTTTGAATGCTTTTCCTTGCTTTGAAATCCGGAACTTTCATCACTTTTCATGCTTTTTCATGAAATCCTAGACAAACTTGAAGTTGAAAACATGAATTTTACACTTGGACAATTTCATGATTCTCAGTTAGAGACACAACTCTTGGTGTTCCAAAAATAGAAATATTGAAAATGCAAAAAAGAAAAACCCAATTGGCCTAAAACAAAACTTTCAAAAAAGCATAAAATTCAACTTTTCCTAAAAAGTTGTCAAAATTGACCTTCAGCAATGTCGATCTTCTTCCCTTGGCCCTTCTCAACACCTCTGTGGTATCTGAATACTCATTTGGTCATGCTTTCTCTCTTTTACTTTTCAATGACATTCTTGCACTGGGCAAAACTCTAAACTTTGAACTGGCAAGAGATCAAAGACTAAAATTGAAACACCTAAACAAAACCCTAAAAAATGAAAAATTGGGGGTCCCCATTTGCAATGGGATGATGTGTGATTATGTCACAATACACCCCCTATAAACTGCAATGCGTCAGGTAAACTTTTTAATGTGACTAGTGACGCTGATGCAACACATCCTCCAGTACCACATGGGCTGAGGGGAGATTAGACCTTGTAACCTCGTGCTTTACCACAAGAAGATATCGCCAATCGAGCTACGCCCCGAGCCTTGTGTGATTACTAACCCTAATGGAAATCATTGAAATTTATGAATTGCATATATATCCAATATTGTTTAATATGGTTGCAAGACTTAAATCCAGGTTATTCTTGTAAAAATGCATTTTAAATGGGATAGTTATAGCTCTAACTATGTTAGATTTCTTATTTGAATGGAATTTTTAATTTTAGGGCAAGATTTAGCGCAATCCCAATGAGGGGACTTTACAAGTTCATAATGTTACTTGATTCTTGAATTACAATATCAATGGTAGAGTGGCAAGCATGGATATTTGGCATTTTGTTTGTCTACTTGTAATTATAAAACACTAAGGTAACATTTTCTACAACCTCAACAGTTTGATGAATGTTTTGTTTATCAAACTTCTTTTTAATTTTTATTTATTCTTCTCAGTAATGGTTTTGAAAGTTCATTCCAAATATATTATCAGTCATATTTGCCAAAGACACTTAGAAAGCATCTGAACAGGAATATTTAGTTAGCAACACTATTACCTAAGGAACATGTACTTGGGGGATTGACCACTACCTGAATGAAAAAGATTGCAACGACACTTTTTCTTCTAAATTTATTTACTTCACATTGCATCTCTTTATAAGGGCTAAGGTCATTCTGGTGATTATATTTGTGCAGGTCCACGTATAACAATCCCCAGGGCACTCAGATGGGGTTTGTGTGGAGCAGTTTCAGGGGGCTCTGGCACAGCTTTGCTTGTTCGCCTTTTTCTACCTGAATGTGAGCCACAAAATATAGCTGCATATGACAAACATGCTTCGTGACGATGCTGCAAGTTTGATGCCCTGTAGTATTATTATCTATCATTTTACCTCGTACAACAGAAACAAAAAAAAAAAATTCATGTTTGATCAAATTTTAAATGGATATTTTATCACCATACCAGGTCATGACTCATGAGTATTGATAATACAATACTAGCTATCAGAGCTCTATTTTACTAGTCATTGCACTATGTGTTTTGGTCATGTTTAAGTCAACAAAATAGCCAAAGGGTCTTTCCCTAAAAAACGGTCCTGCCTTTTGAATATACTTTTTGCAAATGCCTCTCATTTGAATGAGAAAAAGTAGGCTTATGTATCTCATTCCAGTGTGAGAAGAGCAATGGTTTGTAATTTCTTGTATAGTTGAATATAATAAGTTTTTTATCAAATAAAGTGGGAAAATAGGGACCCAACCATGTTACAAAGCAAGCTCGGAACCAATAGCAAACCAAGTAGTTTGAGAGGCAAATTAAGAACAAAGAAACAAAAACAATTAGAGTGCTGACATAAACAACACTTGAACAGCCAAACAAAATGTAGAGTTAAAACTTAAGACAATTCTTGAGGGTTAACGAGATTCTCCTGATCCTCAAAAAGGGAATTAAACTTTATAAAAAAAAAAAAAAAACCAATGTTCTTTTATATATATATATTTTTAATCAGAACTAGTAGCAGAAACAATTTGCAATCTTTTTCTTTTATCACTAACAGCAGACTGTAGAAGAATGAGAGTGGTTACAGATTTGTACATCACATTATTGAACGGAAGAACCTGGCTTACTTTAGTCTCCAGGGTTGTCCTGTAATGTAGTCAGAAGTTTGGTGTTGTTTTCGTAGTGGGCACAAGAAATCCCAGGGCTAGTGACTTTGTCCTTTTTATTCAAATCAGCAGATGAATTATCCATAGTTTACATGTATGTTGAATAAGACTCTTTCATCTCCTTAATGTAATTGGTCCCTTTGCCATACACAACAAGTTCAAATATAAAATATAGATTCAGAAAATTAAACTATTGACATTGGAAATGAGCTTCCAGTGATAGTAAAATAAAATGTAAATTATTGATAATATCATGTAAATATGTCATATGTCAGCTTCTTATTGAAATATCAAGAACAAGAAAAATTGAAAGCAATAAGAACATTCAAGTGACATACAAAATTTTCACTAGAAACCACAAGGTAATGGAAAAAGTCCTTGGTAGTGTTAGTTAATCTCTACCTGGTTTAGATCTTCGGGTGGTTTGCAAAGAGCAATTTTAGAGAGGTCTTGAAAGGATATTAGTGTGATATTTGTATTGGGATTGCCAAGAATGTAGAATGTTCATGATTCAATATTTAAGCTAGACAGTACATTTCTAAGATGGACCGTTTCTGAGAATGATTCTACAGAGACATTGGGAGGATATTAGTATGAATTTGTATTAGGATTGACAAGAATGTAGAATGTTCATGATTCAATATGTGTTGAGTTTTGATAGCTATTAGGAATGAAAAGAAGATGGACGCATAATGTAGAAAATGTATATCACATGAAGGTATTGCATAAGGATGTTAGGAAATAGTTATAGTATACTCATTGAGGGAGAGGTAGAAGATGGCATGAGATAAATGGGATGAAGAAAGTAGATACAAGAATAAAGGATAGAAGAAATTGATTTCCAATCCTTTTGTAGATTCAATATCTATGATTGGGAAGTTCTTTGTGCATCCAATTTTTCTCTAAGTTTTGTGGCTATGATTAGGAAGATAACTCTGTTGATATTTTGTTGAAGATTGTAATGATTAATTTTTTTTATGGCAATATTCATATTTAATTTCAGCTCTCTATTTTAGTTTGATATTATATGATTTTCAATATAATTTGTTGGATGAATAGAAATCAATTTTCACACAAATTGTTTGTTTAAATTCCTATTGAACATTTGGTAAAATCTCTAGCAAATATTCATAGGGGATATTAGCAGTGTATCCTGCCAGCCTGAAGTGTTAACATTGAAAAAGTCATTTTTAGAATTGAATTTGAGGAGACTTGGTTTTGGTTATTTTTTCTTTGGAGAGCTTGGGATTATCGGGTGAGTTGGAAGGTAAACCAATTCATCTTTGGTGTGGAATCAATTAAGATTCACCATTGTTTGTTATTGTTGGTTCCGAGCTAAAAAGCTAACATAAGAGTTAAAAAAGATAAGTATTAATTTTGTAAAGTCTCTTTCAAAACAAATTGCTAGAGTTTGCAATATATTGTATGTTTTTTATTAATGCAAAAATAGGTTTTGAAGGGACCCGAAACCCTTTACAATAAGGTCACAAAAGATATTTCATGAAAGCCCTTAACAAGGAACAAGTCAAGACCAAAACGAGGGTTTTACCAGTAGGCTCCACAACCTGAGACAAACGCTGCATGAAAAGAATTAGCATGCATCCAAAAACAAAGAAAAGGACCAAAAAAAACTCCAGCCTCAACACCATTACCATAAGCCATTAAGAAATACCTTTGTCCCTACCCTTGTAAGAGTGAAGGGTCATGTCAAAAGAGGGCGGCAATATATTGCATGTTACTCTAGATTATTTTGGCATAGAGATAAAAATGTTTGAAGCATTGTTTTGAAGAATATATATTATTTTCATTACTCATGAGGTTCCTACTACCTAGCCGTGAGTTTAAGTTCTTGAAGCAATCCTTCTTTATCCGATATATTATTAATATACTATGGTTGTGTTTATTTTTTCCATTGGTTGGAAAGCGTAAGTCATAGTCAGGTGATATTGAGCGCATATACCTTTGTGCCGAACATATTTCTCTAGTGTTTGTGAGGAAACTATTGTTGAATGATTACTGTTTAAGAGGATATGAAGGGCCATTGATAACGGGAACCCAGAGCCAGACCATTTGCAATTTATTTTGGAATTGGTGTGCATTTATTCTCAATTGGGTGGGTTCATCATCGAGTCTGTTGTGTATTTTTCTATTGGGCAATAATTAAAATGTCTCTGCCGTTATGAATTAAAGATTCGAATGGAACATAATTGAAACAATTGTCTGAGTGTGCGTGGAAGTTGCACCAATCCATTCTTATCTCTATCCTCCACGAAGCTAATTTCCATGTGTTGTGTGTAAATTAAGCGGAAGAGGAATATCTCAATACTGGCGTATGAAAAGAGGAGGTTGTGGATACTTAGAGCTAGCATTGGAGATTCTTCAATACATGGGAGCGATATATGCCAACCATTCATATTCCAGCTTTAAGGCAATACAGTCTGATGAGGCATTCCGATAATGGGATTAGACTAATGGTTACTTCGTTCTTAAGTGAGATAATGAGGATTTTGGCACCTCAAGTTCTTTATGACGAGGATACAATGAAGGAGGTATTGTATCTAATTTTGGATAGTTTTCAAGATCTTAATGACATCAACAATATTCTTTATTCACAAAAGGCTGCTCTACTAAATTTTTTTTTTCAAAAAATCAGATTGAGTAATCTTTTGATAGATTTAGGATTGCATGACTTGATCTAAAATACGTTTCATCATTTCTTTGTCACAACCAATGGAAGATATGACAAAGAAATTATTGCAGCTATGAAGACCATTATGGTCTTGTGTATAATGAGAGTGATGTTACATCTCATTCCCTATTATCCATGCTAATGGTTGTTGAAAAAGTGAGGGGGGTTGTCTCTTCCACTACAGGTGAATTAGTCAAAGGTGTTCAATTCTTGCAAGGGAAAATTGAAGCATATTTTGGAAAAAGAAGAGCAGAAAATAGAAGACGAGAGATTAAATTAAGAGAACAAAGAGAATAGCTTACCTAATGATCGAAGTGTGTCAATTTTCCAAGATGTTGATGTTCATGCATCAATACAAGCTGAAAATGAACACAATGAAATGGTCAAACCAACAACTTTGATTGCACGAGAAGTTGATAAAATTCATAAATAGTGAGTGCACTTTCTGAGGATAGAAATGAAGATGTTGGTGATTCATTCTTTCATTTTAAAAACAAATGTGGCTTTTGGTTTGACTTCCAAACCAAAGACTGAAGAAAAATATGCATGAAATTCATTTTGCTTCTAATATTGCTCAATCTTTTTTATGCAGTAAAGATGATATTGGAAGAGTTGATTCTTTTAGCAAATATGAATTTCCTATGTTTGAATCTGATTTAGAGAAAAGTCCTAGTATCTCTAATGTTCCTAATTCTCAGCTTCTTGTTGCTAAGAGAAAGGAAGAGGCACATAAGATTGGGGACAACTCTATGGTTGAGAATAATTTTAATTTCTTCATGCAGCATGGCAGCAATTCATCATCTTTGGGAGATTAAGATTGGAAAAGGCCTCTCTTAATATTAGCTGAAAAAGAAGTTCAGATTTTATCTACAATGGATGGCACATACCAAATGACCAAAATAAGGTTAACATCTCTCTTCTTGATTTACGATCAATTAAGAACAATATGAAAAAAATCAAGGTGACTTTCTTGCATGTAATTCATGATAGAGATATGGCCACGAAGACTGTAGAAGAGGCCATATATTTATACAAGGAAACTTAGGAGAAATTGTGAATTGTTCAACGAATCCTATAAGAAACAAAAAATCAGCTTGTTGCTACTAAACAATTTTGAGAGCAACAGGACAAGGGATTGACTAAGGAGATCAAAGAGGCAATCAAAGAGCTGGTCAATATACATGAAACTTATGTTTTAGACCACCATTGCTCAAAGTCAAAAAACATAAATTTGGATCAACAAGAACAATGGTCTGAAATTGTTGTTAATCCTTTGTTTGAATTTGATAATGATATGATTCATGACAATCCAATTTTTGAGTTGGATGATGAACTTCCATCGTTTTCTAGTGATGTAGATGAGGCCAAGCACAACACTATAATGTTGAGACATGATGGGAGTTGTGAACTTCATTCTAGTAATGTTGTCTCAGTAGTTCTTCACAAGATTGAAATCTGTTGATGTTTTGTAGCTTCAGTAAGATAAACACTATGAGTCAATACTAGTGAATATATATATATATATATATAATGTATGTATACACATATATAAATATTATTATTATGTAAATATTAGAGAAATTAATATAATACTCAAGAGGTATTTTATATGTGTGTGTGTGTGTGTATAATCATAATTGTCATTATATTAATTACATAATAACGAATAGACATGTCCCATGAAGGGACATGTCTCTTCTTGGCTCTTTCTCAATATAAATGCAAGAGATTGTTGCATTTGGAAAACACATACAATGAGATAGTCCTATTACATTTGCAATGATCCTAAAACCTTAACATGGTATCAGAGTCCAGTTGCAAATGTAAGAGAGTAGTTTGTTGATGGTGAATGTGTGACTGTCTCAAAAAATACAGTCTCAGTACAAAGATCATATCTTCCAAATGCACCATTGGATTTTGTTAAATTTTGGATATGTTGGTGATAAACAAATTTAGAACAACCTCACTGGAGCGATTGGAGAAAAAAGATCAGATTCAAAAGTTATGACCAATTGTGTACAGGTCTATGCAAAAATTTATAAAAGAGCGAGGTTCCTTCTTTAAAAGCCTAACCACTTGAAGGGAGATCCAATCATATTGAAGGTTTTCATAGTGTATAGAACCTTTGGATATTCAAGAAAGATCATGTGAAGAATTATGGTAATGTTCAAGAACGGGGACATCATTTTGTGAATTTGCATGATATTTTCTATATGGGCTCACCTCACAGAGTGAAATACTTGAAATTTATAAAAAATAAGTATTTCATGTTTTATTAATGCACATAATTTTTTGAGTTTCTTGCTATACTATTGGTTATTAAAATCTTGTATGCTTCTGTCATTGGTATTTATGGTTGAGATAGTTTAGTGAGTTATTTGCAATCTCTCTCTGACATACCTTCAGGACAGAAGCACAAGATAATTGCATTCAAGGGAGAAAGAACTTGATGCTTGCAAACGAATTGATGATTGAGACTAGATGCAAAGAGAGTCTAACATTTCAAAAGAGGCCAAGAAGTTGATAAACTTGAGCTTCAGAGGGAGCAGATGGTTCATTCAACATGTGACAATCTTGATTGAGAGGGAGTTCACTATTGAAGGTGAAACACTTCTGAGGTAAACTTGATATAATTGATTATTATACTAATGAATCATGAATGTTTTTAATGGGCCTACCCCCTGTGTAAATCATGAGGAAGTGATGACTTCTAAATGATTATCACTTGTATGTGCAAAAGTTATTGGAAGGTGACGATCTTACAATAACTTGATCTTCTATTGTGATAGACATCTTGTGATGGCTGAAACAGATCATGATAGATGACATCTTCTATTGTGATAGACATCTTGCTGGCTGAAATAGATCATAATAGATGATATCTTCTATTGTGATAGACATCTTGTGACAGCTGAAACATATCATAATAGATGATGTGAATGTTCCTATGGTAAGTGCACATTACCTATGGACATTTGTTGAGTACTTGGTGGACATCATGTGACTTGATGTCGGTAGGCCATTACTCTGAGCACTTGGTGAATATCACGCGACTTGATATTCTGCAGGCCAATGCTCTTGATATCATGAGATGATATCTTTATAATTTTGTTGAGTACTTGGTGGACATCATGTGACTTGATATTGGTAGGTCTTTACTCTAAGTACTTGGTGAATATCATGTGACTTGATATTCTGCAGGCCAATGCTCCCGATATGATGAGATGATATCTTTGTAAACTTTTGAGTACTCGGTGGACATCATGTGACTTGATGTTGGTAGGCCATTACTCTAAGTATTTGGAGAATATCTTGCGACTTGATATTCTGTGACAAATACTCCCAATATCATGAGATGATATTTATAAATCTATGAGTTATGGTGAATATCATGAGACTTGATATTCCTAGTCAGTCCATATCTTTGACATCACAGAAATGTGATATCAAAATAAAGTTTCACAATTAATGTTGTGTTTCTCTTTTAGATTGATGGATTTTATCTTCCCTAGCTAAGAGGGAGTGTTGATGTTTTGTAGCTTCAGTTAGATAAACACTGAGTCAATACTAGTGAATATATATATATATATATATATATATATATATATATATATATATATATATATATATATATATATATATATATATATATATATGAGATGTATATAGATATACTTAAATATATATACATATATAAATATTATTATTATGTAAATATTAGAGAAATTAATATAATACTCAAGAGGTATTATATATATATGTGTGTGTGTGTGTGTACATATATATTCATGTATATATATATAATCATAATTGTCATTATATTAATTACATAATAATGAATAGACATGTCCCATGAAGGGACATGTCTCTTCTTGGCTCTTTCTTAATATAAATGCAAGCGATTGTTGCATTTGGAAAACACATGCAATGAGATAGTGCTATTACATTTGCAATGATCCTAAAACCTTAACAAAATCAATGATATGCAAATCAATAGATTTCCCTTTGATCAACAATCAGGTTTTGGTTGGTTTGATTGTGGGAAAATTAATCGTGGGTTCTCACAGGTGTTAATGCCAATGGTGGTGAGAATTATACCAAATACCTTTCCTACGTTGGTTGATTTGTATTTTGATGATGACATAGACTCCAATGAGATGTTGGTACAATATTTTTTTTCTTATATTGAATTTAGTTTCTTTAGATACTCCAATTTAGGTTATGATGATGGGAACTTTTTGGAATCCCATGAGTTGAGGACACAAGTCAATTTGTTATAATCAGAGTGGCGTCACGTCAACATGGTCGCTCTTTCTTAAGACTAACTTGGAATCTTGGGATCACATGGGATTCATCAGTTGTTGATCTTCTACAAATAATCATCAAAATATATTTTGGAGAAATAAGGTGATAGTAGTATGCAGTGCTCCTAACAAAAAATCATGGCAACCTCCAAGATTGGTATGGGATCTTCGTGCATATTGCTTGAGGGCAAGCAATTTTTGGGCGGGAAGAATTGTAATGTCTCCTTTTGGCTTAAGATATAATTAAATAATTAAACATGATTAATTATATAATACCCCATTAGTGTAATTATTTAATATTATACCTTTTAATAAGTAAATCATAAGGATGATATTATACAGTTACTAAAGTGATTGAATAAAGTGAAAAAAATCAAATAGTGACACTTTAATTTCAAAAGTGGAAATAAAAGAAAAGAAAGTGAAAAGGCAAAGGCAAAGAAATGGAAGGTCAAGGACATTGCTAAAGTTATAAAAGAACAATGAGAGGTTCGTTGGACATCATGTTGATTTTATTCATCTTATTGATTGTAATCCTGTGAGTTCTAGATATTTTGATTTGGTCCATCTCGACCTTCTCGAGGACAAAATCCCTCTTGATGAAGACTAGCTATGGTAGTGAAAGATCTGCTCTAGGTGGTGTTTGAAGATAATAGATAGATTTGTTGTTGGTGTGCAGATTTCCAATCTTTTTGTACATCTTGTATATGTGATGGGAAGTTCTTTATTCATCCAATCTTTCTATAAGTTATGTGGCTACGATTGGGAAGATAATTCTGTTGTTATTTGGTTGAAGGTTGTGTCGATTTATCTATTTTGATGAAAATATTCATATTTAATTTCAAATCTCTATTTCAACTTGATATTATATGATCTTCAATATAATCTATTGGATGAATAGAAATTGGATTTCATGCAAACTGTTTGTTTAAATTCCTGTGGAACATGTGGCAAAATTTGGAGCAAATACCCATAGGAGATATTTCATAAGAGTACAATAAATAAGAAGTATGAAGAATATTTCATGAAATGGGAATGTTGGTTGATGGAAGACACAACATGGATATTTATGACTAAGGTGAACCTTTTTGGTGTTTTCCTTTATCCATCCCAAAGTGAGGGACATACTTTTACTAGTTTAGTTATCCAATGTGTTTAATATAGGAGCATCCAAGTTGTGAGATCAATCTTGCATCCACTCAAACTATCTTCTTACATGTTTCTTTAATTTTGTAGTTTTCCAAATTAGCTTCCAATCATCATGCTCTTGCCATAGAAGACTATTCATACATAGGCATATTTTGGTTATACTCATTATTTTAGAACACTATAGTTCCAATCCATTTTCTGATTATGTAGCACTACATATTGATCTCAAAACTTCCAAACTAATATTAGAACTTCATGATGGTTTGCCTTTTGTTGATGTGATACTGATTTGTCAAATTTATATCAAATGAGACCTAGTTTAGTCATTTGGAACACATAGAAGTCTTGCACAAACATTGAAAAATACATCCAAGCTTATTGCTATTAGGAAGGTTCATGATTAGAATTACATCGAGTAACAATGCTTACATTGTATCATATTTATGGGTGTGCCCTATAAGTTTTGTTGGTTTTTTCCACCAAGTTCCTTGGAACCCTCTAAAAGCAGCTTCTCTGTATCTACAAGGAATTCCAAGCTAATGGCCAACGAACAAGGTTAAACCTAGGGTATAATCCTTCTACACTTTTGGCTCTACTAGACCAAGGAGGGTAGTCCTGCACAATATCCTTCTTACTCAGCCTTAAAACCCATATGTATTTCTACTACTGCAATCCATATTTGCCATGATTTGATTTAAGCTAGATTTGATGGATTTTGATTCTTTGTGGTCATGAAATACCTTTAAAACCTAACCTAAGAAAGAAAAATAAATAACACAAGTAATAATTGTTTTGATTTTATGGGTTTAAAACTATTCTTCAACTCATACTCTCGCCATCTCATATATCAATGCCTTATTAGGGTGTTTAAAGTCAACAAAACAATATAAAAAATCTTTGGCACTAAATACAAACCCTAGTGGCTAAAACAATTTGTTGCCTCACACCAAATTTCTAAATCTTCACAATAAACTTGTTCTTTTAGATTCCATATGATGCAACTAAATCTCTATATTCTAACTTAAAGCAAATTATTCATCCCCTTGAGACAAAGTATTAAGTAAGAATAAAATTGCAAATAACATTCACAACCCTGAGACAATAAAGCCTTACTTCATGATCTCAGAGAGAATTGTACATCAAGCAGGGACACAATTTTACTGCAAACCCTTCCTCCATTTCATTCAAAATTTGAAATTGCTACAAAGTATCTCCAATATGATTTCTTTTCAAAACACTTCAAAACATAAAATTTACAATCTACTTAACTTCTAGAGCAAGAATTATAGAGCTTAGGGACCTTACATGACAAACTAGTAACCCGATAGCATGGTTTTGATTTCCCTTTTATAGAAACAAGGGAACAAGACAAGCCTTTAACCATGCACTACCAAATCCTGACTTGATTTATTAAAACATTCAAAATCTCCTTGATCTTAAAGCGAAAAAAATAGAAAAATGTAGAAAGCAATGAAGGTTTTTCTCCTTGAAGGTCGTTGATGATGAAATATTCCCCTTTTCCTAATTACTAACATTGAGAAGCACGAATCATGGCTGTATATTATTTTGAGGGAAACATTATTTCCTAAATCATTCAAATTTTTATTCTTAGCTTTTAAATGTTTACTTTTATTAGCATCTTGCGACTATCTTTGAAAATTATTTATACATAGATAATCATTTTCCAATTTGAAATTCCTTTGTTGATGTTTTTAAGTTGCAAGAAAGCCAATAGCTGAGATTAAAAGATTAAAATTACTTTAAATATGCACTAACTGTTTACTAGGTTGTCACAACCTTCAAAAATTGGGCCCATTGCACATGTGTCACCACCTCACAACATCACACCCTTTCTTCTTGCTTGTATTTCATCCTTGCAAAGGTGTGATGTCATTACACTTGTCCTTGATAAACTTACATCAGTCAAACACTTTTTTATTCTTTTGCAACATTGCATGCTACCACTAGCACATGTCTCAAACTCTTGCAATAGTGCAATCTTAGTCTCTCTTTCAAACATGTTGGACCCTACAGACATGTTGTGGACCCTCGTAACCATAGTTACAAGACTCAAACTTGCCTCAGATTCAACAAGTTGGCTCCGAGCTGGGACTCGGCCTTGGTGCCCAAACTCAGCAAATTGAAAAGCCCAAGAAATTCAAAGATTTGTAAGGATTTAAATTTTTTTTCATGCATCATTTAGTCAATTAACATCAAAGACACAATAATTGAGATAAATAGAAGCTACTTTGCACACATAAACAAGCTTACATTGGTCACATAAGCATAAATGCAAATTTTTGAAGGAAAAAAGTTAACTGTTAAACTAGTTACTAAATAACACATTAGAAATCTGAAATATAAATAGTGTCACTATCAAAAGTCTACAATATTCATGGAATATGAAATCCATGAAATCAAAAGTTCAAAACATATATCAAACTAAAAGCTAGAGCCTATAAGACTAAGGCCCTATGTCTTTCTGCGTGTATGCCTAAGATAGGTCATGGAAGATTCTGCAACCATCTTTTATCCCTGTGTTTGAGACTCAACCTCAGTGGCATCCTCATCATCCTCATCCTCCTCATAATCATCATCATCCTCATATCGCTCACTCTCAGCCTCAGGGTCCTCCATTGGGTCTCCTCACGCTCTAGCCTCCTCCTGTGTCATTGCTACTACCTCTACCTCTCGATCCACCTGATCAACCCATTCCAAGTCTTCATCAATGAAGACATGATCATCAATCTCAGTGTTCCACTCTGCTAGTGGATCAACCTCCTCTAAAATGATAGGATATGTGTCAATGCCCAAGATCTGTCTACGACGAAGGTGAAGGTTATAATGCACAAACACAAGATCATTCATCCTTTTCACTGCCAACCTATTGCACTTCTTCGAGTGTATATGCTTGAACATACTCCAATTATGTTCGCATCCTGAAGCACTACATGTCTGGCTCAAGATACGAACTACAATCCTCTGTAAATTTGGCAGTATATTACCAAACATCTCCCACCATGCATCTGAAACAAGATATTTTAAAAATCAATTCTATAACTTTGACTTTATCAATGCAAAATGGTAATAGAATTAGAAATTAGAATTTAGATTTTAGAACCATAGATTTTTACCTAACATCAATAGTGTTTGATTTTTCTTGCATAAGTCTTGTGAGAATAAGTCCCCTTGTGAAGTCCTATACATTTCTATCTCACGAACTACATTTGTTCCAAGTGATTCACCCAGTGACATTCTCTCTACAACATCATAGAGCCCACTCCACACCTCATCATTGAACTTAAAACCTAGGCTGAATTGGAATGCCTGATTAAGGAAGTGGACAGCTGCATGTATAGGCTTGTGAACTAGATTGTGCCATCGTCGATCAATGACAACCCATATGGGACCATATTTATCCCGATTCCTTGCATAAATTTTTCTAATGGCCTCTTTCACCCTATCCATGCCCTCATAAATATCTCCCATTGCGAGCTTCTCTCCATCAACAATTCGTAGGAGAACAACAAGAGACTCTATGAACTGCAATCATTGTGAAAGTAGAAAGCTAGAAACATTAAGCTTTAAGTTTTACTTTAAAAAATGAACAATGAACATAAACAAGTGTAAACAAAAATGATGAAATAAAATGGAAATGAGGACAAAAAGGAAAATTACCTCCACAATCTCCTTGGACGATTGCCAAAAGCCACTCATAAAAAATATGATCAATTGTCTCACTCCCTGCATTGGTCTTTGCATATGATGATGCAATCCACTCCTCACTTACAAACATGCATTTCAAAGGGTCGTTGGACTTAAGCAAAGATTTCAACGTGAGAAAATTTGTTGCAAATCAAGTGACCCCTAGACGAGACAACTCTTTTTTGTTTGTGAACTTCCTCATAAGGTTGAGGACCCAAGTGTGATTATATATGAATTTAAAAATATTCCTTCCTTGCTCTACACATATTTTTATCCAAGTAAATTTGCCAAGATCCTCCAACATGAGGTCAATGCAATGAACAACACAAGGGGTCCAAAACAAGTGGCGGTGCCTCTCCATAAAAAGTTCACATGCAACAACATAATTTGTTGCATTATTTATGACTATTTGCACCACATTCTCCTCACTCACCTCCTTCAACACTTCCTCAATTACCTCACAAAGATACTCAACATTTTTTGTTTTCCCTAAAGTATCAATTGATTTCAAAAACACTATGGCACTTGAGGAAAAACAAAGCAATTTAGTACAATCATAATTTAAAAAATTAATCACTAAATTGATAATTTACTACTAGTAAGTACAAGTTCTACAATTACTTGACGAGGAGACATGAAAATTAAGCAGTGTTCTATTTCTTCTGTCGATCCAACTATCAGTCATGATTGTGCAACCCTTCCTCCTCCATACCTCACGCTGCTCCTCAATTGCAACTTTTACATCAGCCACCTTTCAGGTTAAAATAAGACCTTTTAGCTCTTCTTCATTAGGGGATTTGAACCTCGGACCACAAACAATAACAACATCCATCACAATTTGCTAATAAGGATACCTAAAAAAATTAAATAAACACAATAAGTATACTATTAAGTTTTACTTTCAATTTTAAAAATTAATATAATGAATGTGGCATATTCTTGAGTCTTAAAAGCAAGAAAAATAAGACATAGAAATTAAAATAATAAGTACCTTGATGTATTAAATTAAATGTTGTTGTAGAAACACAAATCGCTAAGTGTCATTTTCACAACCTCATGTTTCTCCTTATTCCAACCCATGCTCTCAAGCGATGGTTGGGCACTCGGAGTTGAGTGGAACAAAAATGAAATCTAGTGTGAATTTTCTCTTATGAATACGAGGCCCAATGGTCATATTTACACTTGCAGTACCACTATTAGATGGAGGTAATTGAGAATGGAGACTTGAAGAGCTCTTTCCACCTAAGTTTGTCATTTCTTCGTGTTGCTTCTTTCTTAATTCTTTTTTCTCTTCATGGGCCTCTAAACAAGCTTGCATTTCACATACAACCTCCTAGGTTGCTCTTTGGCATGGTTTAGCATCATGTCCCAATGTATGTGCAAGTTGATATTTCAATATGTTAATACCTACCCCATTAAATTTAACAAGACAATGGCAACATATAACTACTCTTTTTTTTTTAACCCGAGATGACATATTTCCAAGCCTTATCCCTTGTTGCACAAATAGGGTTTGCATCTGGGTTAATTGAAGGCCTAGATGAACTACCTTCAGACTGAAGTATTATGTTGTTGCTGCAATATATCATAAATTTAAAAAAAAGCATCTACAATAATGAAAATCAAAGACTAGGGCTTCTTACTTTTCAAGTTTTTTCATCAACATAAAATGTAGCAAATCTAAGACTCTAAAGACAAACAAATGTACATACAATTGAAATATGAAATTTGAATGTAAATAATTCATAAAACAACACAAAAATATAACTTACCTCTTCAAAATTGCTCTAAAAATGAAGAAATGAACTCAAATTTATAGAGGCCTCCTCCAAATGCTTCTTTTAGCTCCTCTGAATGTGTGAATACAAGGTAGAAACTAGCACAAACAATCAACATATGAGAGCCAATCGATTTGCTAATCTATTTTCTAAAACCCCTATATTCTTCTCCCAAGCCTTTTTCCTCTTTCTAAGTCTTTGCAAATGATAGAATGACCTTTTTAGGTCTTAGAGAAGACATATAAGAAAAAAAAATCATTAAAATAATTAATTTTTTAAAATTTTTTCTTTTTGTAAGTGCTGGACTCAGTAGAGTTCAAAGCACGGGACTCGTCGAGTCCACCGAGTCTTGCAAGACTCGGCCGAGTCACCTTGCCGAGTCAAAAAGACTCGGCAAGCTTGACTCAGTTTGAGACTCGCCAAGTCCTATAACTCTGCTCGCAACATCACACTTTGTCCTATGTTGATCTCACCTCTTCTTGTGATGATATAGGTTTGTGGTTTTCGACCACAAAATATGGAGATCATGAAAAGCAGATGGTAAAAATTTTGCGAAAATCTGTTGTGTTTTCTATTTTTTGAAATTCGGTCAATGATGCATTTTGTAGGGAGCTTAGCTGCATCCTTTCTTTAAGGCAACGACTAAGCTCCCTACAAAACTCACCAAAGACAAAAAAATGTCACTTTTTTTTTCTAGATTCGCAGAAACACAACAATTTTTGTGCAATTTTTTTGTGTGGTTTTTTATCACAAAATGTGTAGATCATGAAGAGCAGATGGTGAAAATTTCACAAAAATTTGTTGTGTTTTCCGTTTTTAAAAATTTGGTCAACAATGCATTTTGTAGGGAGCTTAGCCATTGCCTTTCTTTAAGGCAATGGCTAAGCTCCCTACAAAATGCACCAAAGACAAAAAAACATGTCAAATTTTTATTTTTTTCAGATTTGCGAAAACACAATGATTTTTTTGCAAATTTTTTTGTGGTTTTCAACCACAAAATATGCAGATCATGAATAATAGATGGTGAAAATTTTGTAAAAATCTGTTGTGTTTTCCATTTTTTGAAATTTGGTCAACAGTGACGGTGAATTTTGTAGGGAGTTTAGCCACGTCCTTTCTTTAAGGCAGCAACTAAGCTCCTTACAAAATGCACCAAAGACAAAACAAAATGTCAAACTTTTTTTTCTAGATTCGTGAGAACACAATGATTTTTTTTGCATTTTTTTGTGGTTTTGACCATAAAATATGCATATCATGAAAAATAGATGGTAAAAATTTCACAAAAATCTATATTGTATTTTCCATTTTTTGAAATTTGGTCAACAGTACATTTTACAGAGAGCTTAGCCACATCCCTTTTTAATACCTAGTAAGACACTGCATCATATCGTAAGCTTGCAAGCTATCTGCAAACTATTACCTTTTACCTGTGATAATGAAATTAACATTTCTTTTAACGATGAACAGTTTATCCCAAGATTGCATGCTTCATGGGCGATTGTCTCTGGCGGTTGCGATGATGCAATTAACATCTTTTGTAACTATTCAACATAAACCTGCGGTGTACTTGGCTAGTCCTACTTCGATCTAACAACTCTCGTTGCACCAGAGAGCATCTATCTCTGACACCAACCTTTGCAATGGAGCCACATGAGCTTCTCACACGAATCCAAGATATTCACTGCTTACGAGGTGCTGAGACACACAACGGGTCCAGCCTTTTAACTTGACAGTCTTCACTAGCTCAGAGTCAATTAGAATCTTGACTTTTCAACCTTGGTTCTATATGATTTGAAAGCTTCACAGGGCCCAAAGGTTGATCAGGTGGTCAGTCTTGTAGGGATTCCAAATCTTGTTATTATATTATTAAAGATAAAGTTCACCACCACCTTGTTGGTATAGCCTCAATCCACTTGGTGAAGTAGTTAGTAGCCACCAAAATCTATTGGTGACCTCCACTAGATGTCTTTGCAATCTCGCCAATAAATTATATTCTCATTGTTGAAATAGTGCTTGAATTGTCATGGCCATCAATGGGAGTGCTCCATAAAACTTCAACTTGTTGGAAAATCTCTGACATGAATCACACCTCCTTACCAACTTATGTGCATCAGAGAAAAAACTCAGCCACCAATAACCAACTCTTAGGACTTTAAGAGTTGTTGAATTTCAAGTATAATGACCTCCACAAACCATTTCATACATGTCTTTCAAGACTTGCTCTGCTTGATATTGATCTAGATAAAATAGCAATACTCCATCTTTGTTTCTCCAATATAAGTCTCCTTCCATGAACACATATTGAATTACATGAAGCTTGAATGTTCACTTTTTATCTGCTACCATTCCTTTGGGACATTTCATGTGAAGTAAATAGTAAATGATATTAGTGTACCATTGACATCTTGATAAACTAATTTACATCTATTTTTCATCAACAACATTTATCTTTGCAACTTCTATGTTGGATTCTGCCATCAACTTGGCCAAGCCTTGTCCTCTTACTAGTTTGGCAATCTAAATTTCAACCTCAAACTCTTGGATGTTGTTCATCCACCTGCATCTTCTTCATGTCACTTCTTGTTGTGCAAAAATATCCTTGACAACAACACGGGGAACATAGGAAACTATCTTCACTTTAACCAAATATGGTTTGAATCATTTAATGGCCTTGACCAAGGCATAAACCTATTTCTCCATAATTTCCTATTTCAATTATGTAGCTTGCAATGACTTATACAACAAAAATATCCTTGACAACATGGGGAACATAGGAAACTATCTTCATTTTGACCAAATATGGTTTGAATCATTTAATGTCCTTCCCCAAGGCATAAGCCCGTTTCTCCAAATTTTCATACTTCAATTATGTAGCTTGCAATGACTTGTTAAAGAAGGCAATTGACTGTTCATACCCCTCATCATTCTCTTGCCGAAGTATTGCTACAATCATGTGGAATGATACAAAAGAAAATAATTGAAAAGACTTACTGAAATCAGGAATCTCTAACATTGATGTCTTCTTAATAACATTCAAGGATTTAACTGCCTCATCAATCCATGCTAACTTCTCACCCCTCTTTAGCATTTTAGAAACAGTCTTTGTCATCTTTGCAAAGTTTGAAACAATTCTCCTAACAAAGTTAATTTGTCCAAAGAGGGACTGAATTCCTTTCATCATATTTGGTATGAGGATGTTGTCAATTGCTCAGACTATTTGAAGATCTATTTTGACTTCATCTTTTGAAACAATGTGTCCAATAAATTTCCCTTTTGTGACATCAAAGTGACACTTCTTTGGATTTAATGAAATGTCATACTCTAAGGCTCTGACAAATATCTTTTCTAAGTGAGCACAATGATCTTTAGCTTTCTTGGAATATGTTATCAATCATCCTAATATACAACTAGAATACTAGTGATCAACCCTACAAATGTCACGTCCACGACTATCTAAAAAGTAGCTCCAACATTCATAAGACCAATGGGAATTCTCTCATACACATAGGTACCCTATGGAGTGGTGAAATTAGTCTTATATAGCTCTAATTCTTTTACCTTCACCTGGTTGTATCCAAAGAAGTTATCCATCATTGTAAGTAGCTCACAACCAGTGTCCCTTTGAAACATCACCTCCATGTTTCGTAGAGGGCAGTTATCCTTTCAGAGAGGAGACATTCAGATTTATAAAGTCAACACAAAGTTGGATATCTCCATTCTTTTTTTTACTAGAACCAAATTTGAGACCCATGTTGAGTGCCTAATAGGCTTGATAATTATTCCATCCCTTAGCTTCATAAGTTCTTGTTGCATCATATGTGCCAAGGTTGGATTGATAGGCATGTGTTTCTTCCTAAATGGCTTTGGTGGTACCCTAAATTTTGAGAATTTAGGAGTCCCAATCCATTATCAAGAATCAAGTTTCTCCATACTAAATAAATCAAATAAAGGAAGCTTTATATGATGCAAATAAATAGAACTAACTAATCGAAGCCTTCAAAAATGCTGGAATTTTGACTTTCTGCAAAGATGATGCTGACAGAGCCTGAATATGATCAAATTTGAAAAATCTAAAAATGACGCAGTTCAAGAAATGAAATTTCCTATCTCCAGTAAAAATCTTAGCTTCCCACAAGGTGTTTTGGTTTTTTGACCAGACCCAAACCGAAAGTTAGGTAGTTATTTTTTAGTTAGTTTATTGTTTTTCAAAATAATTTGTAATAAGGGTTGTGTCTTTTCACCCTAAAGAGGTGTGAAAGCCACTCACACACACACACACACACACATATATACTTAATGTAAAATGTAGAGAGAGGGACATATTAAAAGATGCATTATAATTAGAAGGAGAATATTTGTAAGAAGGAATAAGGAGCTTAAAGCATGACTTTGTAATATAAATTTCAATATTATATTTTAATAATAAATAAAAAACCCCTTTTGTTTATTTTCAAGGCAAAGAGATTACAACTGACATGTGGATTTGTCCTTTATGATCAATAAAGAGATTATTGGATTATTCTAGCAAGCTTTATTTTTGCATTGGATATTTTCTTGCATTCTTTGTTCGACAATCAGGATAGTGTGAAATATATATGTGTTTCCTTATCTCTGTCTAATCGAACTTCTAGCTAGAGAAGTTAAATTCCTTTTGGACTAACGGAGAATTGCATATAAGATTTGTCTTTTGCAGAGCTTAGGAGTAATTGGTGATATTTTTGATAAATATTGTCTTATAAAGTTGTACGTAATAATCCTTGTTATAGTTGACTCTATCGCCCAGATAAACAAAGGCACTGGTCATTTAAAATTATTGGAATATAATTATTGGAGTTATTAATTGAAGTCATAAATCTATATACTTCCTTCTTGCAAGCATCAAATCCATTATTAAAAAACCTTACATAGACATACAATCATTTCAAGCATTCACAATACTTTATATTGATCGAGTTTTGAGGACTTTGCCAATAGGAGAACTCACCGAGTCTAAATTCATTATATAAAAGCTTTGAGCAAGGTGATTGGGTGCAAAGTAAATGTTTACCCGCCTAGGTATAGCGAAGCCTAAAGTGCAGGGGAATTTGGTTTATTCCCATTCATTGGCCAAAACTAATTTGGAATCCTATTTGAGAATTGGCAAGCTCTTGGATTTCCAATTTGTGGTTTTGGGAACCAAGTTTTGGGAACCAAAAGGCTTAACATTTAGTTTCAAGGGTATTTCATGCTGAAATAAACCCTTTATGTAGGCCCTTAATTGTGCATATGACTATGCAAATACATGCTTTTATTTCCTTACCAGAACAATCAGGTCATTTTTTATTTTGGGATTTGATTTCTTTCCTATGTAAACATTCCTTAGAGTATTCTTAGTTCTCAATTTTATTTCTTCAACCTCCTGCTCCTAATTTGATGTTGGCTTTTGATTGCATTTATCCACTTCATCAAATGTCCTTTCTAATGCAAGTAAGCCATTTGGGATTTTGTTGAATTTTAACTAAATAACCTCCTTCCCAAATAGAGTTTCCTTTCCATTACAAAACTCTACAAAATTGTTGAGGTCTATCTCTTGTCCCTCAAACTCATCCTTACACTACAAAAATTTCAACAACTCCTCATCATCTTGGAACACTTGCCAATTACAAACATTGTCAGGAAAAACTACCCTAGTTTTTGTCTCCACTTTGGAAATTCCTACAAGTGTAATGTCTTCTAGCCTCAAAGCAATGTTAACCAAAAAATCTGCCATTACATTTTTGGATCTTTCTACCCACTCAATACCAAAAGCATCAAAAAATTTCAATGTATCCCACATAGCTGATTTGTACTATTTTAATCTTTTATTCTTTAATGAATACTTTTCTCTTACTTGAGAGATTAAAAGTGCAGAATTACCATTGACCTTCAAAATCTTGATCCCACACTTTGTGGCATGATTTAATCATATCAATAATTTGTTATACTCTGCCACATTATTTATATAAGGAAGATTAAATGAGTATGAGTACTTGAATATTTTACCTGATGGAGGTACAAAAATAACTCTAGCTCCTAACCCCTCCTTGCAACAAGAAATATCAAAGTACATCTACCACGAGTCATTCTTTCTTATGTCTCCTTTCACCTCTTTAATGAATGGTTCTTTAACATCCTCTTACATACTCAAATGAGAAAATAGTGAAATTGTCAATATGTACATCACAAAAATTGATGCGGTCCTCTTCATCTTCTACTTCTTTAATGATGGTAGGAACCCTCTTTTCCCTTTCCAAATTCACTTGGTTTCTATTAGTAGGGATCATATCACATGACATATCTAATTGCATACTAACTCCAACTGCTACTATCCATATCCTTGACAATAACGTCACATACCTAGGTGGGATATCTATAACTATAATATTCATACAAAATTTCTTCTTTGGGAATGTTGCCAATTTAAATTCCACATTCTTCATTATACCAATCACATGGACTTCTCTTGAATCAATGGAAGACAATTTCCATAGGTATGGGTCACTTGCATTCTGAATTTTTTCATCACATGAATTGACTTGACATTGGTTGATGCTCCAAAGTCAATCATGTAATTCCTAAACAGTTTGTCATTTAACATAAATGTACCATAGAAAGGATCAATTTGTGAAGGAAATTTTGTCAATATGGTCCCTCCATAGACCTTTGGGACTTCTTCAAATCGATTCACTTGTTTAATTTCTTCCCCATGCTCTTCTCTAATCCCATTATTGTTAGCATTGGTCCTTCAAAAATCAAGATTAGAGACATACCAATATTTTTGTGCTCTTCAATCCTCATCATTCCAAGAAAGGGAACTTCTACTTTGATTTGTGTCAATTCCAATGACATATCAACTGGCATATAAGAGGATGGAATCAAACTTTGGGACTCCTCCATTTTGGCTAGAAGAAATTTCTCCTTCCCCTTAACCTTACCCACTATTTGGATAGATTTATCTTTTGCACTATCATCCTTAGGTTTCCACTTTAAAGTATATTTGACCTTCTCATCTTGGGACTTTGAAGTGTCTATAGACTTTCTCTTCTCATCAACCCTTTTTCCATTGTTTTATTCTTTCTTGCTTTCATTTGTAGTCTTGACAAAGAAATTGTCAAGCTTACCCTGTCCATTATTTAGATCTTTTCTCTTCAAGTTATAATTATTTTTTTCCTAGTCTACAAAAGTAATTATTAGTGCCAAACTTTCTTCTTCAAAGGGTCCTCTAGGACTTAATAACCCATGAGGATCTTCTTCATAATTAGTGTATGCATCTTCATCATTTGAAAACACTTGTTGATGATGCATCCCTTGATATTCTTTCTTCATTGCAACATCTTCCTCTACATATTCTTCTCAAGATGAGTAGAAATATTCATCTTCCAGGGAATACTTTATAGTCAACATATTGATGTCTTCTTCTTGATTACAATGTTCCTCATTACATTCTATGCAAGTAACATTTGACTACTCAAAAATTTGTGCAACTACACATTGCTCTGATGAATGTGGCAAGTTGCATGGTACACATCATAAATCTGTCTCTACCGCATGTGCTCCTGGTCTATGTATTGTATCTAATGCATCCTTTCTTGCAGAGACCTTATGATCATCTAGAATTGGTCTCCTAAAATGCTAGTTTGTCTTGTAAGGCATGTCCTGCAACCTCAAGGGTTTCTAAGATCTTTGGAAACTCGACTTATCATTAGTCAAAACCTTTCATTTTTTGCAACCTTATAACCCAAATCCATGATTTAACTATAAACCTTCTCTAATTTATCATCATTCACATGTTTCTTTGGTTGATGAGGATTAGGGTTTTAGAGGATCTTAATATCATCCCTTTTCCTAAGCTTTGCATATTCTTTCTTGTTATTTTCTATATGTAAAGAAAATTTGAAAGCTTCTCTCAAAGGTAAAGGATCATTATCTCTGAGTTGATACCCCATTTTTGAATCAAAGGAATTCAAGTAAAAAATAAAATACATGGACTCACTAGGCCTCATATGAAGTGGGAGTTTGGTCAGTAACTTGTTGAGTCTATTATTAAAATCCAACACTAATTCATTATGTCCTTTTGTGATACTAGTAAGCTCATTAACAACAAACCTTGGGTCAAAATTGGTTCCATACCTTTCCATGAAAATTATTCAAACTCATCCATGCTGGAAATGCTTGAATTAGAGGGGGGATTGTACCCATCTCTAACTTATTCTATCAATGACTACATGAATAATTTAATCTTCACATACTCACTATCTATGTCATAATCATCCATCAAGTTAATGAAAGCTTTATATTGGTCCTCACTAAATAGGGCACTATTACCAGTCAACTTTGGTAATGCTTTCCTAACCTCATTATCTACTAGATTGGGATCTAATTGTCTATACCTATTGGCATTTGTTGGTGGCCTATTAAACGGGTGTCCTATAGCTTGTTACCAACCTTGACCACCATCCTATCCAAGAAAAGCTTATCCTTGACCTTGTTGTTGTCTACCTTGTACATGCAAGCCTCCCAAATCATGATTGGTCATTTGAGGAACATGCATCCCTTGACCTGCAAATTGATTGAAACCAAATTGTTGCCCACCAATTCCTCTTGCAACAATTGAGGCTTGTGACTATGAAATGTAGTTATACCCTGCAAGTAATAGAGTAGTTGAGACTATATTTTGGTGTGTTAGTATTTGTAACTAAAATGAGGGGAGGTTGAGTTGTGGTAGTGGCAATGTGTGTATTCTATGACACATTGGTAGGGGTGGTTATTGTGATGCTACAAAGGTATTATTATTACTTTGTAATTGTCTCAACAACTCCTTCCTCTTTAATAATTTATCTCTCATAATTTGGGCTTCTATATGCTCAATCTCTCTAAGCATATCTTCATCAGTTTGTGGACCAGATGTTGATGTTGGCTTGTCACTTGTCACAACACATCTATTGGTATCAAAAAACCTTGGTGTTACATTTGTTAAATCCATTAAGTTCATGTAAGGAGTAGAGTTGGGTGCTTCAAATGCTCTAGGATTAGATGGGTTTGGGTCCAAAGGCCTCAATATTTTTAGATGATTTGTGAAATGAATTTCATGATAATTAGAATCAATACCCATGTAGGATCTCCTTTGTTCAAAACTCAGGTTTGGGGATCATTGAATTAACGAAACCTAGGAGGGTCCCATGCATTCTCAAATGTACATTTTCCTTTATCTAAGAGTGGTGTGGTCATGGTAGGTTCTACACTAGGGACTCTATTGTTTTCCTTTTGGGATGTAGCTTTATTTGAACCCTTTGTCCTCCATTTTTGAATATTTAATTCAATGGATAATGTTCTTTGTGTACCATTTTGATGTAAAGATCTTCTACCATCTATGGCTAGATCTCCTCGATATCACTAATTTGAAACTCTGAGTTGCCACCCACTTATGGAAAAATGATTAAACTATATACTTATTAACTTTTTTACACCATGCGAGGCTAAAAGATTCTGGTTTATGACATGCATATCAAAATTCTCCCCAACAAGGTTGCCAATCTTTTGGTGTTTTTCACCATGTTCCTTGGAACCCTCTAAAAACTAGCTTCTCTTTATCTACAAGGGATTCAAAGTTGATGGCCAACAAATAACGTTAAATCCTACACTTTTGGCTCCGCTAGACCAACGAGGGTAATCCTACACAATATCCTTCTTACTCAACCTTAAAACCCAAGATATTGTGATTACAAAGTTGTATTCCTGCTATCATAATTCATACTTTCCATGATTTGATTTAAGCTAGATTTGATGGATTTTAATTCTTTGTGGTCATAGAATAACTTAAACCCTTAACCTAAGAAAGAAAAATACATAACCCAACAATAAAAATTATTTTAATTCTATGGACTTAAATCTATTCTACAACTCATACTCTCACCATCTCACAGACCAGTGCCTTATCAAGGCATTTAGAGGTATTAAACATAAACCCTAGTAGCTAAAACAATTTGATGCCTTATAGAAAATTTCAAAATCTTCACAATAAAATTGTTCTTTTAGTTCCCATATGATGCAACTAAAAATCCATATTGTAACTTAAAATAAAATTATTCATCCCCTTGAGACAAAGCATTAAGTAAGAATAAAATTATAAATAACATTCACAATCCTAAGATGACAAAGCCTTACTTCACGATCTTAGAGATAATTGCACATCAAGTTGTAAGACACTTTCACTGCAAACCCTTTCTCCATTTCATTTGGAATTTGAAACTTCTACAAAGTATATGTGATATAATTTCTTTTCAAAATATTTTAAAACATAAAAATTACAACTTGCTTAACTTTGAGAGCAAGAATTATAGAGCTTAGGGCTCGTTTGTTTGTTGGAATTAGACTAGAATTGGGATTGTCAAATCCTGAAATTGACATTTTTGATGTTTGTGTTCAAAACATGAAACTGGAATAGGGATTTGTTAATTCCCATTTACCCCCAAAACCAGCATTTGAATCTTCCATTTAAATAGGTGGAATTGGAAAATCAATTCCACTTCCACTTAAATGGGAATTGGGGGTAAAACAAAATTTATAATATTTTCAAATCCATATGCAAACAACATTTTTCCATCTTCTCATTATGAATTCCAAGTGAACCAAATGGTTCCATCCTTATTCCAAAAACAATTTTCCAAAAAACCATTTTTCGAATTTAAATCTTCATGAATTGTCAAATACTAGAATTTGACAATTCCAACGTTATTTGATTCCAGCAACCAAACAGACCCTTATGGACCTAACTTAATAGACTAGGAACTTGGTAGCATGATTGTGATTTCCCTTTTATAGAAACAAAGAAGTGAGACAAGCTTCCAACCATGCACAACCAAATCCTAACTTGAATGATTATAACAATAAAAAATCTCCCTAATTTTAGAGAAAAAACACAGAAAATTGTAGAAAGAAATGGAGGGTTTTCTCTTTGAAGAGTGCTTATGATGAGATCTTTGCCCCTTTTCTTGATTATTGACATTGAAAAGCACACATCCTGGCTGAATATTAGTTTGAGGGAAGCATTACTTCCCAAATCATTTGAATTTTTATTCTCATCTTGTCACTGTTTACCTTTATTAGCATCTCGTGACTCATCTTTGAAAATTACTTATATGTAAATAACCATTTTCCAATTTGAAATTCCTTCATTGATGCTTTTAAGTCACACAAGAACCAATGGCTAAGATTAAAAGATTAAAATTTCTTTAAATATGCACCAAATTTTAGCCATTTTAACATGACCTTCCTTAAAAAATTAGGCTCATTGGACATGTGTCACCACCTCGCAACATCACACCCTTTCTTCTTTCTTGTATTTCATCCTTGCAGAGGAGCGGTATCATTACACCTCTCCTTGATAAACTACATCAGTCAGACTCTTGTCATTCTTTCACAACATCGCTTGTTGTCATTAGCACACATACCAACCCCTACAATGGTTTGATCATAGTCTCTCGTTGCACTGGAGAGAATCTATCTCTGATATCAACCTTCGCCATGGAGCCACGTAAGCCTTCCAATATGAATCCTAAATATTCAATGATGTCTGGGTGTTGAGACACTCAATTGGTCCCACCTTCTGATTTGATGTTCATCGCTACCTTGGGTTACCTAATTCTCCTACAAGACTCTCAATCACATAGCCACACAATCTGTTTTATTAGAATCTTTATGATTCAACCCTAGTTCTATATGGCTTATATGTTTTATGAGTTTTGAACAAAATACCTCTATTTCATGCCAGAATTGGTCCTCGCTCAACACCTCTTTGCTTTCTTGCACCTCATGCTCCACAAAGTGAGGAAGCTTGTTAAATAAGAGGATTGAATCATCTTCTTCACCTTCATCCCCTATCTCTCTAGTGCCTTGTTGTTGCAACTTCTCCTCCTCACCTTCTACAAAATAGGGGAGCTCAGAAAAGAGAGAGATCAGATCTTCCTCTGCTTCTCCTTCTTCTACCCTTCTTTCTCACCAAATGGAACCACACAAACAAATTTTCTTAACTCTTCCATTGCCAGTTGCATGTCATTTCATTCATATCAAGAGCCTTCATTACAAGAAACTTCTCTTGCTTCTTTTTAAGGACCTCAACTTTCTATTGTATAATATGAGCCTGGTAATTAGGTTCATTTTTTTTCTAGTGATACTCTTGTTCCTCTTCAATAGCCCTCATCTCTTTTTGAAGGTTTAGCCTCATCTCCCTACTAGTAATATTATCCACATCTTGGTGCTGGGTGGGAGGGTAGCCATGTTGATAGGAGCTAAAACAAGCCTCTTGTGGATGTTGGTAAGCATAAGCACCCAATGACTCTATAGCCATATTTGGGCAAGTTTCTGATTAATTTAATGAAGTTCCCATATCTGTGTGCCCTTTTACCTTGTAAATCCTTCCCTTCCCCCTATGAGTTAAAATGGAGAGATATTATGGGAAACAATATTTTTCCTCTTATTTTCATGAATACTCATGCATTCCACCTTCCTACCAGCAATATCAGGCCATGAGTACTGATTGTTTCTCTCCACACACCATTGCTGCACCTAGTTATGAGAAAAAATATGATTCCTACTACCGATCTTCCTGCACATACGTCTACCGTCTACAAGAGGTTCCTATTAACTCTTATCAGCATGCTTACCCTCCTATCCACAGCTAGAATGTGGGGACACAAGAAGTTATCAGTTGCTGAGACATTTTGTTAAATCTTCAGGTGGAGCTGAAAGTTATAAAGGAGGAACAAGAGTATCACCACCAACAAGAAGATCTTGATTATCAAGCTCACCTGTTGTAGTAGCAAATTGATGTCTAAAAGATACAACATGAGAAGTTCCTTGTAATGAAAGCCTCTTCCCAAGAGAAAAGGACCAGGCAAGTGGCTTCAAAGGAAGAGGGAAATAGAGAAGAAGAAGAAGAAAAACCATGCAGTTAGTTTTGAAGAAAGAGGTAGACTCATCTGGCCATGGGCTTCCTTTTGTTCATGGATCAGATGAGATGGTTTTGAAGGAGCTATAGGAGGATATCGAGAAGTTTATTCCCAAACAAACCTCTCTACAAATAGGGAACAAGGAAGGCAATGAAGAAGAGGAAGATTTAGTCCCTTTATTTAAGTAGCTCCCCTTCTTCATTTACATGGAGGTCATAGAGCAACACGATTACCCGGTACATAAAGAAATTCCAAACTATCTCTTTAGTGTTACTGATGCATCTCTGAGCTTGGTGATCCTAGAGAAAATTGACGTTGAGGATGACTTTCTAGATGAATTTGTTTCCATTTGTGCATTCGTCAACCTCAAGTCAGAAACTTTCAGGGCCATAGACTATGAGCTGCAATAAAGGGTGAGCTTCTCCTCTGTAGTAAGAAGCCACTAGGATCTATTTTTGGTGGTTATCTTAGGGAAAAGAAGACACCATAACCAATTAGGGGATGTCCCATCAAAAATCTGGCCCAGACCTATGAGTTTCCACTGGTCATGCTCACCTATAAGCATGAAGATGAGCTTCACAAAGAAAGGGAGAAGCCCACCCATTTTATATTAGCAGATGGAATTCCAACATGGGTGAGTTTCTTTATTTTCTCTCTTCAAGGGGCACCTTGGCATGTTAGGTGCCTTTCAAGTTTTATTTTTTGACCAACTGTCCAAAAACATGTAATGTATCAAAGTCTAGTTAGAAAGGGAAGCTCTTTTGACAAACTAATCAATGGTTTTGTTTGATTCCAATAATTTAAATATGTGTATATATGTCAATATTTGTATAATAGTAGGATAGGCATTTCTTTTTCCAAAAGTGATGTTGTACATAATACATTCTTCTTAAGGGAACACATGTTGTAGTTTCCTATTTTCCTCCAAGTGCGTGCTTTCTAAGATTTTTATGTCCTCTCTTGTTTTGAGTCTCTTATTGATCTAAGCACAATGGATAAAGCCATGAACTAGAGTTTGAAAGAGTTCACATCCATTAGGAAGGATGCCCCTGAGAGTCTACAGAACTATGAATAAAAAATCCACAATGTCGTGTGTTGGAACTTTATGTCGGCGCACCCTTTTCCTTTCTATGGTACTTGATTTCGTAGCAGCATGTTTTTCCATCTATCAGCATGACGTGCATTTGGACCGTGACTTACAACAATGTTCACCAGAGTTCCCATTGAGGTGCCATGTCCTTCAGGCACTAAGCACTTTTCTTCATTCGCTAGTGGGCCCAATTTTTCTTTTGAGCATGACACGTTGTTGTCTTGTGAGTGATCAGAGAAGGTGTTTTTTTTCTTTAGAGACAATTTCTTCTCTCTAGTGTCCCATGTCCTCCTTTTGCTAGCCAAATCATTTTGCTAGTGGGTCTCGATGCCTTCCGGGCATGACATGTGGGTGTCTTGTAGAGTTCTCATGGTTTTTAGATTTTAATTCTGAGGGAGCCTCAAGGCTCGTGCACCATGTGTCCCTTCTAATGTGACCATACTCTTTCATGCACTTAGCTTCGTATACTCATCATTCTTTCAATTTTGGGAAGATATAAATGATGAAACTATTACTATGATTACTGAGTGACTATTGAGTGTAATAATAAAGAAGTCATTTTTGCAAACACAAAACATAGGCCAGTTATCAAGTTTAGAGGGCCAATGATGTCACCCAACATAAAAATCCTAGTGGAATGGAACATGTAGCACTCTATCTAATTCACTTTCTATTAGGGTTTTTCGGTAGCTCTTTTCTATATATACAGAGCATTGTAATGTGAAATGGAGGACTTTAGACTTAACATTGGCAAAAATAGAGTAGGACTCTTGTAGAAGTATTTTCATCATGCTTCATCTTTTTGTAAGCCTTAAACTATAATGCGTAGCTTGAAATCTTAATAAAAATTGATCGTGCTTCCATCCATTTGATTTTAGAGTTTTTTGTGCTCATGAATGTTTATGTGTTGTTTAATTGCAATCTTTGACTTTAGTGCATCTATGTTTAAGCTTTGTTGGATAAATTATGCATTTAGACTTCTCTATTTTCTGATTTTATTACATGTTTCACTCTATGTATTTTATTTATTATGCTTATGTATTTTTGTGATGGCTCCTAGGCCTATAGGCTGCAAATTTGCCTTGATGTTTCATTTCTTGAAATAGCTTGTGCATTTTTATTTTAAAGTGTTTTAAAAGCTTGGTGTTTTGCCTTAATAGGGTTAGATTTCTTTCTCTTTTTCTCCCAAGCATGAAGAGTTTGCTTCTAAAAACCCAGAGGTTTCTCAGTGAGAGCACATAAGGTCCTCTATTTCATTGAGCTTCCCATAGACTATTTGCCTAGAAGCAATTCAAGGCATACATAGTATCATAGGAGAAGACAACTATATTTTAATCCCTTGCATCTCACAAAAGATGTTAAATTCATCATTAAAAAACTATCCTCCTCTATCAAATTTTAAGCATTTGATTTTTTATCAACTTCATTTTCAACTCTAGCTTTGAATATCTTGAATTTTTCTAATGCTTTAGACTTTTCTCTTAAGGATGTAACCCAAGTCATTCTATAATGATCATCGATTAAGAGCATAAAATACATTTTACCTTGTAGAATCCTTATTCTAGTTGTACCACATAAGTCTATGTGCACTAAACCCAATAGTCAAATAGCACATTGTTCATTTCCTTTGAAAGTTCCCTTCATCTATTTTCCCACTTGACATTCTCTGCAAACACTGTTATCTGGTTTGGTTAACCTTGGTAAATCTCTTACTAATCTTTCTGAACTAATCTTAAGCAATTTGTCAAAGTTGATATGACACATCCTTCGATGCCATTGTAAACTTTCATCGATTTGTGATAACAAGCAATGCCTTGTAACAACATCCAACTGATACATATTTCCTCCAGTGTTTTTACCTACAATAATAACAATTTTGGATCTCTTCCAAATTTCATGACCACCATCTTGGAAGACAACATTGTAACCATTTTTGCACATATGTCCAACACTTAAGAGATTATGACACAATCCTTTCACATAGTACACATTGCTAGTATTATTTTTTTTATCAAAAGAAATAGAACCTATTCTAACAATTTGTGCAATCTGATCATCTCCAAATCTAACAAGACAATCAAATAGAAACTTACCTTATCAATGGTCATATGATTAGAGAAACCATTGTCAATCAACCATTCATTTTTATCTCTTAACATGTAATGTAGTTGCAACAATTTCAACATTATTTTTTGAAGATGTCATATTACTAATCTTATTTTCAGGTTCAACTTCTTCAACATAAAAAAAACTGTCACCTTCTTTTGATTCATCATCTGAGATGCTAGCATCTTTATTAATATAATAGGTCTTCTTATTGAATTTTATTTTTGTTCTTATCCCCTTTTATAGACATCTAGTAGAAATATGACCCATCTTTCTACACCTAAGACATTTAAGAGGTAAGGTACCTCTATACTTACCGGTTCCTTTATTCAATGTCCTTACAAAGTTTTCTTCTGCTTCACTTGTACTCTCATCATCACTTCCTTATTGTCCAAGGTGTTACCAAGACTTTTGATCTCATTTACAAAATTGTCAATTTTCCGAAAGTAGCTTGCTATATCTTCTCCTTCTTTCATCCTCAAGTTCTCATATCTACCTTTGTGAGTCTGCATCTTAGCTAGTTTAACCCTACCATTTCCTTCATAGATTTTTTTTAGTTTTTTTCCAAACTTCATAAGCAATTTCTAATGCTACAATCTTTGCCAATTCAATTTTAGATAATGCACTAAAAATAACATAACTTTCTCTTTTGTTTTCTTCATAGGATTCTACCTCATCTGGAGTAGTAGGTCCATTTTCTAGTACTGCATATTTATTTTCCATAGATTTCCAAGTCTTGTAATTTAAACAAATCAGATGTTCTCTCATCTTCACTTTCTCGAAACCATTGTCAGATCCATCAAATATAAGAATAGTGATTTTATGTTCCATCTGATATCCTCGAGTGATTAGGCTCACTATCTAGGGACCAGATCTTTGATACCAATTTTTGAATGTCTAGACAACTAAGAGGGGATGAATTAGTGGTAGATTAAACATTTTATCAATTTTACAGATGTGGATCTAGCTATTTAATTCTTTATCTACTCAATTAAATCATATGTAAACATGAATAAGCACACACATAAATCATATACAATGAACACTAGATTTTTTATGTGGAAAACCCAAGATAAGAAAAACTATGGTGAAACTAATTCTCATCAATAAAAACACTAATTGAGGTGATTTTCACAAAGGGTGGCTCACTGCTAGAATGTCACTGCAGACGATATCACTACCTAGAATTCTCACTATGGGTGGGCTCACTACCCTGAGAAAGAAGAGAGAAAAGGACATCCACCACTGAAGTACAACTATCAAAAGAAACCTTTGGCTCACTGCCTCCAGTGTGAAACAATAATAGTATGCACATGCTTTTCTCACAACCCAGCTTCACAACTTCACATAGTACCTGAGATATCTTATTTCAAACAACTTCCTTACCAATTTATCATGATCATCCTCTTATTTATATTGATCCTTTTAAAATATGAAAACATCAAGTCGACTATCAAAACATAATTTGAAATATGTCTATACTAAACATTGTCATGGTGTGGAGGAATGAAAAATGGACCACACCACACACATAGCCTTGACCAAACCACACAATATCCATATCCCACAAATGCCAAAGCCAAAGAAGAAATAATATTGGTAGAAACCATGCCTCCAGACTACATCAACATGACCAAAACAAAGAATATTACAAATTAAAGCATCAAAAGATACAAAACCAAACAAATAGTACCACATCTAAAATAGTAGAGAATTTTGGACTACAACCAAACATGAATATCACCAAAAATCTCACTAAAACACATTTTCTAGACCACCAACCATTCAGAGAACTATCCTCTAGACCAATAGAACCTCAAGACCACATCTGCAATATATTAGAAATACTAAGCACAATACCAACCACTAAAGCAGTATGTTTTCATCAATGAAAATAATACTGACATATTAATAACTCTACAATACCATCATCACTACAACCAACTCAAAAGGCATGAAAATTTTGAATAGCTCAATCCCAACACAAAAACATGGGATTTTGCAAGTTCCATCAGGTTTCATTGTGAATTAAGAAATGCAACACATTTTTGGTCAAGCATTAACTTCTTATTTTCTTGCCCCTACTATATAAACATAATTCATTTGACATTAGAGAGATCGAGTGATGGTAATAGATTAATTTTAGCTCAATATAGTTTAGTATTTTTTAAAGATCAATGTCACACATATCAACTCAAAGATCGTAATTTGTGCACTAAGTCTGCATATGGTCCATCAAGGCTAAGGCTTCATGTTGTGAGCCATTTCCATGAGATTGTGTTTATAATCCATACCATAATTCAATAATATCATTGTGTCACCTATTTTATGTCATTTTATTTCATTATGTGAACCTATTGAGTGTTTCTTTTTGTAGTCACATGGTTGACTAGCTCTTGATTGGGTTCTTCATCATTGATTGCATCATGCGACCATTTGTTTAGTCCAAACTAAAGCTATCCAAGATCAATACACATAGAGAGTAACATTTATCAAGTAAAAAATAAGGACAAATTTGTAAGATCTCCCTTTCCAAATGTACCTTTTTCAAATGAGAAACAATCATAAAAACTAAATAAATGTTGTCATGAACACAAAACCAAAAATTACTCAAAATGCTAAAATCTATACACATAAAAAAATTGATTGAAAATATAGAGGTAACAAATTCAAGTGATAAACAACATATTGGTTAGAAATAACAATATGATAACATTTGAAATTTGAATGACTTTTGACACTACTAACGATTGCATTTCTTGCTTGTTGGGCATTTTAAATTTTCCCTATTTCGCATAAATTTTTTTGCCTACAACGGTGGTTGGGGCTTCACTTCCTATTGATTATCAGGATGACTTTTGTTTGACTGCTATCATTATGGGTGTCATTGTTGGGCTTTCACCGGTTGGATTTGTGCCATGCCTAGGGGTTTATGTCCTAGGTGATGGGAATCCCACTTCTAGCATGAATACCACAAGAAATTTGGCTCCATTTGTTTTCCAAGTGCCCCTGCTGTTTTCCACCCCTGAGCTAGGGGACCCTTTCTCTCTTCTAGTTGGACAACATTCTACTACCTCCCATCTTGGCTTGGAGACTAGTACTTCTACTCTTAGCACTGGTGGTTCTAGCCATGGGGTTGTCAAGGGTAAGGACCCCCGCTCAAAATGTGTTGTTGCTGGTAGAAGGAGTTATGCTCATGCTACTAAATCTACTGCTGCCATCCCTTCAATGGGGAATAATCAACCTATTTCATGTTCCAAGGCTTTCGTTGTGGTGGTATGTGGCCTAGATGTGGTGGACAATGTGGCATTTTACTAGCATCGCAGGTTGGTGTGTAGATTCATGGGCCTATGGCCCTCTCTTCTAGATTTGCATTATTGGGTCGCTATTTCTTGGTGACCCTTAGTTTCTAGTAATGTTGAACTCTACCCTTGTGTAAAGGGTTTTTTATTTATTTATTTTCTTTTTTTGAAGATCATGATTTGATTTTGAACAAGTTGTGGGTTTGGGGGAATCACTCCCTTTCTACCAAACCTTGGATAGTATCCTTCAACCCTCTCATTGAACCACTCAATGTGTGATCAATTTGGGCTCACCCTCCTAATCTCCCACTTTGTTTCTAGGAGATGTCTTATTTTGAGGCCATCAAAAACTCACTTGATCATTTCCTCAAGGTCGATGAAGTAGACCATAATGGGCCACTCTACTTTCACCATAATTTTGGTTGAGATGGATATCTCTAGACTTATTATGTGGAATGTGGTTCTTATGGTTAGGGAGAGTCCATGTACTAGTGTTGGATTATGAGGGCCTTTCCTTCTTTTGTCGGCATTTCTTCTCTACTGGGCACATGGATACTAATTGTGCCCTTTTACGTCACAAGGGTACCACTACTTGATGGAAGGATTCTAGTGATGATCATTTGACAATCTGTACTTTTGATTATTTTTCATTCTTTCTTTGAGGATTCACAGGTTGTTGATGATGATGAAACCCAAGTGAAAAATATGGATGATGCCCATGTTGTTGATCAAGGTCAAGTTTATGTTTCTAATCCGGGTCTTGCTCCATCTTCTACCATGTGTGATAACCTTTTCACTTCATGTGCAGCCCCATTTTCCCATGAGGACCTTTCCTTTCCTATTGGTTCTACTCCAGCTATGCACCAAGCTTCTACTAACATTGCTCAGCTTTTTTAGCACTCTAGTCGGTGTGTTGACGACTTCCCTAGAAGAGTCTCCTTTGTTGGGGATCCTAAGAATAACATCTCCTGGATAGTTTTCTGATATCATAAGAAGAACTATTCTTCAAACTCTTTCTCATCTTCTCTTGTGGTGTGAGCTTTTTCCTTCCTTTGAAGAGCTCCTAGTCTCTGTACTTTGTGTTTTGTCTCCTTTGACAACATCATGATGTCTCTGTGTTGTCAATGGCATGTATCTTTTCTTGTAGGCCTTGTTTATGTAAGGTTTGACCCCCTTGTTAGGCTTATTTTTAAATAAAAAACAAATTCAAGTGATGGAACTAAAAACCATAGACCTTGAAGTTACTTATTTCAATGCAACTACAATTTTAACTGTACCAAATATTGAATCAAAGTACTTTTTTCAATTATAGATGTGGACACATGAGGACTACTAGATTTTTTGGTTGATGAAACATTATGAATAATATCATCTTTGAAGCTATCTTCAAGAAACTAAATTTACTAATGTAGTGCCTCATTTACATCTTATAGTTTGGGTGACTTAATTCCTATAATATTTAGAAGTATACATATCACTCATCCTTTTCTTTAGGAGCTATATTTTAATGTATCACTAATTGATTCATGTTGTAATAATTGGGAATCCACCTATACATATTATCATCAAATCATGTACATAACTAATCCTCAAACCATCACCATACCAATGGACAATAGGATAAGTCCACTTCAAGAAGTGATTTTGCACTCTAAGCATGCCTTGCAAGCTCCTAACTAGATTATAAAATTATATCATAATTGAAAGCAAGATGATTTCTCTTCAAGAAGGGGTGAATAATTTATATGATACTATGTTCTCTTGTGTTCTCTCATTGAGTTCCCTAATTACTTATGAGCCAATGCATGAATTTTTGTATATTCACTTACATCATGCACTACCCATGTATTGCTAGAAATCATGTCTCTCAATTACATGCATCTCCTTACAAATACTCTACTCACTTCACTTATCCCTATTTGAACATCACCTAACTATTGATGAAGTTTTATGCTCAATGATTTATGTACAACATGAACTCCTTTGGCAACAAATAGTGTTTCCATTTGCATAAATCTTGAACTCTAGTCATATGAATCATAGTCATAGACACCGTATTTATTATTGATTAAATCAATTTCTTGTTGAAACACACTATAAGTGTACCCACTTGACTCATGCTTGTGACATCTACTTTATTGTTGGCATCGTAATCAACTTGAAAAACCTTATAGAAATTTTGGAGCATAAACATTGATTCCTCTACCATTTTATTCTTTAAGAGTTCAAAACTCTCGGTAACAATATTCATCCTTTTGAATCCAACCTTCTACTATAATGTATGAAGGATGTGCATGTACAATTGATTTTATTAATTAACTTATATAAAATTTTACCTAAGTTATGAAAACTTTGAACTTCCATTACACTCTTTAGTTTTGTTCATTTAGCAATGGTGAACTTTCTCTTGGTCCATACATAACCCATCTTAGGATACAACGAATATCAAGTATGTCAATTCCTTCTTCATGAAAGTACACTTTTTCAAGTTCATCCGTAACTTTTCACTCCTCACCTGTGTGAATAATAGCTACATGTGTGCAAACTGCTCTCCTCTTATCTTTTTTAACACCAAAATATTGTCCACATATATGACCACAAATGTCCCTATAAATGGACTCAAAAATTTGTTCATCAACCTCATTAACTTTTTTGATGCATTGATTAAGTCAAATGGTATTACCAAGAATTTGTATTTCTTTGGTATGTAAATGTAGTCTTCCAATCATCTATTAAGACAATTCATTAGGTTAGACATGCACAAAAATGAAAACACATACTTTATCATGGTCTTGTTGATAATGTGGGAGTTTATGGACATTCTCCATTCTCCACCCTTCTTCAATGCAAGTAATACATGTGTTATGCAAGTGCTCATACTTTCTCAAATTAGACCTATTTTGAGTAGTTCTACTTGTTTTTAAATCTCAACTCTATCCAAGGCTTGTCATATGTGGCACTTTGTTTAATTTAATGAAATTGAGAAATGGACTCATGCAATGGGATTGTTTCACACTAGTATAAATTGACTTGGCCTTCCTTTGTTACATTAGGAAATTCTCGGACCAGTGCCTCAACTTCAAGCTCCGCAAATATGTGTGGCTCAAATTTATGTTATTATTTGAAAAAAATTCCTTTCCTTTATGATATTGAAGGTATTTTTATTTCACCATGGATAACATATACTTTACTACCAAGGCCTACCCAACAATACAAGGTGCATCCATAAGAATCACATCAAACACGTTTCATCTATGTATCCTCCAATGTGAAATGTAACTTGATCTTATTTTCTCATCTACTTAAGGTATTTTTCCTTTCATTATGGATCACAAATCTATCATATTATGAAATTCTATCAACAACACATAACATGCAAGCATCAAAATTACATTGCAACAAACTTCATCTACATATCCTTAAATGTAAAATGCAACTCAACAGTATTATTTCATCATGAGATTATGTTCCTTTTGTAACCAAGAGACTTTGTATGCACGAGGCATGTGAGTTTTCAACCTCAATTTCTAAATAACATCTTTGAACACTAAATTATTTGTACTACCAATTACCTATCAACTTACATCACCTTCATCTTGACCTACACTTGATGCAAAAGATACTCTAACACAAGGGCATTCAAGTTCATATATTATTATAAATAACCCCCTCCCCCACCCCCACCCCCACCCCAAACAAAAAGAGAAGGTAACCTAAGAATAAATTTAGTTTTGATGTATGTCAATGAAATAATATATTTGGGAAAATTAAAAAGTTAAATAGTTGTTCTAGTTGAGTTCAACACTAATATAAATTTATAGTGCATTGTAACAATGATCGATTTCACTTTGACAACAACCTAACACACAAATCAATTTATTTCAAACTCTAGTTGTCAAAATAGATCACACCAATTTAATAGTTTGTACTATTCTCTTGACAACATTTTTCCAAAACTAAAGCTTCATTTGATTTTTTAAGTTAGATCGAGTAGAGTAAGTGGGAGTTTCAAAGAGCTTGGATGATGGCCCAGCAAGAAGTTAATGTCATTATTTTGGTATATAAGTTATTTGTGATGGTGATTTTATTCTTTCAAAGCATCTTGTGGTGTTTGAGGCAAAAAACAAATATAAAACAAGTGGGTAAGTTGTTATTGAAAGGGAACATATCATAAATCATGAGCAATAAGGAATATTCATGTAGAAGGCATGAAATGATGAGGGAAACCATGAGAATAGAGTGTTACCATCTAAATCAAAACAGAGACATTGGGAAAACATAGGAATGTTAAAAAATAAGAGAAACAAAGTGTCATGTTTCTACCATTAGTATGTTTTGTTTAGTATACTTGCATATGTATGGTTGGCATGTATGTTTTATATTTATGTTTGATGTGTTTGATGTGGTTGAGGGACGGAGTTGTAGTTACTTGCTTGCGAGATCCACACGATCAATCCCCGCCATTATATACATATATATATATATATATATGTACATATATATATATATATATATATATATATATATATATATATATAGATATATATGTACATATAGATATATATATATATATATATATATATATATATATATATATATATATATATATATATATATATATATATATATATATATATATATGTACATATATATATATACATACATATATATATATATATATATATATATATATATATATATATATATATATGTACATATATATATATATGTACATATATATATATATGTACATATATATATATATGTACATATATATATATATGTACATACATATAGATATATGTACATATGTACATATATATATATATATGTACATATATATATATATATAGAGATATATGTATATATATATATATATAGATATATGTACATATATATATATATATAGATATATGTACATATACATATATATATAGATATATGTACATATACATATATATATATATATATATATATATCTACATATACATATATATATATATATATATATATATATATCTACATATATATATATATATATATATATATATATATCCCTTATCACAATATCTCAATGGTAAGAGAGGAGAGATAGCATCCAAGGCTAAATCACAACCTAAGTCATTTATTGTCCTCAAATAGTGGACAAGTATCTTATCTGCTACCCTCTGAATTTTTCAAGGTGACATCATTCTGAACCCTTTCTTTGACCTTGATTATCACTTTATGAGTTTGGTTGGTTTTTCTTTCATGTTTGTTTTTCAGGTGTCTTGATGTGAATTTTGTGTTATTACTGCATTAAAGATTTAATTAAGATTAATTATGAAATTAAAATAATTATATCTTATGAAAATGAAAATATTAAATATATAGATATTTAATTAATAAAAAATTAATTAAATATCATTGATGATTTAAAAGATTTAATTAAAAGTCAAATTATGAAAATAAAGGTTTAATTAAATATTAAATATAAATCTAAATTAAATGTTCAAATAATATAAATTGATATTATTTATCAAGTTGCTTATTAAGTGGCGCTAAAGATATTAATTATAATTAAAATATAACATGCGATTATTTGCACACCAGTAAAAGGAATTGATTTATTAGTTCTAAATTAGAAGGTCGAGTTTAGAGACTTAACATAGGGATTAGTTATAATTACTTGTAATAATATACAAATTGATAATGAAATATAAACTTAAGATTACAAGTTGAGTTGATTTGCATGAATTTGAATAATTAATTAAATAAATAACTCTTTTAAAAAAAAGATTGATAAAAATGAGGTTGGAGTTGAGTTCCGATTTTTTTAATTTTGAGGCAACTATTTTTATTGTTTATAATAGTCGAGTTCTAATTCTTGATTGTGAGTTGCATATTTATAATTCGGTTTGTTGGGTTTTCTATATGAGAGTCATTTTTGGTCATTTTAGATATATAGGTTTTAGGGAGATGGGATTTGGCTCTAGTTTTGGTTTTGAAGGAATTGGATTGAAAGTTGGAATTCTGGATTGTGGGTTGTGGGTTGTGTTCTTCTTTTCTTCTTAGATCATTCTTGGATTAGAGGTAGGGTTTTGAAACCCATGTTTCTATCGAAAAGATTGTTTGTCTCGTGCCTACTAGGATTCTGTGTGGAATTTGATTGTTGGAAATTTTGGGATTGTTTTGTTTGTCAAATGTTTGAAATAATTGAATTAGGCTTAGTCTTATTTTTGAGAAATTGGGAAGAATGTTTATTTGAATTCTCTTTGGTAGAAATCCTTGTTAAACTTAGATCCGGTAAACCCTTGTGTCCAAATTAAGAAAACTATATGTTATATTAAAAACTAACAAACCCCTAGGTTATTCTATAGACAATCAATTAAAAAAAAAGAGGGGTGATTATTCAACTAGCTAGGGTTTGAATAAAATTGTTGTATAAAATTTATGAAATTCTAATTATTGTAATACCCCAAAATTGGCACCTATTTATTTCAGGCAATTTTGGTGTATTTCTTCAATTCTATGTCATCAAAGTCCTATCTCATTAGGTAATTTTCTCTCTCCTACTTGGCTCTATTTGACTTGATGTCAGTTGCAAAGACCCTAAATTGCAATAATGAAATGCTAAATTAATTCCTAAAAGTCTTTGACTTATATTAGCTAAATTATCCCTATAATAAATTAATTTAATTCTAAAGTCCTAAGTGCTTTAAATTAAATTAAATCTACCCCTTTAGCTAATTACACATCAAAAAATGAATTAATATCATTATTTAATTATTTGAGTAGACATCTTTCTATTTAAATTTAATTATTCAAATTATTCAAACTAGTCACACCTCACATGTGGCATAAATTCCACTCTTTGATTAAATAATTCCATGTTTATTTGTCAAAAAAGTGAAGAGCCTTAATGGGAAGTGAAGAGTCACACCCCACATGTGGCAAAAGGAGTTACATGCAAGATTCCCCTCCTTTTCTATTTAAGAGCTTGCTTTTCTCATTCAAATGGACTTTTTGGAGAGCATAGAAATTATAGTGGAATTCTACTACATTTTTTTGAGGAACTTTTTGAGAGCACATAGATTATGCCAAAATTCTACTACACTCTTTGTGATTCATAGCTTTTGATTGTTATCATTTTAGTTAGTTTATTTTAGTATAACATTGCATTTCTTATTTAATTAATTTGCTTACATTGTTCTTAATCTAGTTGCATTCTTATTTGAAAACACCAAAAAGAACTTGCATTCTCATTTCTAGATTAACATGCATTCATTCTAGATTACTTGCAATTTCTTTTCATGCATATGCTTTTCTTTAAAATCCTCCATTGTAGTTCGGTCTTATGGTTTTTGGCTTTCGATCTGAGAGCAATCTTGAAAACACCCCGTCTACATAGGAGGCAACAAATCGCTTCACTATGGATTTCGGATTGAATAACTCATATTCTTTTCCGTAATCCGATCATGTGAGTAATGATCATGTTGTGTGTGTGTTGAACTTGAGGTCACATTCACTCATACACAATTATTTTCTCAATAAAATATATATTCTATACATATTTAAATCTATTAGAAAAAAAAAAGAGAATTTAATGTTGTTGGGAAAATATATTTATTAAAATATAGTTTAAATTAAAATTAAAAATAAAAATAAAAGGGGAAGCGGGGGTTATTTTCCCCCACCCCCAATAGCTCAGGTTGTTGTCGCAACCATCGATGTGGACAATAGGTTGCCGCAGGCAATCTTGGTTGTTGCGAGTAGCCTTGAGGTTACCTCAACAGCCATGGTGAGGGTTGGGCCCCTCCCCAATCATTATTTTTATTAATATGTTGTATTATTTAAATTAAATAAATAAATAAATAAAATTTATTTTATTTAAAATTTATTACTGTGGATATTAATTAATATTTATATATTATTAATTAATAATTGATAGTTTATAGTGATAATATATATATATATATATATATATATATATATATATATATAAGAAATGAAATATACGTATGTGTATATGCAAAGGTGTTTTTTAATATTTGAATAAACAAGTATATGTGCATGAAATTTCATGTGTATTAAAAAAAACTCTAATTAGACTATCGATAACAAAAGGAATGTTGTAAAATGTCTTCCTCCCATGCGTGCTCTCTACCTCCTGTGCACCATTCCTCTGGCGTTGCAGAGGGATTGGAGAAGGCTCGGGCTTCTCAGCTTTATGATGAGCTGATGTTGGGGCAACTTCATTCCTCCACGGAGTTGCCTTCCTCCTACCCTATGTTTTTTGTTCTGGTGGCATCTACCTCTATTGTTGCTGCTAGGGTGAGTGTTGCGGCTGGCACCTCTTCTTTGGGGGCTGATGGTCCTGCTTCTAAGGCTTTTGTGGGGTTGGCTGGGTCTTTTGCTAATGTTGTTTCCAAGATCATTATGGCTGAGAGGGGATGCAGGGTTTCCACTAACAATGGGGCTCCCATTGCCCTGATTCCTGTTTGTGGGTCTTTATCTGTCAAGTTGTCCTCTGATGCTGATAGAGATTTGATGAATATTAATGAAATTTTAAAATCCCACAGATCGATTTTCCAGTTTTGGGATTTTTGGCCTAGCCTTCCCCAACTACATGATTGGGTTTCTCGAAGATGGGAACCAAAATTATCAGGTACTGTTAACATCTATCCAATGGAAAAATGATTTTTCTTTACAAAATTTGATAATATTGTGGATAGAGCTACGATCCTATGTGATTATTTATTTTGTTGGGAGGATGAAATTTTTTTGCTCATGGTAAAGCCGTGGCACCCTGATTTTAATCCTTCCACTAAAGTTTTTAGTTCTATCCCTATATGGGTCAAGCTCCCCAATCTGCCTCTTCATCTATGGCATGATCCTTTCCTTGAGGAAGTGGGTGGGGCTTTGGGGGAATTCTCATTGATTGATAATGAGTCTGATAATATGTATCATTCTACTATTTCTCGTATCTTGGTAGAAATTGATACCTCAAAGGGCCTCCCAGCTAAAATTAAAATAGAATCATCCTTGGGACCTTAGATCCAACAACTTGACTTCGAAGGCATTCCTTTTAGATGTCGTAAATGTTTTAATACTGGTCATATATCATCCCAATGTGGCTTCATTACCAAGAAGAAGAAATCTTCTCCTTCTTGGTGGAAGGGTGCTTCTACCCAACATTACACTATCTTCAAAATCTCCTCTCACCCTGAGATGGAGGCTTCTCTTGATACTAGCAATCCTCTGCCTATTGGTGAGAAGGTTGGTTAATGTCCTGATATTAATGTTCCTAAAGGGTTTGATGGAGCTGTTGGCTCTATCCGTATCCCGATTGTTGGACCTGAACCTTGTCTTTCTACGTTGGGTGATACCAAATTTTCTATTGATTCAGTAGGTGTTGGCTTTGCTGGAAAAGATGGTATTGACCTTACAGTTCTATTTCTTGATCACCCTTTGGCTGGACCTAATGGCGTCCATGCACTAGTTGTTTCTCTAGGAGACTTAACCCCACTTTTGGTGGCTAGATCTCCAGATTTGGAATCATTGTGCTAGAAGGATAAGGCTACTAGTGTTGAAGAAGGTTGGATTACAGTTAAAGGCAAAAATTCTAAGAAATCCTCCCCGTCTTTTGACATGACCCTACGATCTCATTTGAAGGGGACAAAAAGATAGCTCGTTTATCTTTTGCTACAGATTTCCAATATTTTATCTTATGTAGCGGTTTGGGTGTTTCTTTGGTTGAGTTCTTTTGGGTGGTTTCTTGGGGATGGTGGATGATCTGTTGTGTATGGTGTACTCCTAATGCTCTATCTTAATCTTTTTTTTTGTACAAGGTTTCAAGTCCCTTCAAAACCGATTTTTACCATTAATAAAAATAAAAGGAATGTTGCAATCAACTAGAACTTATAGTTTGTGATTTATTTTAATGTAATTTACTTATATTGTTGTTTAATAATTATATTTAATAAATTAATTTATATAAGAAACTTTATAAATTAATTTATAGAGGTAAATATTATTGATGGTTACTAGAATTTAATTATTTTAATGTGATTTAGTAATTTTATTTAATAAATCAATTTATAAAGCTTAATTTTGTGAATATTTGATTTATTGTGAATAAGGTTTTGATGTAAGTGTGCTTAATAACATAGTGTTTTCTGATTGGGGTTTTGTTTTGTTTGGTCTTGTTAATTAAGGTCAATTAGGGGATATTGATGCCCTAAGTGGATGTTGTCTTTTGTGAATTAAAATAATTTTTGAGTTTTACTTTTATGCTTTGGGGTTTATGTTGTGGAAATTTCATAACCTCTTTATTTCACAATTGGTTCATGTGTTTCTTTGTGTGCATATGTGACATGATGCCTTGTGTTCTCTGAGACCTCAACCAATATTTTTATTTGACCACAGGAGGTGACAAACTATTGTTACATTGAGTTTTGGTTTGTTAAATAGGCCACCTTGGTTCTTGTATTGTAGTTGTTTGTGATTTGATACATGAAATTATGGATCTGTGTTGTACTCCATGTTTGGAGAGTGGTGCTATTGATTATCTTGATGATTATTGAACTTGAGTTATGAGACTATGTGTTTATGGTATTTGGTGATTGTTATGTCCAGTATGGGATGGACAGTTTGGATCCTTGTATAGGATGTGATATTGCTTATTATGCTCCAACACTTGTCTTTAATGATATTCATAGTTTATTGTTTTATGAAAATATTTTATGGTTTTGATTTACTTTCTCTTTGGTTATTTTCATTGGGAGCATTAGAGTAGGTTATCTAAGAGCATAGAAGGGAAGTGGCTTACTTTGGAGGCGTTGAAGCTCTAAAGTGGCTTCATGGGTATCCTTTGTAAGTTGACTTAATAAGTGATAATTTAATAAATTTATTAGGATAGAAATATTAAAAAGATAATTGTGCCTCACCCATGCCTTGAGTGCTTATAGTACAAGCTAGGATGGGAGTGGGAGAAGATGCTTTCTCATCTAAAGGGACGTTGAGGTCTTGCATAGTTGGTTCTCCTTATGTTATAGGTTCCCAGGTTTCATTTGGTACATATTTTTTTGTGTCATGACCATTTATACTTGATAACCTTATAACCACTTATTTCTATTTTACCCTATGTACCATTGCATTAGTCTTGCTTGTTTTGGATTTTTCCTTGAGTGAGGCTTGGTGTTATCTCCTTTGCATAGTGGGAGTGGAATTCTTGGTTCCACGTGGTCAAGTGGTAGTGATTCTATTACCATTGAGATCTAACATTCATGACTTGGTACTTGGATGATCCTCGATGTTGTGTCTATCTTCTTGTTCTTTGTTTGGAGACTTTCTCATGAGATGTATATCTTGTATTCCATTTTATGTATGGTTAGTGACATTGAATTCAAGAAATGTATATGTTCTTGTATTATATTATTGTTATCCATGAGACATGTGCAGTGGAGGTTGTATTATTATGTATTCCATGATGTATTAGTTGTACTCTATAGATTGCGTCTTTGATTACATTTATGTAAAAGGATGTATCTTACTATTCAAATGGAATGAATATGTTTGATGAACTACAACTGATTGAATACCTAAATGACTAGAAGATCTATGATTAGAGATCACCGAGTACTAAAATGATATGTAAGATAATTAAATCAGTCATTATGTTGTCATTGATGTCAACTAGTTTTGACAGTACTTATCATGTTAGTTACAAACATCTAAACATATATAAAGAGGAGAGAAGAGATGAAGAACTGAGATATCTACATGGACAAAGATGGATATGACAGATGAGGATAAGGAATACTTTGGGTAACTTATTGATGAGTCTATGACCTTATATTGTTGACTTGATTATGTTGCATTAATCTATTATGGAGGAAGCAAAATGTACAAGGCAATGTGGTCGGTAAATGAAGCACTTCAGTATACACCAAGCCAGTGTAGTGTATACCGAGCGACAATATTAACCAAGCTTGTGTTCGCCAACGCATTTCTTTGTTAACCGAGTATGGATGAAAGTATTAAATGCTTAAGTTTAGCTGACAGAAATTGATGAGCTGGAAATTGTTATGATTTCGAGATTGAGGATAAAGTTTATTATGACATCCATGGCTGATAGAATTTGGAGAAGATCTAAATAATGGAATTGAAACTTGTTATTGACACATCTATCGAGGAAGGTTTAAGAGGCAAAATCAACGAAGAAGATTAAGCGGCAAAATCTAATGGTTGATATGAAAATGGTTTATCTATCTATATAAGTGATATGAGTTTCTTTATTGAAACATGCCGAAAGAAAGAAGACTATAGATATTTCACATGAATACAGTTTCATGCGTGCCTGATCAGACTGGTTGAAGGAGAACCAAACTGGAGAACAATACCAAGTGTCAGAGAGCTATTACTGAGTAAAAGTAAGTTGAGGAAGTGAATTGATATATTGATCAGAGGATTTTTATGGGCTTAGAATAGATCTGAACATCTACAAATTGAGTTGTATTGTAATCAGATCAACTACTATTTCAGTTTAACCATTGATACAAAAAAATCTCTTAACCAAGTGGACTTAACCGTCTTATGTTATGCCTCTATGTCATTCAATGAATGTACATTGTTATCCTATCAACCCCATAGTGAATGTTGGTTTAACTATTAGTCTTAAATCCTCTAACAAGGTCACACCTAACAGTGTGTTTTTAACCTTTAACAGGGTTGGCTCTTCACCGAGCTCACTTCAGAAGAGTGAAAATTATTTTGGGTTACCGGTCCCAGGTGGTTTTTCCCTTAACAAGGTTTCCACATTAAATCATTATGTTATGTGTTTCTATGATGATTGTTTTATTGTCATACTTTACATACTGCATATTTTATTTGGTCGGTAATTACAGTGAGTTAGTTAACTGGTAATCGGTAAAGGCGCAGGCAGTTTAATAGTTTATGTTATTGAGTTGTAGAATTTGTTGAAATTATTTAAAGTGTTACATCTTTGTATTTGAGACTGTAGGATAACTGATCTAACTAATTCACCCCCCTCTCAATTATTCTAACAATTGGTATCAGAGCAAGTGTTTCTTGGAACAAAGTTTTAAGGACTTCAGCATAAAGATTACAAGATGTATAAGAGGGAAGCGCCCAAGCTGAATAAGGACAACTTTACTATATGGCAAAGTCGAATTAAACTTCACATATCTAGAATCGGAGATTCTACCTTACATCTACTTGAAAATGGCTACTTACAACCAATGACTGGACCTTTGACTCTTGATCAACTGAAAGACCGACAAGAACACAACTATACTATGATAGAGATTATTGCTACTCTATCCGATGTTGAATTTGAGGATGTTAAGAATTGCACTACTGCGAAGGAAATGTGGGATAAGCTTTCTCTAGTCTATGGTGGAGATGTTAATGTTAAGAGAGCCAGAGCTGAAAGCCTAAGAGGCAAGTTTGACGATATGAAAATGAAGGAAGGAGAAAACATAGTACACTATACAAACCGAATAAAGGAGGTAGTCAACGCTATCAGAGGATCTGGTGGTGTCATTGATGAAGATATAGTGGTAAGTAAAATTCTAAGAACCTTGTTGCCTACTTCTGCAATCAGAATATCTGCTACACATGAAATGAGGTCTGCACCTGGAAATACTCTTACTCTTGATAGTCTAATTGGTAAGCTAACAACTTTTGAGTTGAACAACTTTGATAATAGTGTTGTACCATCTATTGAGTCTGCTTTCATGTCTTCTCTAAAGATCAGTAAGTCTAGTAGTAGACATAATATAAGGAATGACAATGATAGTAATACTGATGATGAGCTTGATGAACTTGAAGTTATTATGGCTCAGAGATTACCTAAAGGTAAAGGTAGATATAAGGGTAAATTACCTTTAGCATGTTTTAACTATAAAGAAGTTGGCCATATTGCTGCTAGATGCCCGAACAAGAAATAAGAAGATAGAAACAAAGATCGATCTGGTGAAGGAAGCTATGGAAGGAGAAACAACAAAAGTTGCCGACACTACAACAGAGACAACCAAGATCACAGAGATAAGGGAAAAAAGGTATGTTATATTGTTGAAGAGAATGATATTGATACCGACATAGATGATGATGTTGAAGTAGTATTTGTTGCGATGAAGGATGATTCTGAGGAAGAAGAAAGGTATGTAGAAACAACACTCATTTCTAAATTTAGTAAAAATGATACATGGATCATTGATAGTGTCTGTACACATCACATGACTGGTGATGAAGAAAATTTTGATCATCTTGAGCATTATAATGGAGGATCAATAAAAATGGGTAATGATACACCATGTATGGTTAGAGGAAAAGGATCTTTATTGATAAATGATAAAATCAAATGTGATGATGCTTATTGGGTAAAAGGACTAAATTACAATTTGCTAAGTGTGGCACAACTTAACAACTTAGGTCAACAAGTAGCTTTTGAAAGCAAGAAGGTAAAGATATTTGATGAAAGTGGAAAGCTTGTTGGAACATGAGCACAATCTAAAAATAACTTATTTTATCTTGACAATGTTGAGACTTCTTGTTTACTGATGAAAAATGAGGATGCATGGTTATGGCATATAAAAGGTTATGTCATGTAAATTTTGATAACATGATTAAGATCAATAGAAAGAAAAAATTTGGAGGACTGCCTAGTCTAACAAAGACTGATCATGTTATGTGTCATGAATGTCAAAAGGGGAAAATGACAAAATCTAGTTTTAAGAGTAAAGACTATTCAACAAAAAGAATCTTGGAGCTAGTTCACACCAACCTATGTGGTCCCATGAGAACTCAGAGCTACTATGGAGATAGATACTTTATTTTGTTTGTTGATGATTACACTAGATTGATGACTGTCATGTTTCTAAAGGAGAAATATGAGGCGTTTAAAATGTTTAAATGGTACAAAGAAAAAGTAGAAAAAGAAACCGGGAAAGAAATGAAATGCTTGAGGTCTGATAGAGGTGGTGAGTTTATTTTTAATGAATTCACTAACTATTGTAATGAGCATGGCATAAAAAGATAAGTTTTTGCACCTAGAACACCGCAGTAGAATGGGATTGTTGAAAGGGGAAACAGATCAATTGTTGATTGTGCAAGGACACTGATGATAGAAAATAATGTTTCTCAAGTATACTGGAGAGAGGCAGTTAGTATAGTTGTATATGTTTTGAACTGAGTACAATTGAAGAAAGACACAAACAAAACACCCTACAAGTTATGGTTTGGTTACACACCGAGTGTAAGTTACTTTAGAATTTTTGGTAGTAAATGTTTTATTCTGAAAGATGATAGGAATGGTAAATTTGACTCTAAAGGGGATGAGGGAATATTTCTTGGATATTCTACTAAAATTAAAGCTTACAAGTGTCTGAATAAGGTTTCTAATAAGATGATTGAAAGTGCTAATGTTAGATTTGATGAATTTGCTGATAAAAATGATGAAGAAAGCAATAAGGAGCTGAAAGACTATGGTAGATTTGTTTATGTTGAACATCAAGAGTACTTACCAAAGCCACAGGCTAAGTTGACCGAGCATCGGGAAAATAACACCGAGGAACAACAAAGAGAAACCGATGAACAATAAAGGGAAACCAAGGAATAGGTAGAAGCTACCGAGCAAGGAAATGAAACTGAATAGAATGAAGAACAAAGAAGAGATCAAGTGCTAGTGAGATTTGTCAAAAGGCATCATCCTGAGAACCAAATCATTGGAGATAGACAAGCTGGGATACTGACAAGAAGTAAGTTAAGACAGAATGTATGCTTAGTTTGTGAGTTTGAATCGAAGAATGTTAAGGTTGCACTTGAGAATGATGAATGGATAAATGCTATGAATGAAGAGAGAAAAAATTGAGAAAAACAAGACATGGACTTTAGTACCTAGACCGGAAGATAAAAATGTTATCGATACTAAATGGATTTTCAGAAATAAGTTGAATGAGAATGGAGAGCTTACAAGAAACAAAGCTAGACTTGTTTGCAAGGGATATGCACAGGAAGAAGGTATTGATTATGGTGAAACTTTTGCACCTATTGCTATACTGGAAGGAGTCTGCATGTTACTTGCATATGCTGCACATAAGAAGTTGAAAGTCTATCAAATGGATGTTAAGTCTGCTTTTCTGAATAGAATACTAGAAGAGGAGGTCTACATAGAACAACCAGAAGGGTTTGTTGATCCGAATCAGAAAGACATGGTATGTAGACTACACAAAGCTTTATATGGTTTAAAGAAAGCACCAAGAGCCTGGTATGAAAGGTTGCATACTTATCTTTTAAGTATTGGTTTTGTAAGAACTAGTGAAAACAACAATTTATACATGAAAGGAGGATCTGATGATACTATTTTGATTGCTAAAATATTTGTTGATGATATAATCTTTGGAGGAAAAGACCATATTTCCAAATCATTTGCTGATGAGATGACAAAATAATTTGAAATGTTTATGTTTGGAGAGATTAAATTCTTTCTAGGCTTGCAGGTTATTCAATAAAATGATGGAATTTTCATCACACAATCAAAGTACATAAATGAAGTATTGAGAACATTTGGCATGGAATATGCTAAACCAGTTGGAACACCGATGGTCACAGGCTACAAATTAACAAAAGATGATGAATCTACAGAGGTAAACCAGACATTGTACCAATCTATGATTGGTAAACTGATGTATGTAGTACACAGTAGGCCAGATATTTCACATCCAGTGGGGATTGTCGCTAGATTTTCTACCAATCTGAAGGATTCACATATGGTTGCAGTAAAAAGAATCTTGAGATACCTGAAGAAAATAGAGGAATGTGGCTTATGGTATCCTAAGGAAGGAAAATTTGAACTAAGAGTCTACATCGACGTAGATTGGGCTGGAAATATAGATGATAGAAAGAGCACAACCAGAGGAGCATTTTTCTTTGGTAAAAAACTTGTTACTGGGACAAGTAAGAAACAACCTTATATTTGTTGGTCTACTACCAAAGCAGAGTATGTTGCTACTGCTACAAACTATTCAAACATTTCTTATATCAAACAAGTGTTGGAAGGGATGAATGAGGTAATCATTGAGCCAGTGATTATATATTGTGACAACACTAGTGCAATAAATATTTCTAAGAATCATGTAATGCACTCAAAGACTAAGCATATTTCTATTAAGTATCACTACTTAAGAGAACAAGTACAAGAGAAGCAAGTCAAACTGGAATATGTTACATCAAAGGAGAAACTTGCTGATATTTTTACCAAGCCTCTACCAAAGGAAACTTTTGAATACTTGAGGACTAGACTTGGGGTCCGTCCCCTATCTACTAGTCACTAATGTGATCTGGAGGTTGCATCAACCTAATCTTATCAGAAGATCATTCATGTTGATGCAACATAGCTCACACTTCAGATTATGTCTAAGGTTGTGAAAGATTTAAGGAGCTAGAATAGAGATTTGCATAACAATATAATGAGATACATTGTTTGCACCAAACAATAGAGAGTTACTTAGCTATTGCAGAGCTGCATGTTTTATGTTTTTCTTTGGCATTGTTGTCAAAGGGGGAGATAAACAGTGGAGAGATAAATAGAGAGATCAATGGAATATCTATCTAAGGGAGAGATAATTTGAGAAAGTCAGGGAGAGTTTTGAAGATTTTTTACTAAAGAACATAAGGAATCTGAGAGCTAAAAAGATCAAATCTGCAGAGGAAAGTCTACACTTGTAATGTTGTCATGTAACATAGTGATTAAATATATTAAATATCAAGCTAGGAAGAGCTTACTGAGCTACATCATTTACTTACATAGTTGTAGAATACATGTTTGGTATGTGCATGGCATATTTCATATTGCTTGTGTTGCCATCAATGCCAAAGGGAGAGATTGATGAACTACAACTTATTGAATACCTGAATGACTTGAAGATCATTGATTAGAGATCATCGAGTACTGAAATAATATGTAAGATAATTAAATCATTCATTATGTTGTCATTGATGTCAACTAGTTTTGACAGTACTTATCATGTTAGTTACAAACATCTAAACATCTGTAAAGAGGAGAGAAAAGATGAAGAACTGAGATATCTACATGGACAAAGATGGATATGATAGATGAGGATTATAAATACTTTGGGTAACTTATTGATGAGTCTATGACCTTATATTGTTGACTTGATTATGTTGCATTAATCTATTATGAAGGAGGAAGCAAAATGTACAAGGCAATGTGGTCGTTAAATGAAGCACTTCAATATACACTGAGCCAGTGTAGTGTATACCAAGTGATAGTATTAACTGAGCTTGTGTTCACCGACGCATTTCTTTGTTAACTGAGTATGGATGAAAGTATTAAATGCTTAATTTTAGCCGATAAAAATTGATGAGCTGGAAATTGTTATGATTTCGAGATTGAGGATAAAGTTTGTTATGAGATCCACAGATGACAAAATTTGGAGAAGATCTAAAGGATGGAATTGAAATTTTTTATTGACACATCTGCTGAGGAAGGTTTAAAAGGCAAAATCAATGAAGAAGATTAAGCGGTAAAATCTGATGGTTGATATGAAAATGATTTATCTGTCTATATAAGAGATATGATTTTCTTTATTAAAACTTGCTGGAAGAAAGAAGACTACAAAAATTTTGCGTGAATACATTTTCATGCATGCCTAATGAGACTGATTGAAGGAGAACCAAACTAGAGAATAGTACCAAGCGTCAGAGAGCTATTACCGAGTAAAAGTAAGTTGAGGAAGTGAATTGATATATTGATCAAAGAATTTTTATGGGCTTAGAATAGATCTGAACATCTACAAATTGAGTTGTATTGTAATCTGATCAACTACTATTTCAGTTTAACCATTGATACAGAAAAATCTCTTAATCGAGTGGACTTAACCATCTTATGTTATGCCCCTATGTCATTCAACGAATGTACATTGTTATCCTATCAACCTCATAGTGAATGATGGTTGAACAATAATTGTTAGTCTTAAATCCTCTAACAAGGTCACACCTAACAGTGTGTTTTTAACCTTTAACAGGGTTGGCTCTTCACTGAGCTCACTTCAAAAGAGTGAAAATTATTTTGGGTTGCTGGTCCCTGGCAGTTTTTCCCTTAATAGGGTTTCCATGTTAAATCATTGTGTTATGTGTTTATATGATGATTTTTTTATTGTCATACTTTACATACTGCATATTTGATTTGGTCGATAATTACAGTGAGTTAGTTAACTAGTAATCGGTAAAGGCACAGACAGTTTAATAGTTTATGTTACCAAGTTGCAAAATTTGTTGAAATTGTTTAAAGTGTTACAAATTTGTATTTAGGACTGTAGGATAACTGATCTAACTGATTCACCCCCCTCTCAGTTATTCTAACAATGTTAATGTACTTACTTATTTGTGATCTTTTTGTTATGATTAAGTAAAAGATTATAAATACTTCAATTTGGGTTTTAAAATGAACCTAAGATATATCATGTGATTATGTGTTGGATTGTACTTAGTATATTAGTTAACTTATACATAATTCTATGTCATGGAACCCTTGAGACTTGTAATCTATAAATGAGTTACAATTATAAGTATGTATTATCTTATGTTATATTGCTTCCACATCGTTATTCATTATTGATTGTAAACTCTTAAGAAAAAAATTATTTGGTAAACTTAGTAACATTTTTTAGGTTAATTTCTCCTGGGTTCCCTGGTGGGGCATTACACTTGGTAAAAAAGCCTGAATTTCTACATTGGGAACCTTGGGAGTTTGCAAGCCCATTAGGTGTCTTATAGTAAAATTGAAACAAAATATAGACACATAACTCATTTGTATTTGAGAACCATTATATTGGAGCTAAATATTTGTATTTTCTTTCTCTTAAGCTTCTTTGAGATATCTCTTTGTTTGTTATTTTTCATAGGCGAACTACCTACTGATACTCAATTCATTTTTAGGACCCATGTTAAAAAAAATAGAAAAAAAAACCTAGGATCCCTAGCCACATTGTTGCTCATGAAGTTGGTAATTGTCTGTGTGAGTGTTTTATTGCGAGTGATTAGTTAATCTTGATTCATGTAGCCCTTGTATATATATGTAGTGTGTGTGAATGATTGGTGATCATGGTTGGGCTTCCTCATTTGACTTAGCATGATAATTGATGAGTGATGTCATTTAGGATTTATAATATCCTTCTTGGTGTTGAGTGTCCTAGTTTGAGGAGCACCTTATTGATGACCCATATCTCTTTAACCATTATATGTTCTTTGAGTGACCCTATTGATATGTCCCTACTGACATGATATTATTATTTTTTGATGACTAGAACTATATGTTATTGATTGGATCTTGTTTGAGTATTGCATACTATATTGTGTAAGTGTTGAAATCAGATTTGAAAGTATAGGATTGATTTTGAAATTAGGAAATAATTAATAATAACTTCATTAAGTTGAAATACATTGTGCATTAATTAGGAATAATGTATCATATGTTATGAGATGTGCATTTATAATATCAGATGGTTTTTCTTTGTAGTAGACCAATTGGGTCAAGTCCCTAGGTCCCCAACTGAATAAGGTATTGCATTCACATGAGAACCATTGTAACGTATAACCTAATTGTAGCAATTTTGAAGAATTGAATAGATACTTTTTCATATGACTACATAAAAGATGATTGTAACAAAGCATGAATAGTTTAGTTATCTATTGTGTTTGAGTACATTCTCAAACGCGTCCGGTATATTGGATTCTTGGATGTCGTAAAGTGATTACTTCCTTGAGTGACACAAGTCACCTTGTTATGTGAAATGTTTTATAATTGATACTTTATATCAGTTATTGATGAATTATTTGTAACGTGTATGGTCTAGCATTAAAAAAATTTATGATCTTTTGTATGCCTGGATTGGTCACCTAGCTCTCTTTTCAATATCTATTTTGTGACACTGGTCAAACTTGATTTACTGTTGAAATTACCATGCTATTTTTATGACTTAATGTTGATCATTGGTATTCCCCCACTTGGGTTTTACCTTTTTGAATTTTTGTGGTGACTATTCTAAATTTTTTGTATTATTAGCCATGTGTTGTGATAAGTATTGTTTCTATCATGTTCATTCTGAACCTCTGATAGTATGTATAATGGAGTACATTGCAGAGACTGTATTATCCTATCGTATGAAAATGAAATACATTGAGTATCATAAATATTTTCATGAGTGATGCATTAACTGGGTTCGCATGAACTTCTCAACTTATTATTGGATGTAGATACGAATGTGTGTTTTATACAATTGATTTCTAGGTGTTTTCTATAAAGATGAATGAATAAAGATCTAGATCTATTTCAGAAATTCATAAATGATGAATGATTGATCAATGTGATTTTCAATTTATGCTTAAACCAAAATTATATTGCTCTTAGTGATGGGATATGCATGTCCTTGGGTAAATGGATAATTATGGGATGTGTGTATTAGTTCTTGTGTGAAGTATGATTGAGTGGTGGTTATGTTCATCTTATTCTTTGTGTGACATTGTTAGATAGTAGATTTTGACTTCTAGTCTATCCTAGTCATAATTGTTGGCTTCCAGGAGTAAGGCTAATTTAAGGGGCAGAGGATGTAATGTCCACCCCTTTACTACCATTTATGTTTACGATGCTAACCCATTTAGACCACTTTTTATGAGTATTAGATCTTCAGTTACATTTAATGATTCAATTTTATGATACTTTAATCATTTGATTTATGTCATGTTAGTTATATTATGATGGTTATTTACATATGATGATGGTACTTATGTTATAATTTTTACTAACCCCATACTTGCATGTGTATGGTTGGCATGTATGTTTTTTTTTTTTTTTAATGTGCCTGATGTGGTTGAGGGACATAGTTGTAGTTACTTGCTTGCAAGATCCACACGATCGAATGATCCCCGCCATTGTCTGTTATATATATACATGTTTGTACATGCTTCTCTTTTATGTAAGATTTTAGGTACCAGGCATCAACTTCCCTCAATTGCCAGGATGAGCATGTCCTATTGCAATATCTCAATGGTAAGAGAGGGGAGATAACATCCAAGTCTAAATCCCAACCTAACCCATTTATTGTCCTCAAATAGTGGACAAGTATCTTATCTACTACCCTTTGAATTCGTCAAGGTGACGTCATTCATGAACCCTTTCTTTGATCTTGATTTTTACTTTATGGGTTTGGTTGTTTTTTCCTTCGTGTTTGTTGTTAGGTGTCTTTATGTGAATTTTGATTAATTATGAGATTAAAATAATTATATCTTATGAATATGAAAATATTAAATATAGAGATATATAAAAAAATTAATTAAATATCATTGATGATTTAAAAGACTTAATTAAAAGTCTAATTATGGAAATAAAGGTTTAATTAAATATTAACTCTAAATCTAAATTAAATGTTCAAATTACATAAATTGATATTATTTATCAAGTTTCTTATTAAGTGGTGCTAAAGATATTAATTATAAAATATAATCATGTGATTATATGCACACCAGTAAAATGAATTAATTTATCAGTACTAAATTAGAAGGTTGAGTTAAGAGACTTAACCGAGGGATTAGTTATAATTCGTTGTATTAAATTAATAAGTTGATATTTAATCATCAATTTGCATATTATTAATATGCTAAAAATATTAATTGATTAATTAAATATTATTATGCAATTAAATTTGGACATTCAGTTAATAAAATTGAAATATAAATTTAAGATTAAAAGTTGAGTGATTTGCATGAATTGAAATTATTTATTAAATAAATAACTCTTTTAAATAAAAAATTGATATAAACGAGGTTGGAGTTAAGGTTTGATTTCTGTGATTTTGAGTTAACTTTTTTTATTATTTTTAATAGTCGAGTTATAATTCATGATTGTGAGTTGCATGTTTAAAATTCAGTTTGTTGGGTTTTCTATATGAGAGTCCTTTTTGGTCATTTTAGATGTTCAGGTTTTAGGGAGATGGGTTTTGGCTCTGGTTTTGGTTTTGAAGGAATTGGATTGAAAACTAGAATTCTGGATTGTGGGTTGTGTTCTTTTCTTCTCATATCATTCTTGAATTGGAGGTAGGCTTTTGAATCCTGTGTAATTTTTCTTTCGAAAAGATTGTCTGCCTCATGCCTACCAAGATTATGTGTGGAATTTGATTGTTGAGAATTTTGGGATTGCTTTGTTTGTCAAATGTTTGAAATAAATGAATCAGGCTTAGTCTTATTTTTGAGAAAATTGGGAAGAATGTTTGGGGTTTTATTTTATTTGGTCTTGTTAATTAAGGTCAGTTAGGGGATATTTATGCCCTAAGTGGATGTTGTCTTTTGCGACTTAAAATACTTTTTGGGTTTTACTTTTATGCTTTGTGGTTTATGTTGTGGAAACTTCATAACCTCTTTATTTCACAATTGGTTCATGTGTTTCTTTGTGTGCATCTATGATATGATTCCTTGTGTTCTCTGAGACCTTGACCAATATTTTTATTTGACCACATGAGGTGAAAAACCATTGTTGTATTGAGTTTTGATTTGTTAACTAGGTCACCTCGATTCTTTTATTGTAGTTATTTTGTGATCTGATAGATGAAATTGTGGATCTATGTTGTACTCCATGTTTGGACAGTGATGCTATTGATGATTATTGAACTTGTGATATGAGACTATTTGTATATGGTATTTGGTGATTGTTATGTCCAGTATGGGATGGATAGTTTGGATCCTTGTATAGGATGGATATTGCTTATTATGCTTCAGCGCTTGGCTTTGATGACATTCCTGATTTATTGATTTATGGAAATCTTTTATGGTTTTGATTTACTTTCTCTTTTCTTATTTTTGCTTGGAGCATTAGGGTAGGTTATCTAGAAGCATATAAGGGAAGTGGCTTACTTTGGAGGCGTTGTGCCCTAAATTAGCTTCTTGGGTATCCTTTGTAAGTTGAATTAATGAGTGATAATTTAATAAATTTATTTGGATATAAACATTAAAAATATAAGTGTGCCTCGCCCATGCCTTGAGTGCTAGTATAGGCTAGGATGGGAGTGAGAGAAGATGGTTTGCCGTCTAGAGGGACGTTGAGGTTTGACATAGTTGGTTTCCTTGTTTGTACGAAAGGACTATTGATACCGCATAGAGTCACAAGGGGGTGTGGGTCTAGAGAGGCTACCAGGTAACCTTAGAGTTGACTTATGTGATGAAACTTCCCTATATGTGTTCTAGGTTCCTATGTTGCATTTGGTACATCTATTTTGTGTCATGGTCATTTATACTTGATAACCTTGTAACCACTTATTACCATTTTACCATGTGTACCATTGCATTAGTCTTTCTTGTTTTGGATGTTTCCTTGAGTGAGGTCTGGTGCTATCTCCTCAGAGCGGTGGGAGTGAACTTATAGGTTCCACATGGTCAGGTGGTAGTGATTCTATTACCATTGAGATCCGACATTTGTGACTTGGTGCTTGGATGATCCTCGATGTTGCTTATGTCTTCTTGTTCTTTTCTTGGAGACTTTCTCATGAGATGTATATCTTGTATTCCATTTTATGTACAGTTAGTGACATTGATTTTAACAAATGTATATGTACTTGTATTGTATTATTGTTATCCCTACGACATGTGCAATGGAGGTTGTATTATTATGTATGTCATGATGTATTAGTTGTACCCTATAAATTGTATCTTAATATTCAATTGAAATGACTATGTTAGTGTACTTAATGATTTGTGTTCTTCTCATTATGATTAAGTAAAAGATTAGGAGTACTTCAATTTTGGTTTTAAAATGAACCTAAGATATATAATGTGATTATGTGTTGGATTTTACTTAGTTGATTTGTTATATGTAATTCTACGTCATGGAACCCTTGAGACTTGTAATATGTAAATGAGTTACATTTATGAGTATGTACTATCTTATGTTATATTGCTTCCACATTGTTATTCATTATTGATTGTAAACTCTTAAGAAAAATAGTATTCGATAAACTTAGTAGTTACATGTGTTAGGTTAATTTCTCATGGGTTCATTGGTGGGGCATTAAAAAATGTTTTTCAAGTGGTGAATTTCTTTTGGAAATAATTTTGAAATGTGGGTGTTGAAGATAAAGGATCTATCAATAGATTGAGATTTGTGGGATATTGTTAATGAGAATATCTTTAAACCTACATATCCTACTTTGATTTCTCAATATGATGTTATGGACTACAATGTCAAGGGTCTAATTAAGTTGTGTTGAAAAACTCTATTTTAATCAATGTCCATGAAGATTCCTCTACAAAGAAGCTATGGAAGAAACTCAGTGAGATGTCTCAAGCCAAATCTTTAGTGAACAATAATTTTTCAAGGAAGAAGTTATATTCCTTGAGAATGGAAGAGGGTGGAAGAATTATAGACCACCTAGAATATTTGAATATCTTTGTGACTCATTTGGAACATGTAGGTTGAATGATAGATGAGAAGGAGAAATATTAGATCTTTCTTTTTTCTTTGTCTAATTTGTGGGATTCTCTTATTATGGTCATTATAAATACTTCTATTATTTTGAATACTTAAGATGTAGTGGGTTCTTTTCTTTGGAAAGATATGAGGAGGGAAGTACCCATCAATGCTAAGGAGGCCCTAAGTGTTCATGGAAGACCTAAGGAAAAAGGAAAGAAGAATGAGAAATGTAATAAATCCAAATCCAGGGGTAGATCTAAATCTCCTTGAAAGTTCAAAGTTATTTGTTGGAATTGTGGTAAGCTTGGACACATTTGTAAGGACTGAAATGAAGGAAAAAAGAAGAAATTTGATTCAGATTCAGATTCAAAGGAAGACGATGATGTACTAATTATAGATTTGGCCACTTATGGAAGTAATGATGCATGATTTACTGACTCAGGTACATCTTTTCATATGACTTCTATTTAGATTGGTTTTCTAAATATCAAGAATTTGATTGAGGTAAGGTGTACTTGGGTGATGATCCTCATTTAAATATTGGTGGTCATGGTAAAGTTAGAATCAATTTTTCTAATGGTAGAATAAGAAGGATTAATGGTGTGTTGCATATCCATGGACTAACACAAAATTTATTATCTGTGAGAAAACTAATAAATGCAAGTATACAAGTAGTCTTCTCTAGTGCAGGATGCAAAATGGTGAGAGATTCTATGGTGATTGCTACAGTTGTCAAATTTGAGACATCGCACACATACCCTCTTGAGTATATAAGTGCTTCTATGAAAATAAAATCTATGAATGCTTCATTAAAAGAGGTGAGGTTTTCAACTTCAACAAACATACATGGATTTTGGGTACCTAAGGGTGCTTTTTATTATGAATCAATGTTTCCTATAGATAAGACTATGTAATGGAACTAGAGATTTGGCCACATTGGAGAAAATCATCTAAAGACCTTGAAAAAATGAAAACCTTGCTAAGTATTTGAATTATTATAATCTTGATTTATGTGAGCATTTCATTTATGGAAAATAAAATTGTGTTCAAGTTTACTTCTCATAAATCTTGTGGTGTGTTTGATCTTATCTATTATAATGTGTTTGGTTGCATATAGATTCTTTCCATTTGAAATACACATATTATGTTTTACTTATTCATTATTATGTTAGAGCATGCATATTTGTTTCATTAGGCATATGTTGCATAAATTAATAGTGCACATGCTCAAGAATATTCTCATGCATATTATTATGCATAATTGAGCACATGTTTGCACATTCATGCTCTAACTTAAGTTCACTTAGTTGAGCTAAATTTAGTTTAGTTGAATCTAGTTGGGCTCTAATTTGCACATTGTATATATCATGCACTTTTAGTTTTCTTGTCTAGCTCTAGTTTTCTATTTTTAATTTCAATTAGCTTTTGCATATTTCTTAGGATTGTTGTTTTCTATAAAAGAAATTGATATCTTCATTTTGTTCATCTTGCAATCCTACAATCATTCATCCTCTAATATTGTGTTCTTTTTTGCACATGAGAAATATATCAGTTCTTTCTTGCTACCCTTACTTCTGAAAGGTGTTTTTGTCTTTTGTTTGATCATTTAGTGCTTGTGTTGAAAACTTCAACATGATATCAAAGCATCACATCTTCAACATGGTATTTGAACATGGATTTAGCAAACCTCTTCTCAAGATTTGAGGGTTTCTTTTCTCAAGAGCATTGTAGGGTCTCCAAATTCATCTTTTTGTGTGAATTTAGACTTGGGTTTTTTTTTCCTATTTTATGGAGCTTTACGAACCTCATGATTGTGTTCGAAGCATCCCAAAACCATAAGATCAATTTTCATTTCATCAAATTTCAAGCAATTAAGGGTTTGGGTGGTCTTTTTTATAGGCACATATATCAAGGAAAACACACATTTCTATGCACAATGGTCTAAAACAAACAACATCATTAAGTTTGAAGCATGCCAAAACACTTTTATCAACTGGAATTTGATTCAAATCCAAGTAGTTAAGATCTTGGGTATTTTTTCCAAGGACATGCAAAATGAGGTGAAATCCAAAGGCCAGCAAAAAAATTGGGCATTGTGGAGTGAAACAAATATCACCATCACACTCAAAGAGGCCAACAACCCATAAGTCAATAATCAAATCATCAAATTTTGACTCCATCAAATAATGGACTTTTTTGGATGAAGACACGCATCAAAATAAAAGTACATCACTGATGTCAACACTAATGGAAGCAAAGAAAAAAATCAAAGCTTCCAATTATTTTTGTGTAGGTTTAATTTTTTGAAAAACTTTCATTGAAAATTTCAAAAGTTTTTGAAATATTTTTAAAAAAAATTAAAGGAAACAAGGAGCCACTTTTAAAAGGTGTACATATGTTGACATAGCACCTGGACATGTAAGCACTGACCTTAGCAACCCTACCACCTTTTTAGCAACAACTAGCACATTTGGTGGCACCCCCTAGATTTAGTTCTCTAAAAAATTTAGCAATGTTTTGCTATTTTTAGCAAAGATTCTTTAGAATATTCTAAATAAATATTCCATTTAAGGTTCTGAGAGAATATTCTAGGATCAGAATAATATTTCAGAATGACAAAGAATATTCTATTACTGTTAGATGATTGTCAATTTTTTTCTCATATATAGAAGTTGAGTAGTTTGACTCCCTTGTGCTAAAGAGCAATTGTTCAGTTTTTTACCATAACTTGAATGTACAATATCAAAATTGTGCAAACAAGCTATCGTTGGAAAGTTGATATTGAAATTGATGTGTTCATGGTAGTTTTATCAAATTTGTCACCATTTTCTACACTGGGCCTTTAAAATTAGGATTGTTTTTGCACTTCTGAGGCCATAACTTGAGTAAATGGACTTTCACACATCATTGGAAAGATCTTGACATCCTCTACACATATCTCAGGTCCTTTTTGTATATTTTTCATCAAGTATATATTGATCTCAAAATTATTCATTTTTTAGATTTCTTGCATATCTATTTGTATGAGGGTTTATTTTTTCTTATTGTGGAGGGGTTCTCTTGAAGTTATTTAATATGGGGAATTCCACTCCATCTTTTTCTCCTTCTTCTCAATCTGGTGAGCTTTCCTCCAAAATACATAATAAATTGGGTGAGGTTTGTAGTTTTTGTGGTAAGCTTGGACATGCAATCAAGAGGTGTTGAATGAGACTAGAGGTCTCAAAGTAGGCCATGTAGAGAATCACATGTCAGCCCCTATTTCTTATTCTTTACACATGGGAAAAGGTTATGGTCTTTCCACTTGGGTCTTTCCTTCATCTTATCCTTAGTAACACACAGTTTTAGTGGACCTGTCATGCCTCTCTTTTGTCAGGATTATGGGGTGTTTCTACTATTTGTGCTAATGCTTCCTTGGTTTCATAGTTGATCAATTATTTATACTATTGACACCTATATTTTTTACTATAAGTTTGTTCTTGCATGATTGAATAGTTCCTTTGGGTCCACGCTTGTATAGATTCATGTGTTGTCTACATCTTCGATTTGACTGATGTTTTTCCTTTTTTTGTCATGTGTTCATTGTGCAAGTAGTGTTGTTGGGACACTCATTCATATTTTTGCCTTTTGTATCTTTGATTAACAAACATTTTTCCTTTGTTTGTTATCATTTTATTATTTGAGTAGTGTCATTGGGGGCACTCATGTAGATTGTAGTATTGTATATCTTTGACTGATAGTTATTTTTCCTTTGGTTACATATACTCAAGGTTTGAATATTGTTGTTGGGAGGACTCATGAAGATTGATCTTAATCATCATCTTGGTTTTAGAGGAGGTTCTTCATTTCAACACTATGATAGTTATTATTTGATAGTTTGTTCACATTTTTCTAGAGTCTCAAAGAAATTTCTTTTGCACTTCATGTAGTTGCATCTCTCACTTTTGGAAAATATTTTTCTCCCATGTGATTTTTCTCCCTTTTCTCTACTTTAAGATGCTTTCATTATATATTGGTACCTAATCAGGCCTTTAGTTGTTAGGACCCATTCATGCCTTTCATGCTTAGAGTTTTTTTTGTCTTTGTAAGTTTCACTTGAGGGGGATGTTAGAGTATGCATATTTGTTGCATTAGGCATATTTGCATATGGTACATAAATTAATTGTGCTCATTCTCAAAAATATTTTCATTCATAATTGAGCACATGTTTGTATATTCATGCTCTAGCTTAAGTTCACCTAGTTGAGCTAAATTTAGTTTAGCTCAGTCTAGTTGGGCTCTAATTTTCACATTGTGCATATCATGCACTTTTAGTTTGCATATCTAGCTCTAGTTTGATATTTCTAGTTTTAGTTAGCTATTCCATATTTTTAGGCTTATTTATTTCCATAAAATCAATTGATCTCTTCATTATAATTCCTCCTACAATTGTACAATCACTCATCTTGCAATATTGTATTATTTTTTGCACTTGAGAAATATAGCAGTTCTTTCTCACTACACTTTCTTGTGGAAAGTATTTTCATTTTTTGTTTGATCCTTTGGTGCTTTTGTTACAAACTTCAACCTGGTATCAAAGTATCATATCTTCAACATATTACAAAAAATAAGCATGGGTGTATATTCTAGAATAAATTTGAAAATTTAAATCAATTTAAATAATTTAAAGCAATAGTTGAATTACAGATTGCAAATAAAATAAAATATTTGAAGATTGATATTGTTGGTGAATTAATCTCAAATGATTTTGATAGGTCTTGTAAAGATTGTGGCATTCAAAGAAAAAGACAACTTTGTATTTTGTACAATAGAATAGAGTTGCAAAAAGAATGAATTAGATGTTGATGAACAAGACTAGGAGTATGTTGAGTGGTGTTGGTCTAGAACAAAAGTGTTTTGTTGAACCTATTGCCATTGTTTGATACATGATTAATAGGTATCCCACATCTGCTAATAAAATGCCTATGGAGGCATAGTTGGGTCATAATTCTTCATTAATAAATTTTAGAGTATTTGGCCACAAGACTTACACACATGTGCCAAATGAGAGGAAAACAAAGTTGGAGAACAAGGATGTAAAATGTATCTTCATTGGATATAGTTATAGTGTGAAGGAATGCAAGCTTTGAGATCTTATTTCACAAGAGTTGATACATATTAGAAATTTTATTTTTAGAGAAACTAACTCTCACATTAATGGAAACTAAAACAAATTAAAAAGGAAAATATGATTCAACTTCTTTCTACACCTAAGGAAGTTGAATCAAGGCCCCTTGATAGACAAAAATTAGAGGAAAGCATCGAGACTTCTTTCTAGATATATGTTTAATCCTATACATTAAGGAAAATGGAGAAGCAATATATTGCAGGGCATTTTCGTCCTTTCTTCAAAATGCACATTTGGAAGGAAGATGACCAAATAGGTTCAAATTGCACTCAAGTTTTGAGTTGATCAAATGTTATCCTTCACAAATAATGAATTTGGAAAGTTGGATTTGAGGGAAAATAATATGATGATGGAAGATAGGAGGCTAAATGAGAAAAACTAACAAGATTCAAGAAATATAGATTAACAAAAAATAGACAAACAACTGCAATGACTTGAAACATAAATGAAAAAGTTGTACTAACCTTCAGTTTGAATATGGAGTGAATTTGCAGAGAACGGAATGCCCTGGGTGTTTTGTTCCCAGGAATAGTTTGCAGAAACTCATTGTGTTCCCTATGATTTTGCCTAAAATTTTCATGGCTGATCTAACAAGTCCCACACTTTGTGGATTGATTCCCAATAGCTTTGCTACCTATTTCTACACATAGAAAAATGAAAAAAGGTTGTGGAAAGGGATTTTCCTTGGTCAAATCCCTATTTAAGAATCAACATTGAAAATGTAATGAAGCATAAAGGAAAGTATGTAACTAAAGAGGTAAATATTAGATCTACCTTGTAAATTAGTCTACCTTCATGAATAAATATTATGATCACACATATTCATAAAGATACTTGTATGTTTCCTGAATTGTAGTTGAATCTTGGAATCAAGGATGCCTTGAAAAGTGCATGGATCTACGAATACCAATCCTAGATCTTCAATGTTGTTATGCTTGATGAAAACTTGTTAAGAAAAAATGAATGTAGATGGACAAAGGATATTCTTTCTTGATTGAGAACTCCTCTACTTCTCCATCATGGGAGAGAAGCTTGCCAAAGTAAAGAATATTTCGTTCAATGTGTCTTGGATACTTGGAGAAATGTTGGATCTTGGACACTTTCCTTTAAATGTTTGAGAATGCTTGATAATCTTGATCATGGTTTGATAATAATGGATCTTGAATTCTTACTTATAGATACCAAAATGAGGAGAGATAGGCCACTTAAATGCCTCTCACAAACTTTTGGGATTGAAAAGTAACCAAGACCGACCACTGGATTGAATTTACCACTAAAATATTGCAACAAGGCCCCAATTTGAATTTGAGCCTAATTGTGGGGGATTACAACACCTTGGGTGTTATATACTTGGGAGAAAGAGTCAGGATTGAAATGGGGAGCCAAGGAGATAGGATAAATGTCAGATTAAAAAGAGATCGATAGTTGGATCAAGCATAACAAACATGAAATCTTGAAGTTACCAAAATAGGGCCTAATTGTGAATCTAATTATAGGTGCTAAATTTTTAAGATGATACATTTAGCCTTCATTTTAGTGGGATTATGATACAACCTCATGCTCATGATAAAGTAGATTAATGCATTGAATTTTTTTTTATCAAGATCAAGGATACAAGGAAATACCAAGCCCCCAAGTGAATTAGGTCCTCATCAACTCCAAAAATAGGATAAAAGAGGCAACACTAGAGAGAGACAAAGAGGCACAACCAACTAGCCTAGTCAAATATTGTCTTACTATGGATCATTCAAAGAGAAAGCATTGCTACAAAAGATAGAATTGATAGTCTAGAAAGCTATGAGATGCTATTCAACCCATCGATAAAAGGATAACCAAGTAAAGCATAGTCCAATAGGAAATTCTCCAAGAGAGGATCAGTCCTTAAGGAAAGCTTGTCTCCATTAAGGGATCTAGCAAATGGGTCAGTCTAAGGAGAAAATGAAAGAAGGGTTAGTCTTAGGATCCACTGAATAATAAACATGGCATGATAATGTAATGAAAGGATAAGCTTAAGAAAAGCATTGTCTCCTTATCAATCTACAAAAGAGATTTCATTAAACCATTGTGTGTGTGTGAAAAAGGTGAAATAAGGAGTGGAGTGTATTCCCCCATGTAATTTCAACAAAGCATACATGCACCCACAAGAGACATTTCCACTATGAAATGCCCCCAAGCAAGGACAAACCAAGGGAAATGAAACACATGACAAAGAGAGAAAAAAAGGGATCTTCTAACTCCAAGGTTAATATGATCATATGATAACTCATGTATATCAAGATGAAATGTTATCATCTCCCAAAGGTAGCAGAACTAGAACACAATGGAAGGTCACACAAGAGATACAAAAAAGAGTATTTTTGGGTTAGCATTGTAGAGACTAAAAAGAATGGTAGCTATCGCTTTGTGTCATCCCCAATTAGACAACACAAAGCCACATTTATGAGCAATAGCACATGTACAACATAACATGTGTACAAAAAATAGAATAAATGAGATACAAGCAGAGGAACGTCACAATAGGTTGATTCCTTTATCACCTTGCACCAATGGAGCAACAAGGGTTGTCTATAGAAATCTTAACAAAATACATAACAAAAAACACATCATTAGGGAAGCACAACACGACATGCAAATACACAAAATAATCTATTGTACAAGAGGAGATAATCAAGCATATCGCTTGTCCCCACCATACCACCCCCATCTTGGTTTGTATTTCTAAGGGAAGGTGGGAAACATGCAAGAAGAACAATATAAAAAATAGTAGATGGAACAATAGCTAGTTCCAAACAATGAACATGCTCTAAGGATAAGTCACTTTGTTTGTCACTATGAGCAAGAGATAATTGTTTTGAAAATCTAGTAGATAAATCATGATTAACATCAATAAGATCATACATATCATCATAATTAACATCATTTGTATTATAAAAATTTAAATCATCATGAAGAGTATCTTCTTTGTCCAAATTAATCACAGTAGAATCTAAGACATGAATAGAATCATCATATTTATTTAGTTTCATCCTCTTTAAATTAAGTTCCTCCCTTGGGCTATGCATAGGTTGCTCAAATGAAATCAAGGCATTAGTAGGTGTCTTAGGGGAGGAAAGGATTCAGAAGCAAGTTCACAAGCGCTAGCATAGTGTCTACAATAACGGTCACAAGCACAATAGTTATGTTTGGTTTAAAGTTTGAGGTGGTGTAGTATCAATCAACATTGGGTCATTTTCTTCTTTAAAAAGAAGAAAAAAATGAACCACACTAGGTTGAGAAATGACATTTGCAGAGCATTTATAGGATATAGGAGGTTGAACTGAAGTATAAATAGGAGGTATGGGAGGTGTAGGAAGGAGTCCAAGTTTGGGGCAAGGAGATAGAACAAACTTAGGATTTCTAAGTTCACAAATCTTTTGGACTTTGAATTTTCAATAGGATAGGAAGAAGTCATCTTTGTGTGGTTAAACTAGTTAAGGCATGGAAGGCCAAAAGAAGTCAAGGTCAAAGTTCCCTCAAGTAGCTAAAGGTTGATAGAGACTATGGTTAATCATGATGATTTATCCATCATAGAGAAATTTTAAATACTTATGGATAGGAGAGACTATAGCTTTCATGGAAGTAAGCCAAGGAAGGCCAAGCCTAACGTGAAATTGAATGGAAGTTGGGAGATAACAAAGATGACATCTAAGGTTTTCTTACCAACTTCTACAGGAAAGGTAATGGAACCATGGGTAGCATAAGTGAAATCATTGAAATTTTTTATCATCACATTAGATTTGTCATAAGAATCTTGCTGGAGGTTTCTAGTGAAAAGATGTTCTTCAGTTATAGCATTCCCCATGCAAGTAGAATCTATAAGGACTCCACAAGAGGGAAGACCATTAATATTTTCAAAAAATTAAAGAGGACTATCAAGTACCCTAAGTCTCCTTTGGATCAAATATAATGAAAAAATCATGTTCTAGTTTAGGTTTAGGTTCAGATTGACAACATTGTTGGATTTGATACATTCAGTTTCATAGTTCACAATAGTAGGAGAGTCAACAACATTGGTAAATTGAAAAGGTAAATAATGGGTAGACTCAATGGGATGGTAAGGGACTGGTATAAATTTGCAGGTTTTAATTGGGAGGGGCAATAAATTTGTTTTCAACACCATCAACAGATATAACATTAGAATTAATGACATCTTGAACAATAGATTTCAAATGAAAACACTTTTTAGTATCATGACCAGGTTGACAGCACGATATTGGCAAAAATATTTGGGATCAAAGTTCTTGGGAGTTAGTTTTGAAGGATCAATTGTCTTAATGGGAGGAAGTGTTAAGACATTAGCATTAATCAACTTCAACATCACATTATGCAAAGATTTAGAAAGAGGTGTAAATTTACAAGGTCTAAAATAAGATGGCAAAGGAGTCACAACCTTGGATGTGGCTGCCACTTGTACGTCAATGTTGTTTGATGAATTATTGATCTTGTTGAAGCCTTTAGATTTTTTAAATTTTTGGAAAGACTAAGATGTGGCATCACTCTTATCAACTAGAGCTATTGTACTATTGCTCTCAAATTGACTCACTTGAAGTTGATAATTATGAAGCTTTACACACAATTGAATAAAAAAGAGGAGAATTTAGAAAGAAATATCTTATCTCTAATGTATTTTTATAAATTATCAATGAAAATACATTACACATCAATATCAAGAATAGGATAATAAATTTAAGCATGCAAATGCTTAATTCTACCAATGAAATCAGTCACTTTTTCTTTAACACCTTGTTTACAATACATTAAATCAGTCAAAGAAATCTTAGGACCAATATTGTTTTGAAATTTTTGAATGAAAGCATTAACAAGTTTTTGGAAGGAATCAATGGAATAAGGAGGAAAAGATAAATACCATTGTAAGGCTTTATTTTGAAAGGTTATAGTAAACAATTTAGCCATGAATCTATGATCATGAGAAAAATCACCACACAATGTTTGAAAGGTCTTCACATGAGTCAAGGGATCACCATTACCATTGTAAGTCTCCAAGTGGAGTATTTCTATGTATTGAGGGGTAACGACATGAATAATATCCAATGACAAAGGACTAGCAATGTCACATGTGAGAATACTAAATTCAAATTGAGTCATGGAGGTGATTTGTTGTTGTAAGGATGAAAAAGTTTGAGAAAGACTATTGATGGTAGAATCGGTATAAATGTTGGTATAGAACATATGTCAAAGGTTTGGCCCATTATAAAAAATGGAAGGAATGGTAGAATATTAAAATGGAGCATTATTGTATGTATGCATGGATGAAGGTTGGCAAACACATGGAAAACATGGAGGGGGGACAATAGGATTATGAATGCTTACAAGATCAACATGTGTAGGATTGATATTTGAAATAGATGTAGTCATGAGAGGTGGAGCATAAGTAGAAACATTAGGTAATGAAGTAGGAATAGTAATATAAGTCTCAACACTAGTGGGAGGTAGAGTGAAACTAAGTTCTTGAAAATACTCTTTAATAGGTTAAACATTACTATCAATAATATGGGAAATAGTGCGTAAAAAATTAACACCATGTTCATCATTGTGAATCAACTTCCTCAAACCCTCATGGAAATAACTTTAGTATTAGAGTTTTCTTGACCTAACTATTACTCAAAATTTTCAAACTCATGGGAAATTTTTTTCACTTGCATAGGAGGGGCTCTTCAAGTCTCATATTCATCGTGAAAAGAGTGGGAAGATAAGTTATCAACAATAGTAGGAATGTCATTAATAGGCATGTGTGTCTTATAAAGACTCCTAAGAAATAAAGAGAACTTAGGATCAAAGGAACCCATAAGTCTACGACTTCTCCTAACCAAAAATTGTAGGTAGGACTCAATTTTCTAACACTAATGCATAAGAAAAAAAAAGAAAAGATAGACCTAACAAATGCAAGTGTGAAATTTGAAAAAGATATGCAAACACTTATTAATTTTATGCAACATAAATAGAATCGTACATTAAGGAAAGAGAAACAATGTAATGTAGCGAATTATCATCCTTTCCTCAAAATGCACATTTGAAACGAAGATGACCCAATAGGCTCAAATTGGAGTTAGGAATTGAATGGGTCAGGTGATGTTCCTTTGTAAATAATGGAATTATGTGGAGAAAAGGTAGATTTGAGGTAAACTAATAAGATGATGGAAGATAGAAGGCTAAATGAGAAAAAATGACAAGAATCAAGAAATATTGACTAACAAAAAAAAGACACACAGTTGCAATGAATTGAAACAAAAACTAGACAACTATACTAACATGTCGTCCAAATCTAGAGTGAATTTGTAGGGAAAAAAATACCCTACGCATTTTGTTCCTAGGAATAGTTTGTAGAAATATGTTGTGTTCCTTGTTATTATGCCTAAAAATCTTATAGTGTATTAATAGGTCTCACACTTTCTAGATTAAGTCCCAACAACTTCGCTACATGTTCTTGCACACAAAAAAATGAGAAAAGGTAATGGAAATGGATTTTCCTTGTGCCAAACCCTTGTTTAGCAATCAATCTTGTAATGAAATTGCATCAAGGAATTGTTAATATGATTTAGAACAATAGAGAGGGGGGGTGAGTCAGTTGTTCTCAGGTCCAGATGTATAAAAACAAACTTTAAATTCTTCAACAAATCAGATCTAATAACCAACACCTACTCGGTCATTACTTATTGCATAACAAAAACATATAACAGTGCAGTCCACTTATCCAATAGCATCTAACTTGTAAAACATAGAAATGTTCAAACCAAAACATTCACACAAGTATCAACACCAGGATTTATAGTGGAAACCCAATTAGGGAAAAACCACTTTGTAACATGTTACTATTATGTTCACTCTTCTGAAGTGAGCTTGGTGAAAAGCCAACCCTATCAAAGGTTACAAACACACTGTCAGGTGTGACCCGGTTAAAGGATTTAAACCAATCTGTTAAAAGTGCACCTTGTTATAGGACTTACATACACTCCATTAGAATGAAACCTTGTTCAAAGGATTTATACCTATGACTGTTAGGTCAACCTTTGTTAAAAGGATTTTGATTGTTACAATGGTTAGAAAGTAGCAGTAATATTGATCTGAGAAACATACAACTCACTTTGCAAATATCAGATCTAATTCCATACACATATGTTGGCTTACTGACTATGAACCTTTTCCATCTCCATCACTGATTTTCTCGAAACCCTCTTCAAGCAATCACAACACTTCTCCTTCAGCCTTTTCTGCTTAGACAGTCAATAACATCAACAACACTTCTAGCATATACTCCCTCTTTCAACCTCTCGCTTAGGTTTCCTTAATACTACCTCTATTAGGTCAATACATCTTTTTTCGCTTAATCTCCTTCATAGATCTTAGGGTTAGGTCAGATTCATTGAATTTGTCCTACATTATGTTCTTCGGCTATCCTTTTAGAACTCTTAAAGATTTACAATAAAAAATTTTACAGTGCATTAAATGCTTTCATGCAATCAATAAATAAAGTCAACACGTTTTACATAATCCAAGAATTCAATGATGTTGGCTGGAAATCTGAATTCTTCATCAAATGCAAAATATTGAAGCTCGGTCAATACTGTGTTCAACTTCTCTATCTTCTCTAGAAAGCTCGGTCACCACATAAACTATTTCCTCGGCTAACACTGTCTTCCTCGGCAATTAACTGGTGTTCAGTCAACATTGATTTTACTCGACATATACTAGCTCGGTCGACACAAACAACACTTGGCTTAAACTAGATTTCTTCACTTTTGCTCGGTTAAGCCTACCAGTTTAGTCTTCATTCTTACTTAGATAAATAATACATTGTCTTATCATTCTGCCACATAATCAAGTACTCATTGAAGTATCAAGATAACTCAACCTTTTCTTAGGTGTTGTTGTTACCAACCTTGCCTATCCCCATAGCAACACTCAAATAGATATAGTACTTTCTTAGATAGCAATAGTCTTACCAGTTAAGGTTTGACATCAATGACAATACAACAATTGCTTCAATTACAGTTTTCAACAATCTCCCTCTTTGGCATTGATGGAAACACCATATGAATATCACATGAATTACCAACCAATCCAAAACTGATTTGTCTATCAGAAAAATTTATAATGTCCTTAGCTTCATTCTAATATAGAATCAATTAGCCATGCTTGACCGTCCACTGAATTTCTTCCACTATCTTGATCTTCTCATTCTATATATTCATCTGTCATCATCTCCCTCTTTGACAAAAATGCCAAAGCAACAACAAAAACATACATCCTGTAGATGTAGATATCATCCTTTCAGTTCAATACAATATTTCTCCCTCTGTCATCTTGCTTATGATTGATTCTGACTTTGTTGTGCTCTTCAACACTCTAGGTTGCTCCTAAAGTGTGACCTTTATCTGCATCAATTTGTTAGATGTTCTTTGTAGCACATTTGATGTAGTGCTCCTAGCTTGACTAAGCAGCCTCAATTAGGGGAAGGACCCCTAATTGACTTCTTAGGTATTCATGAGCTTCTTTAGGTAAAGATTTAGTGAATATATCTACTAATTATTCCTTTGTATTCACATATTCCATGCAGACCTTTTTATCTTGTGCCAGTTCTCTCAAGTAATGATACTTGATGGCAATGTGTTTGGTCTTTGTGTGCATCACTAGATTTTTAGAGATTTTGATAGCACTTGTGTTGTCACAGAAGATGACAACTGGTTCAGTGATTTTTTCTTTCATGCCTACCAACAATTGCTTTATCCATATCAAATTTGAACAATTCATAGCTGTAGCCACATACTCAGCTTCAGCAGTAGATTGGAAAATGCAATTTTGTTTCTTGCTTGTCCAGGAAACTAATCTCTGTCCAAGAAAGAAAGCTCCACCACTAGTACTCTTTCTGTCATCTACATTTCCTGCCCAATCAACATCTGTATATACTCTCAGTTCAAATTTTTCATGCTTCTTGTAGTACAATCCATAGTTAGCAGTTCCCTTCAAATATCTCATGATTCTTTTAACCGCCATCATGTGAGTTTCCTTAGGATTGGTAGAGAATCTTGCCACAATCCCAATAGCTAATGCAATATCTGGTCTGCTATGTACAACATACTGTAGCTTTCTGATCATAGATCTATACAAATTCTAGTTAATTTCTACAACATCATCATTCTTAGACAACTTCTGTCCAGTAGCCATGGGAGTACTTACTGGCCTTGAATCTTCCATACTTGCAATCCAACAAAAAATTTGATCTCCCCAAACATACTCATTTCAAATTCAGTTTGCATTTCATTTGAAAATTTCTTACACAAGGCATATTGTCCACCAAATATAATATCATCTACAAAGATCTTAGGTAACAAGATTCCTTTACCTTCTTCATCTTTCATGTACAGATTTCTTGTGTCATTTTTCCTTGAGAATCCAATCTGTATTAAGTAGTTGTGCAATCTCTCATACCATACTCTAGGAGCTTTCTTTAGTCCATACAGTGCTTTATTCAGTTTACAAACCATGTGTCTTCTGTTTGGATCAAAAAATTCTTATGGCTGTTCAATATATACTTCTTCTTCCAATATACCATTTAAAAATGTAGACTTGACATCCATTTGGTATACCTTGAAACCTTTATAGGCAGCATATGCAAGCAGAGTTATGACTCCTTCCAATCTTGCTACAGGGGAAAATGTCTCCCCATAATCTATTCCTTCTTCTTGTGTGTAGCCTTTGCATACCGGCCTAGCCTTGTTTATTGTGATTTGACCATGTTCATTCAACTTATTACGAAATACCCACTTTGTCCCAATGACATTCTTATCTTCTAGTCTTGACACCAAAGTCCAAGTATCATTCTTCTCTATTTGGTCTATCTCTTCATTCATTGCTTCTATCCAGTCTTCATTTTCTAATGCCTCCTTTGTTGTCTTAGGCTCATATTCACATAGTAAACATGTTGGATCTCTTGTCTTGCTTCTGGTCTGAATTCCAGTATCTTTATCTCCAATGATCTGTTCAGGCTTGTGATTTCTCCTTACATATTGTGCTAGGATAGGTTCTACTCTTCTTTCATTTTACTCATCAGGTTCACCAACAAGATTGTCAGATTCAGCTTCTGAATGCTCGGCAACCTCTTCTTGATACTCAGCAACTTCTTCTTGTCGCTCGGTATGTTCTTCTTCTCTCTCAGCATTATTATCCTGATGCTCGGCATTGCTTACTCGAGACTCCACATCAGGTGTAGGTATGTTACTTGCCTCTTCTTCCTCTATATACACAAAAGATTTGTATTCTTCTGGTTCTCTGTTACTATCAGCTTCATTTTTCTCTACATACTCATCAACTTTGACATTCACACTTTCCACAATTTTGTGAGTGTTAGAATTCAAACACTTATAAGCTTTACTTTTTGTGGAATAGCCTAGGAATACACCCTCATCACTTTTAGCATCAAATTTTCCATTCCTACTATCCATCAATATGTAGTACTTACTTCCAAAAATTTTAAAGTACTTTACATTCAGTGCATACCCATGCCATAATTCATAAGGTGTCAGATTTGTACCTTTTTTTATCTGTACTTGGTTAAGAGTATAAACAGCTGTACTTACAAAAATTTTCCAATACTTTTGTGTAACATTCTTTTCAATCATTAATGTCCTTGCACAGTCCAAGATAAATCTGTGCCTTCTCTCTGCTATACCATTCTGTGGAGGAGTTCTAGGTGCAGACATCTATCTTTTGATCCTTGTATCATTGCAAAATAGATTAAACTCATTTGATGTAAATTCTCCACCTCGATCAAATCTCAGACACTTCATGTTCTTACCTGTCTCTTTTTCAACCTTAGCCACATACCACTTTAAAAATTGAAAAGTATTAAATTTTTTCTTTAAGAACATTACATGCATCATTCTGGTATAATCATCAACAAATAGGATAAAATATCTAGCACCATAATAGCTTTGTACACCCATCAGTCCACAAAGGTCAGTATGAACCAAATCTAAGATATTCTCAAAAGTAAAGGTTTTTCTCTTGAAACTAGACTTGGTCATCTTACCCAATTGACATTCATTGTACATTACATTTTTAGGTTTCTTCAATCTAGGTAGACCTCTCACTTTCTTTTTCTTGCTAATTTCTACTAGATTATCAAAGTTAACATGACATAGCTGCTTATGCTATAACCAAATATCATCAAGTTGTGAAATCATACATGTTTCTTTAGATAGGTTTAGATAGAACAAATTACCTCTTGTCTGTTCTCCACTTCCAATCAATTCACCTGTGGCATCAAATATTTTGGCCTTCCTATGATGAAATTCCACTCGGTAGCTAGTGTTATTAAGTTGTGCAACACTCAGCAGATTATAGTTAAGACCCTTAACCCAATAAGCATTTTCACAAGTGATCTTATCAGTCAGCTTAATCAATCCTTTTCCTCTAACAGGACATGGTGCATCATTACCAAATTTCACACTCCTACCTTTATAAAGATTTAAGGTATCAAACTTACTCTTATCTCCAATCATATGATGTGAACAACCACTATCAATAATCCATTTATCATTTTTGTTCACATAAGATATCAATGCAGTTTTCTCATCCTCATAAGATTCATCTTTCATTGCAACATAGACAACTTCAATTTCAAAATTATCACTATCAGTGTCAGTCTCTTCTTCGGCAATGTAGCAGAATTTATTACCTTTTCCTTTGTAGTCCTTGTATCTTCATTAACCTCTATCTTCTCTTTTGTCTTTATGCTTGTTGTCTCTTTCCTCATCCTTATTATCCCTGTCAGGACATCTAGCAGCTATATGACCAACTTTATTACATGAAAAACATATAATAGGGAGTTTACCTTTGTACCTTCCTTTTCCCCTTTTCAGTCTTCTAGCCATAAGAGCTTCTAGATCCTCAATTTCTTCATCAGATGTGCCACTATCACTATCACTTTCACTTTGACTTTCAATGATGCATCTTTCTTTTTCTTTCTTTGACTTATTCAAAACCATTTGTGACTTAAAAGAAGATTCAATACTACCAATAGTGAAGTTATCATAGTTAGAAAGTTCAAAAGCAGTAAGCTTACCAACCAAACTTTCTAAAGTAAGAGCATTAGTAGAGTTACATCTAGATTCTTTAATTGCAGAAATTTTGATTGCATAGATAGGACACAGAGTTCTCAATACTTTTCCTATTATAGTTTCATCCTCAATAGTTCCATTTGCTCCTCTAATAGAATTTACAACTTCTTTTATTCTACCACAATATTGTGCAATATTCTCACCTTCTTGCATTCTCATTTCATCAAATTTACCTCTTAGGCTCTCGGCTTTTGCTCTCAACACATTTACATCACCGCCATAAATGTTTGCAAGGGTGTCCCACATTTGCTTTGCAGTACTATAGTCTTTGATGTCTTCAAATTCTGGATAACTTAGGGCAGACATAATCTCCAACATTGCTTGGTTGTGCTCTTGTTTAGCTTTCATTTCCTCGATAGTCAGAGGTGCAGCAGGTGTGACATAGTCATGCTCAATGTAATATTTTGAAGAATCACCAATACCGGCCAGATGCAGCTTCATCAAGCTTTGCCATGCAGGAAAGTTTTCCTTATTCATCTTTGGTACCTCCTTATACATCTTGATCATTTGCTTCAAGTACCTTCAAACTTGTTCTCTGTAAGCACCAACAGCTCTGATACCAATTGTTAATATGATTTAGAACAACAGAGAGGGAGGGTGAATCAGTTGTTCTCAAGTCTAGATGTATAAAAAAAAACTTTAAATTCTTCAACAAATCAAATCTAATAACCAACACCTACTCGGTCATTACTAATTGCATAACAGAAACATATAACAATGCAGTCCACTTATCCAATAGCATCTAACTTGTAAAACACAGAAATGTTCAAACTAAAACATTCACACAAGTATCAACACCAGGATTTATAGTGGAAACCCAATTAGGGAAAAACCACTTTGTAACATGTTACTATTATGTTCACTCTTCTGAAGTGAGCTCGGTGAGAAGCCAACCCTGTCAAAGGTTACAAACACACTGTGAGGTGTGACCCGGTTAAAGGATTTAAACCAGTCTGTTAAAAGTGTGCCTTGTTATAGGACTTACATACACTCCATTAGAATGCAACCTTGTTCAAAGGATTTATACCTATGACTGTTAGGTCAACCTTTGTTAAAAGGATTTTGACTGTTACAATGGTTAGAAAGTAGTAGTAATATTGATCTGAGAAACATACAACTTACTTTGCAAATATCAGATCCAATTTCATACACATATGCTGGCTTACTAACTATGAACCTTTTCCATCTCCATCACTGATTTGCTCAGAACCCTCTTCAAGCAATCACAACACTTCTCCTTCAACCTTTTCTGCTTAGACAGTTAATAACATCAACAACACGTCTAGCATCTACTCCCTCTTTCAACCTCTCACTTAGGTTTCCTTAATACTACCTCTATTAGGTCAATACATATTTTGCCACTTAATCTCCTTCGTAGATCTTAGGGTTAGGTCAGATTCATTGAATCTGTCCTACATTATGTTCTTCGGCTATCCTTTTAAAAATATCTCGAATCTCTTAAAGATCTACAATAAAATGTTTTACAGTGCATTAAATTCTTTCATACAATCAATAAATAAAGTCAACACGTTTTACATAATCTAAGAATTCAATGATGTCGGCTAGAAATCTGAATTCTTCATCAAATGCAAAATACTGATGCTTGGTCAATACTGTGTTCAACTTCTCGGTCTTCTCTAGAAAGCTCGGTCACCGCATAAACTGTTTCCTCGGCTAACACTGTCTTCCTCGGCAATTAACTAGTGTTCAGTCAACATTGATTTTACTTGGCATATACTAGCTCGATCGACACAGACAACACTTGGCTTAAACTAGATTTCTTCACTTTTGCTCGGCTAAGCCTACTAGTTTAGTCTTCATTCTTACTTAGATAAACAATACATTGTCTTATCATTGTGCCACATAATCAAGTACTCATTGAAGTATCAAGATAACTCAACCTTTCCTTAGGTGATGTTGTTACCAACCTTGCCTATCCCCTTAGCAACACTCAAATAGATATAGTACTTTCTTAGATAGCAATAGTCTTACCAGTTAAGGTTTTACATCAATGACAATACAACAATTGCTTCAATTGCAGTTTCCAATAGGAATGTTGTAATGAAATTACATAAAGGAATGTTGAAATTTATCTTTAAAAAGGTAAATGCTAAATCTACCTTGTGAATGAGTAGACCTTCATGAATGAGTTGAAATTGTACATATTCATGATGATGCTTTTATGTTTTTTGAATTTTAGTTGAATGTTGACTTTGAATCAAGGATGTCTTTACAAATGCATAGATTTATTAATGCCACTCCTAAATCTTCAATGTTGTTGTGCTTGATAAACACATGATATGAAGGAAGAATTAATGTAGATGAAAAAAAGATCTCTTTGCTTGATTGATAAATCCTCTAGTTGGCCATCATGGGAGGGAATCTTTTTACAATAGAGAAGATTGTCTTAAAAATGCCTTAGATGCTTGGAGAAATACTAGATCTTGGATGCTTGCCCTTAAATCTTGAATTCACTTGATTGTTTGAATGTCTTCTTGCTTTTAGATATCCAAAATGAGGAGAGATATGCCACTTATATACCTCTTGTAGACACCTAAAATTATCTCATGCTTGCGAGTATTCACTAATAACTAATTGTTCCTCTATTAATTAAATAGTCCTTTAGTTGTTTAATTAATTATTTTATTCTTCTAAGTCAATTGTTGCATCATTTAATTATTTTCAGAATGTTAATTAAATAATTAATATTATTTAATCAATTTTTTAATTAAGTGGTCTTTATCATTTAATTAAATTTAATTCTATAGTTCCATAATTTAAATAGTAGTCCTTGATTATTTAAATTGACTAATTAATACCTCTAATTAAATCAATTTCTAAAAATTAATTTAATTTCATTCTCAACTAATTTCATCTAATTCTTAATTTCATCTTGCTCCAAAGTTTAATTTTAATTAAATATAAATGCAAAATCCTTCAAAAATTAGAAAAATTGGATTTATGAGTTCCTTAAAATCTCAAAATTTGCAAAAATCTTTTTAAAATAAAAAATCAATCTTTTCTCAAAATTGCATTTTCAAAACTCTCATCTTTAAATGTGAAAATATTCTAAATTCCTTTCTTCTCTTCTTTTTCCTAAATCAACTCTCTGCTTTTGCATTCAAAATAGAAATGAATCTTGTTATCTTTAGAAGTTTACCAATTTTGATCATTTCCCAATTATCTCAACCATCAATCCTGATTTCCTCAAATTAATCTCGATCGTCCATTCAACTTTGACTATCTATATAAATCCACCTTCTTCCCATTTGGAGGATCTAAAAAATTATCCAAATTATTGTCTATCTTATGTAGGTTTTATTTCATCATTTTAGCAATCTTGAGTGTCATCCATCTGAATCCCCAAAAAGTGCAGACAAGCAATGGAAGTAAATAAGCAAGGTTTAGAATAGCTATGTTTTTAATTTGAATATCTTATTTTCAGCTTCTTTCCTTTCTAGTTATCTTCTATTGTTTGTAGGGTTTAATGATTGTTAGTATTTTGATTTCTTTAATAGTTTTGTGCTACTAATCTTTAATTCTTGAGCCTATGCAGATTCCCCCTACGACATTTGGTAAACTCGACGTGAATCAAACAACCAAACAATGCTTGAAGACACTCAAAATTTCATTTTTAGTCTTGGTCATATGACCAAGACTTTTCTTTTCAATCTTCATTCTTTGTTTCACAATTGTTAGTTGATTTTCATAATCACTAATTTATTGTCGCATCTAACCATGTTGATTTCCTCAATCATATTCTTTTATTGCCACAATTGACAAAATATTGCTACATCATACAGGGTGTATTGTCAAAATTGTCTATGTTTATTGTTGCAACTGACAAAAGGTTGCCGCATTTGACTGTGTTTATTGTTGCAATCATATGCTTTTATTGCAGCAACTAGTGAATGTTTATTGCAATTGTTCTATTTATTTCCACAATGAATTCTATTGATTATCATTTGGATTTGGCAAAATTTTGACATAAAATTAAGGAAAATCATCTTTTAGTGTCTTTGTTTTCTGCTTATTTGTCTATTTGAGCAAGAAAGTTAGATGCTAAAATAAAAGATTGTCAGGAAAGCTCCTTGATATCGATCAAGAAAGAAGCTAAGGAAAAGAATTGACAACTACATTCTTCAAGGGTGGGTGATACTACAAATTAGGATTGAGGAGGAAGAAGAGGCCCTTAATAGGTATGAAAGAATCGTTCAAGGGTATGAGATAAAATACAATTTTCTAGTCAATTAGAATACCATGTTTCCCACTCATTTCTATAATAGGGTTTTGGGTCAATAATCTCAATACTTTTCATCTTGTGGTGCTTGGAAGAAAAAACTAGATTGTCGAAGACCCCTTTCCTTGATTTCTAGAAAACTACTAATCATCTTATGCAGGTTGGGGAAATAGCCTAAAACTACTAATTTGTGATGGTTGCAGGGGTAGCTTAGTTGTTTCCTCTTTCTTCTTTTCAAACATTTTGATTTTGGGTTCAAATGAACAATGTGTTTTCCTTTCACATTTTATTTTGTGCTTAATAAATGAACGTGTGTCTTATGTGACTAGCACACTTGTGCTTGTAGAGTGGACCTACTGCTAACACATACTATCCTCTCCCTTGGCTCTTGTGGTCCTATATGCAAGAGAAAAGTGTTAGCAACACTCAAGTTTCTTCTTTTAGAGGATCTACCTCCCGGGTGTTTTAGCATGTCCAATGAGATGGGATTGATCCAGGCGATAATGTGCTAAAGACAAGCCACTCTCAGTCGCTATATAAAATGAGTGGAGCTAAAATGCTTCACTATGGGTGCTAATAGCCTACCATGCTGACTTCCCTAGTACCTGTGTTCTACAAGAAGGAAGCATCCAGGTAATAGGGGGAGAGAATGCATGAACACGCGAATGAGAGTCCCTAACTAAAGAGCCAAATGTTTTTAGTTTTCCAAAATCCTTATATTTGTTAACACAAGGAGTCACACAAGCCTCCAAAGACATCCCACACTCTCACAATTCTTAGTAGAGATAGAAGTTCCTTGGGAAGTGATGCCCATTGGAATTTGAAGAATGGTGTACCTAAGAAGTGAGTGCTCTGTAAGGAGGAGCCCATGCCTCTAGACTTCTAAGATGTCCACTCTAAATAAGTGCAGATCAAATTTATTTAATGTAGTGGGAATTTCATTCTTCCATAGGATTGTACATATCTTCTTTATAAACTAGCTTATATCAAAATTGTGTTTGTTGTGTGTTTTTCAAAATAATATTTCTTACAAACACAAATACTTTTAAAAAAAAATATGCTAGTGTCTTTAAGAAGTTGGTCAACAACCTATCTAGTCAAAACTTCAAACTTGTAAATGGTCAAACTATCATTTGAAACTTGCAAGAAAACAACCTGTCATATATTGTCGTAATTGATCATGTTAGTTACCACAACTGCTTGTTTATTGCCACAATCGACCCCTTTTATTGTTGTAATTAATCTTGTTTATTAATGTAATTGTTTGTTTATTACCGCAATTGACCCTTTTTATTGCCTCAATTGACCTAATTGATTGCCACAATTAAGAATTTTCCTTTTTCTTTAGACCTTTATTTCATAGGTTAGTTCCATAGCCTCCAGATCATCAATTCCTTGGTCTAGTACTCAAATTTTACCCTAATATCAAACAAGATTATAACAAAATTTTCAACATTAGGAAACCTCTCTCTTTGGTCTAGTCATCATTTAGGATTGTCAATTTCATAGGTCAAATTAGATTTGTCTTGATCTCTATATCCAAGTCTTATCAAACCTATCAACCATGACTCCATGCTTCATCTAAAGTAAGAGTGATCAAATCAGTATTGAACCAACTTAACTTTGAGATCAAGAGAAGTTTAATTTTGTCGCTAAGTTTGACATTTCTGAATAGGAACTAAAACTTATTAGAAGAGGTACTTCTTTGTGTCTATATCAATCATATCATGTCATCAAATCGGTAGCAAGATATCTCTTCCACTATTTACTTTTGGTCAGAGACCCGTAATTATATCTCAAACTAGGAACAACCCAAATTATTTATACGTCAACCCATTCTCTCCATGAAAAAAAGAACAAGAACTCAACCTTTATGATAACGTGGATCCTTTCATTTATTTAGAAATTTTCCTTGAGCTTCTACAACTTCCTACTGATCCTTCCATATTTCAGGGTATAACAGAAGAACTAGGAGACAAAACAAGATGAATAATCCTCCTCGATAGTTGATGTCGTGGTATAACGAAATCCCCAAAAGTACCTATTCACGCTTTTAGACAAAAGAGTGGAACTTCCTCCTGGTTTTGATGTTTCCACGATATGGCATGAAAACCCATTAGCAAGCCCAGTCTCAACAACACCATCTCAAACACAAGCTATAGTGTCACAAATCAAATATACTCTTGAGTCTTCACAATCAGTCTCATCTTCTATTCAAACATCAACACAAGTTGGTTTCTCGTATGCATGGAACAAGTCCCAAGATACAATGAAATCCCAAGGCATTCCTACTAGTCAAAACATCGCAGATTCACAAACAAGTTCATCCACCATAGCTCCTTCATCCCAAGCATCTTCATCAAGAATTGTCATTGCAAGTGCTCATACCCAATCATTGACACTAGATACTCATTGTAACTCATTTGTCAGTGCCCAAAGAACACAATCAATTCCAACTGAATTCATACCCTAACAAACACAAAGACAAGTAGGATCAAAATTTGTTAGTCCTATGTTCAGCCAACTCCCACCACGGATTAGGACTCAGTATCAATATCAACCCCAATATCAACAACCTCAAAATCACATGTCACATTTTTAACAAATGTTCCAACCTAGAAATCAAAATCACACCTCTGGTAGATCATATGCACCTGCACCCCAACCCCAATATCAAAGGAAATCTAATGTAGCTACAACCAGACAACAATCTAATATTGGAAATATGTCACAATCACACGGTAATGCCCTCATGCAACAAATGGAAAACATGCAAAATTAGTTACAAGACCTTCAAAATTAAAGTCAAACAAAGTCCTACACTGTAGGGGACTTATACCCATACCCTTTTGATTATTCAATATATATGCCTTTGTTCCCTGCACATTTTGTTGTACTCAAACTCAATAAATATAGGGGCAAAACTAATCATGTTGCACACATTAGGGAATTAATTGAAAGTTGCATAGAGGTTGCTCACAATGAAACCTACCTCATGTGATTGTTTCCTTTAAGTCTAGTCGAACTAGAAATGGAATGGTTCTCACATCTAACACATGGCATTCAAATATGGGGTGGGTTAGATAAAAAAAATTCATCACCCACTTCCATCATAACATAGAACAAAAGGTTAGTATCAAGGACCTTTGTGACACAACAAAAAGAGGGTGAATCCTTCTCTAGTTTCCTACAAAGATGGATAATTACAACTAATTGAATTTCTTATGATGTTCCTGAACAAGATCTCATCGTCATGTTTGTGGATAACCTCATCCTAGACATGACTTACATTGTTGAATTAAAAATCACTCAAACCTTGAAACAATTGATTGAAAAAGGAATGCAATGCGAGAAAAACTTGATCAACAAGGGAATCCTTTCTGACCCCAATCAACATAACACCACCAAGTCTCCTACCAACAAATCAAAGTGGTGAATAAAAAAAAATGTCACCAATGATGGTGTCACTGATGTGAAAATTTTCAATTATGCCCAACCCAAACTCAATCTAAAAGGGGCACCTTTGCAAAATCAAACCCTAGTAAAGACCACACCTACGGAAAATATCCAAACTATCAACTTGTCTCAATCCAACACACAATGGCTTCCAATACCTCCATTCCAAAAATGAGCATACACACCATTGAGAGAACCTATTGAATTAGAACTAAAGAATTTAATCCAAACAAACATGATCACCCTACCTGAATTATAAGAATTTGAACATGGTGTTGTAAAACCCAAGTGTTGGAATGATAACAATTAATGTGAATACCATTGGGTCAAAGTTCATAAGACATCCAATTGTTATAGGCTCAAGAACAGAATACAATATCTCATTGAGCAAGGCCAAATCAATGTAAAAAATGCAAAGCCAAGGGAGAACACAGATCCTACAATCTTTGAATATCCCTTGCAGATTCATAATAAAGGGAAAACCCTTATGTTTGGTAACCAGTCTAATCAAACCAACTATATCTATACCTCGTCGAATAATGTTATAAATTACATCAACCCAACCAATGACCAAATCCCAACTATCACTATCAAGTACAACAATTCCAACTGTGTTGTAACCACTCATCGCTCCAAAGTTGTCCTATAGGGGTAACCTTAAAATTATATTACACCTTCAACTTTGGTTGGACCTCCTAATCCAAACTATAATCTTTTGGATCACCTCAAGCACATACTTGCCCAGATTCCCATTTTTTAGCTCCTACGCATATCCTTGCAACACAAACAAGCCTTCAATCAAGCCCTTCAAAATGTAGTTGTCCCAAGGGACATAACCCCTCAAATATTTCAAACAATGGTCAAATATATTGCTTCCAACAAGCATGCTATGTTCACAAACCTTAATGTACATTTGCATAAGCCTTTGCATAATGACCCCCTACATATGCTAGTGCAAGTGCATTAACACACAATCTAACAGGTCCTCATAGATGGTGGAGTAGGACTAAACATTTGTACTTTAAAAGCCAACAAAGCCTTGGGGTACTTGGAGTCAAGTGTTGATATCAGCAGAAGGATAAACATAAGAGCCTATGAAGAAGAAGAAAGATCTTCAAAAGGTGTTCTTACCTTACCCTTAAGGGTAGGACCAATTGTCAAGAATACAACATTCTAAATCCTGGACCTAGAACTAGGATACAATGTGCTACTAGGATGTCCTTGGATACATGGCATGCAAGAAACACCTTCTACATACCACCAATGCATTAAGTTTCCTCACCAAGGCATGGAAATCATTATTGAAGGAGATCCTAATCCATTCCAATATTGTAATAACTTAAGGATGGCACTCAAAACCAAGTACATGTGAATCAAGAAGAAAGTACGATATCTACCTCTACTTAAATCCACAATAACATACCAGGATCTGGGATAAAAATATCTATCATGGGTAAAGGATGTGGTGAGTATCGCTGTGAATCTTTCACCATCACTCACCTACCTTTGTCTCCTAAGTCATATGGTCAACCAAGACCCCATCAAATAGCAGAATCTAACATTTTTCAAATGACCACCCTCCACAACATTCATCAAGTGGGGGGATCTCAGTGAAGAAAATTTAGAAGGAGATATGAGTACATGGTTGTACATAGACCTTCAAGATACACTACCAGTTGAATTGCCACTTAATATGGACATGGGTTTTCAATGTTGCAATGATTTGGGTATAACAGTACTATTGGTCTAGGATCACAACAATAAGGGGTGGTAGAACTTTTTTTACCATGTACACATAGAAATAAACAAGGACTAGGATATGGTCAATCCTAGTCAACTATTGTCATTCGTGAGATTTCCACACAATAAGAGGTTATTGAGAAAAATAGTGGACAAGAATATAGACATACCCAAATCAAAAATATACTCAAACAATGTTTTCCACAAGAAACAAAAACCATAAACACACAAGAGTCCCTTAAGAAGGAAACCTTGGTATATGTTGAAGAAGAGATACCTAACAGACATGACATTGAGACTGATTCTTGTGATTATGAGTGGAATATCCCTCATACTTCAGGTGCCTTTTTCATAGCTGAAATGGTTGACTGACTTAACCTATGTAGACAAAAATGTTGATGTCAATTTTGTGAGTGGTACATCTATCTCACATTCCCAGTTTGTCAAAACCATCAGTGCCAACCCCTTATCTCACAATGAGTCTTATCCTAGCACTAACCTATGCTTAGTAAACCCTAAACTGATCGATTGGGGCCAACAAGGACAACCTAACATAGTCATATTTGAGAATGATGAGGCCATTGTTGAGTTATAGGACTTCGAGAAGGTATACCATCAGAAGATCACAAAGAAGGATTCTACATAGATCTAGATAAAAAGACACATTTTGACTGTGAAAAAGTAAAAATAAATGGTGTATCTTTTGATGAAAACCTCTCTAAGGTTCCATAAGATGAAAAGTTGGAACCTCTTCCCATTGATGAAGAAAAGTTAGCATTACTAGCATTGGAAACACAAGAAGAAAACTTAGGGGATGAGCGAAATCCTAAGAAAAACTATCTGGCAAAATCTCTCCCCTCACAAGAAAAAGAAGGGTTCATAAGCTTATTTAAGGAAAGACAGATAAACTTTGCTTGGTCATATGAAGACATGCCAAGCTTGGATCCAGAGTTAGTGATTCATCATCTATCATTATTACCCAATATGCAGTCAAATAAACAAAAGTTTAGAAAAATGCATCCCAACATTGTCTTGTTAGTAAAAGTAGAGTTAAAGAAACTCTTGGATGCAGGGTTCATCGGGTCCATTGATTATGCTAAATGGATTTCCAACCTAGTACCGATAACAAAACCTTTAGGAGATATCCAAATATGCACATAATTCAGATATTTAAACAAGGTATGTCTTAAAGATGACTTCATGTTGCTGAACATTGACATAATAGTGGACTTAACAACGAGACACCAAATGTTATCATTAATGGACAGATTTTTAGTTTATAATCAAATCAAGATAGCTCCTGAGAATCAACAAAAAACAACATTCACTTGTGCATGGGGTACCTATTGTTGGAATGTGATTCCTTTTGGCTTAAATAATTTTGGTGCTACATATCAAAGAGCAATGATGACTGTATTCCATAATATGATTCATAAAACTATGGAAGGCTATATAGATGTACAAGAAAAATCTCAGTTGAGGGAAACAAATCTAAAAGTATTGGGTCTCATATTTGAGAGGTTGCAAGAGTACAAGGTTGGGCTAAATCCAAAAAATGTACCCTTGGAATAACTTTTGGAAAACTACTAGTATTCATTATATCACACAGAGACATAGAAGTAGATTTGCCCAAGGTAAAATAAATACTAGAAATGCATCCTCCTAAGAACTTAAAATAACTCAGAGGACTACAAGGAAGGTTGCAATCAATCTGAAGGTTCATAGCACAAGTGACAGAAAAATGTCATCCATTCCAACATCTGCTACATAAAGGAGTCAATTTCATATGGACAGATCAATGTCAGCAAGCATTTTAGGTTTTCAAGGACTATCTACTGAGTGCACCAGTCTTGGTACCACCCACACTAGGAAAGCCTCTTCTATTATACATATCAATAACTGAATCAGCATTAGGTGCCCTATTAGCACAACATGATGATCAAGGAAGAGAAAGGAATATTTACTACATTAGTAGAATGTTATTAGGATATGAGTTGAACTATTCATAGATAGAGAAAGCATGCCTCACAATTATCTTTGCTTCTCAAAATCTAAGGCATTATATGTTGAGCCACAAGACAAAACTCATTTCTAATATTGATCTACTAAATTATTTACTAATAAAAGTAGCACTTGGTGGGAGACTCGCCAAAAGTAGCACTTGGTGGGAGACTCGCCAAATGGGTTATGATTCTTAGTGACTTTGATGTAGAATACATAGATTGAACAAAAATAAAAGGGTATGTGATTGCAGATCAACTAGCAAAGGCACCTTTACAAGATCATCAACCAATCACATATGAGTTCCCAAATGAATCCATTTTTTCCATAGAAACGTCAGAAATAGAAGTATGGCAATTGTATTTTGATGGGTCCTTCACTAATCATGATGTGGGGACAAGTATTATCTTTATCACTCCACAAGGTGGTGTAATTCCCAAGTCTTACAGGATTAACTTTCAAGGCACCAATAATACAACTGAATATGAAGCCTTGATCACTGGATTAAAGATAGCCATTTAGTGGAGAATATAAAATGTCAAAATTTATGGTGATTCTCAATTAGTCATTAATTAGCCAGGGGAACAATGACAACATGACTAAGGATAAAAAATTGATCCCATATAGAAAGATGATGGATCAATTACGGCCTTCTTTTCAATACATAATCTTTAAGTACATTCTAAGGGTTTAGAACAAAGTTGCAGATGTGATGGCTACTATATCATCCCTCATTGGCATTTCAGGTAATGAAACAAGGTTCAAATTCTTGGTTGAGAAACTCATGATCCCAACATATGATGTACCAATGCCTAAGGCAATATGAGTCCTTGTAGGTCCTAAATCACCTTGGTATAAAGATGTCTACACTTACCTTAAGGATAACTACCTTCCCCCAAACTTGTCTCGTAACCAAAAGAAAACCCTCATTAGACAAGCCTCTAGGTATAAAATCCTCGATGATACTCTCTATAGAAAAAGTCTCGATGGTACACTCTTAAGATGTCTTAATTCAACAGAATCTCAAACAAACTTGCATGAGTTTCATAAAGGTGTTTGTGGGTCCCATTCAAGTGGTAATAATCTAGCAAAGAAGCTCCTAAGAATAGGGTACTACTGGTCGATAATGGAAACAAATGCTTGCCAATATGTGCAAAAATGCAGACAATGCCAAGTACATGGAGATCTCATACATGCACCAGCTCAGGAGCTACAACCTGTCACCTCACCCTAACCATTCTCACAATGGAGATTTGACCTAGTGGGTAAAATTCATCCCATCTCTTCTAATGGTCATAAGTATATCATTACTAGAAAACACCTTTTAAGAACAAGGAAGTCAAAACCCTGTGTCAAAAGTTTAGGATTAAGCAACAGTTCTCATCCATCTATTACCCCCGAGAAAATGGCCAAGTTGAGGCAACAAATAAAACTATCCTCAAAATATTAAAAAAGGTTGTCAATGACATTCATCAAGACTGGCACCTGCAGCTGAGTCCTACCTTATGGGCATATAGAACCTATGTACACACTTCAATAGGGGCAACTCCCTATTCCCTCATATATGGATCAGAGGTAATACTGCCTATCGAGATTGAATTACCATCTCTCAAAGTGTCTTTGCAAAACTTCGTCACAAATAAAGACTATAGGGTGTCTAGATTATGTGAGCTAGAACTATTGGATGAAAAGTGTCAAAAGGCACTTAATCATCTACAAAGATATCAAATTCACCTCTGAAGGAGCTATAACAAAAGGTTCATACCAAGAGCATTTGACTTAGGAGACTTTGTTTAGAAAGAAAATCAAAGGAATCTAGTAGAAAGATAAAGGTTAGGCAAATTTGAGTCAAACTGGTTAGGGCCTTATGTAATTATAAAATCCATTGTAAATGGGGCCTATCAATTGGCAACACAAGGAGATTATCTCTTGGACCCCATCAACAACATGCACTTAAAGAAGTCTTATATCTAACACCCCATGGTCACATTGTACATAGTAAAAAGAGAAACTACAAAAAAATAAAAAAGGATCAAAGATCCAAAAAAATGAGAAAAATATAAAAAGTTATCCGGTGAAAACCTGGCAAATAGGCGCCTTAGAAAAAATAAACAAAGTGGAAAAGAGAAAAAAGTAAAGAGAAACAAAATTGCCCTTTTGTGAAAACCCGACAAATAGGCACTATTGGGTAGGTACCTAGGTGAAAACCTGGCAAATAGGCACCAAGTGTAAAGGTCCCACATCGTCATCCATCAACTCAAAAGATCAGCTTGCACTCACTAATTTGCATCATTGAGCATGCCAAGCAAACCCAAGAAGCACTATTTTTATGTGCATACACGCTTATCCTTGACCTATACTAGTTCACTAGACTGGGGTAGATAACGTCTTGAAAAAATCCATCAAAATTGCATAAAGTCTTGAAAAAAATCCCTAAAATTAAATGATGTCCTAAAAAAATTTATAAAAATTGCATAAAGTCCTGAAAAAATCTCTAAAAATTGAATAATGTACTGAAAAAGTCTAAAAATTGAATAATGTTTAGAAAAAATTCATAAAAATTGAATAATATCTTGAAAAAATCCCTAAAATTGCATAAACTCCTAAAAAAATCCCTTAAAAAGGCATAAAGTCCTAAAAAGAACTCTAAAATTTGAATAATGTCCTAAAAAAATGCAAAACATCCTAAAAAAATGATCAAAAATATAAGATAATGTCCTAAAAAATAAAGGTAACTCACACAACCCCACCAATGGAGTTTTCTATTGGAGCGTCACTGGGAGCTCTGTGGGTTGTTGGGGTTTCGTCTAGGGCTTTTCCTCCCACTAGAGCCTTGCGGCAGCTGGGAAGTTCCAGTCATTTGGTGCATCGCTGGGAGCTTCGTGGGTTGCTAGGGTTTCATCTAGGGCTTTTCCTCCCGTCGAAGCCTTGCAGTTGGATGGGAAGATCCAGTATTCATTGGATGTTGGAGACTCTAGGCTCTCGCCGATTGCTGGGGTTTCAGTTAGGGTTTTTCCTTCCACTGGAGTCTTACAGTTGGCTGGAAGTTTCTCGCTACTACTAGAGTGTCCGCTGGAGTGTTGTCGGTTGCTATTGATGGGGCTCTGGAGGTTTCGTTGGCTGCTAGTGTGGTTTTGCCAGCAGTTGTTGGGGTTTCCTCTTCTGCTGGCTGCTCTGCTAGCCCCTTGCCGGCTGATGGAAATTCACAGGTTGTGAGTGTTTCACGGCTTGTTGGGGGTTTAGTATTTTTTTATGTTCCTCTTGGTGGTGTTGGAGTGCCTAAGGGGGAATTATCGTATGCCGGTATGGTTTCTTCTGAGGCCTTACCTACTCGCTCTGGTGGGGTTGGGTTTGGTGGTAGTTCAGGTTTCACTAAGGGACCTTTCCCTATCTCAAACCATATCTGGATCTCCTTGGATGAGGAAGTGGTGAAAGATATTGAGTGTGCAGCCTCTGAATTTTCTTCTCTTGGTGTTATTTGTCACTTTTTGGGTTTCTAGCTGAGCCTGGCTGATTTGCACCGGTAGATTTATGTTCATTGGGAACCTATTATTACTGGTTATGTTCATATTTTCCCTATGGCTAGGGGTTTTTTATTGCCACATTCGATAATGATGAAGATAGAAAGTTGATTATATGTAATCACTCTTTCTCTTGAGATAATTGTAATTTGCTGGTTATAAAACCTTGGTCTCCTGATTTTTCCCCCTTTTCTAAAATCTTTAACAAGATTCTGATTCGGGTGAGGCTCCCCTATCTTCCTCTTCATCTTTGGGTTGACTCCCTATTTGAAGTGGTGGGAGAGGCTCTTGGAGACTTTCTAATGGTGGATGAAGAGTCATATGATACTATGCACTCGACTTATGTGTGTATACAGGTAGAGATGGATATCTCTAAGGGGTTACCAGAAAAAATTAAGTTAGAGTACTCAAAGACTTCCTGGACTCAAACTTTGGACTATGAAGGGCTTCCTTTCAGATGTAGGAAGTGTTTTAAAATGGGTCACTTGGCGGCCCAGTGTGGATTACAAAGGACTAAGACCAAAAGGTTTGCTTCTTGGTGGAAGGGTGCTTCTTCTGATCATTATATTGTAGCTAAGAAAAAAATTGATCTTGCAGAGAATGTTGGTCCTAAGGAGGTTCCTCCTGTTGGAACTATGCCTTTGGGGTCTATTATCATTTATGTTGGTAGTTCTAAGGTTGTTTAGTTTGCTGGTGTTTCTTCTATTGGTACTTTTTATGCTAATTCTAATGGTATTTCTCCTAGTAAACTTTCTTCTATTGGGGTTCTTCCTGTTGGATATGGTCCTGCTGGGTCCACTAAAGAGTCTGTTGGTGTTTATGCTAGCACTATTCCTGCCTTTGCTCCTAGTAATTCTTGCACTACTGGAGTTTCTCTCAGCACTGTTCCTATTGTTTCTCCCAACAACTCATCTTCTCCTAGTAGCAATGGCACCGGACAATCTTGATGCGGGAGCATCTCAGGTCCTTGGCAATCCTGTGTCACCAAAAACATATTTGAGTTTATTTGTGTTGCTCGGTTCCTGCTTTGACCGAGTTGGTTCAATGTTGCTCAGTTTCCTTTGTTCGTCGGTGTTGGTCAGTTATCTCTTTGGCGCTCGGTGATGCTGGTCTGGCGCTTGGTTGGATTTTCTTACTGATGGGTTTCTTTAGAGTTTATGTTGAGGCCGACTTGTGCATTGATTATGGGTCACAGATTTAAGCTAGTATCCATCATTGGGAAGCATGTGGTCCCAAATTTGACCATTCCTTCCATTGATTGTGGATCTGAAGGCCAACTCAGTTCAGTAGCCTCTTGTATAAATGTAGTTGTTTGGTTCAAGTTTAGGAATCAATTTTTAGAGGAAGTTGGATAGAAGATAGAAGATGGTAAACTGAGATTATCTGCAGATCCTTGCATGTTTGAGGACTTTTGTATTTCATTATAATATCTAGCCAAAACCAGGAAGGCCTTATAGCCCGGCATGTATGAATCAATTTAAAGTAAATATATGAATGATCTTGCATTTTCTCTCTCCCACTATGTTGTTGTTGCTTCTACGTGTTGTTGAGCAAGGTGGTTCAGGTTAGGGTGTGCCATTTCTTGGCCCCTCCTCCCCTATCTTATGTCAGGTGGTATCAAAGCAAGGTTAGATCTAGATCTAGGTTTGCGAATCTAGATTTGAAGGTTCCTTCTTGTGAAGCCCTAGTTGAATTTTTGTGGGGTAGCAAATTACAATCTGACCTACAGTTGCAAAGGGTTTTAAAGATGGTTTGTGGGAGGTGAGATGCGGATCCAGGATTGGAAGACATGTTGAGACAAATTGTTGCTAGATTAGAAGTTGTTGAAACAGCCCAGAGAAGAGGAAGACATCTTGAAGATGTTAGTGATGATGAAGTTGAGGTAGAACAAGGTGTTGTAGAACCTGCGCCTATGATGGATCAAGGTGAGAAAAGATTCTTGAAGGCTTTGACAAGTCTGAAGTCTACACCACACTTTAATCCTCCCGAGTATGGTGGAAAGTCGGATTCTGATGAATTGGTGGATTGGATCACAGAGATGGAAAAGTATTTTGAGTTTGAAAATGTACCTAAAGACAAGAAAGTGAAAATTGCAAGCACAAAGTTGAAAAGTTATGCATCCTTATGGTGGGAACATCTGCAGCTAGACAAAAAGAGGAAATGCAAAGACAAAATCAAGGTATGGAATAAAATGGTGAATAAATTGAAAGGAAAGTTCTTACCTTGTGATTATCAGATTAACCTAGTTAGGCGAATGCAAAGTTTAAGGCAGAAAGATAGCTCGATAAAGGATTATACTGAGGAATTCTATAGATTAGATATCAAATCTGGACTTGATGAAGATGATGTGGAAAGAATTGCTAGATACCTGAATGGTTTGAGAGTTTCCATCCAAGAAGAAATCAGTTTGGTCAAATTGGAGAACATTGAAGAGGCTTATCAATTTGCATTAAAAGCTGAGGAGAAATTGAACAAGAGATATGAGCAAAGACAAAGAGGTAGAGGTGGTAGATTCCCTAGAGGAAGAGGTAGATTTTATGGTGAAAATAGTAGATCTGAACCAGAAAAGACAACTCTGGATAAAGGCTAGACCGAGTGGAAAGGTGAAAGTTCATCTAGAGGCAGAGGCAGTAACTACCGAGGTGGTTATAATAGAGGAATTTTCTGAGGAACTTGTTACAATTATCGAGAAGGACATAGATCATTTGAGTGTACACATGCAAATAAGAAGGTTGGTAACAGTCGGAATGCTTTGGTGCAAGAAGAGTCACCGAATGAACCTAAGAAGGAAAATAACTTGATGGTAAGAAAAGCACTTTGGAATGAAGGTAAAAAGGAAGATCCGGTAAGGAAAAGTTTGTTCAAGACCAGATGTAGAGTTTCTGAAAAAGTTTGGAAGGTAATCATTGACAGTGGTAGCTCAAAGAATTTGGCATCTAAAGAGATGGTCAGAAAGTTGCAGTTGGAAAGGTTGAAACATCCAAAGCCCTATTAGATTTCATGGATCAAAGATGAGCATACACTCTTGGTAAGTGAGCAATGTTATGTGAATTTGAAGATTGGAAAGTACTATGATAAGGTGTTATGTGATATCATGCCTATGGATTGTTGTCATATTTTGTTGGGTAGACCTTGGCAATATGATAGACATGCTATATATGATGGGAGATTGCATAAATATACTATTTTGGTTGATGGGAAAAAAAAAATTGTTACCTTTGATGGAAGAACTTGTTAGTAATGTTTGCACATCTGTGAAAGTTTTCTTGATGGAAGGAAGAAAGTTTTTTAAGGATTTAAAGAGAAATTATGTATGTTTTGTTGTGATTCCTAAAAAAATGAGTAAGAAAACAGAGGATAATGTCCCTAAGGAGATTGATAAATTACTCACCGAGTATGGTAAAATTATTTTTGATAATGTGCCTAATGGTTTGCCACCAAAAAGAAGCATTGATCATTGTATGGATCTTATCCCTAGAGCTAGTTTATCGAACAAGGCATTTCATCGGTTGACACCTACCAAGAATCAGGAATTGAACCAATAGATTCAAGAGTTGCTGGAGAAAGGTTTGATCAGAGAAAGTTTGAGTCCTTTTGTAGTACCTATGGTATTGGCACCGAAGAAGAATGGAGAATGGTGAATGTGTACTGATTCCAGAGCAATCAACAAGATAACAGTGAAGTATAGGTTTCCTATACTGAGAATGGATGGTATCATGGATAGTTTGACTGGAGAAAACTATTTTACCAAGATTGATTTGAAAAGTGGGTATCATCAAATCAGAATCAGAGAAGGTGATGAATGGAAGACTGCTTTCTAGACAAAAGAAGGTTTGTATGAGTGGTTGGTTATGCCTTTTGGTTTAACTAATGCACCGAGTACTTTTATGAGGTTGATGAATGAAGTTTTGAAGAAATTCTTGGGTAAGTTTGTGATTGTATATCTTGATGATATTCTGATATTCAATAAGACCAGAGAAGAAAATTTGTTGCATGTTAGACAAGTTTTGCAGAGATTGAAAGAAGAAAAGTTGCTGATAAATCTGAAAAAGTGTTCATTCATGAAAGAGGAGATTGTGTATTTGGGATTTGTGATTTCAGCTGATGGTTTGAAAATGGATCATTAGAAATTTCAGTTCAATTTGTAATGCTATGACTAAGACTATGAGAGGAGACAAAAGAGAATTCAAGTGGACACATGGAGCTGATAAAAGTTTTGAGACTCTGAAGCAAAAGGTTGTTGAATTGCCTATTTTGGCATTTCTTGATTTCAATAAGGTATTTCAAGTGGAATGTGATGCAAGTGGAAGTGCAATTGGAGTTGTGTTGAGTCAAGAAGGTAAACCTGTTGCTTTCTTTAGTGAAAAGTTGGATGATGCAAAAAGGAAATATTTTGTGTATGATCAAGAATTCTATGCTATTGTTCAAGCACTGAAAAAATGGAGACATTATTTAATACCGAGTGAATTTGTGTTTTATACCGACCATAAGGCTTTACAGTATTTGGGTAGTTAGAATAAGTTGAATCAGAGACATATGAAATGGGTTGAGTATTTGCAGAGTTATACATTTGTGATAAAGCATAAGAGTGGAGTCACTAACCGAGTTGTTGATGCATTGAGTAGAAGGAGATCTTTGATGATCGAGATGAAAATTGGAATTCTAGGCTTTGATGACATGAGAGATTCTTATGAATTTGATCCTGATTTCTCTAAGCCATGGAGAAAGTGCAAAGCACCTATTCAAGATCAAAAAAAGTATTAAATGGGATGAATATTTTATGCAAGGAGGTATGTTGTTTAAAGGTATTCAGTTGTGTATACCGAGAGGACCTATGAGAACTAATTTGATAAAAGAGAAACATAGTAGTGGTTTGGTTGGACATTTTGGTGTTGATAAGACATTGAGTTTGCTTAAGGAGAAATAATTTTGGCCATAGTTGTATAAAGATGTTCAAAAATTTGTGAAAATTTGTGGAGTTTGTCAAGTTGCAAGAGTTAGTCAGAATGCTGGATTGTATACACTGATTATTGTACTTGAGAAACCTTGGATTGACATCCACATGGATTTTGTTCTTGGCTTACCGAAGACAGTAAGAGGTAATGATTCTATATTTGTGGTTGTGGATAGATTTTCTAAAATGACACGTTTTATACCTTGTAGAAAGACATCAGATGCAGTACATGTAGCAGATCTTCTCTTTAAGGAAATTGTAAGATTGCATGGATTACCAAGGAGTATTATCTCTGACCGAGATAGTAAATTCGTTGAATACTTTTGGAAGACTCTTTGGAGAAAGTTGGGTACTGAGTTGAAATATAGTTCTACATTTCACTGACAAATCGATGGACAGATAGAAGTTGTGAATAGGAGTTTGGGAAATCTTTTAAGATGTTTAGTTGGAGACACACCAGGTAATTGGGATTCTGTGTTGGCACAAGCAAAGTTTGCATACAATAATTCAGTGAATAGGAGTACTGGAAAAACACCTTTTGAGATTGTAAATGGAATACAACCAAGAGGTATATCTGATTTGAGAGACATTGATGATGAAAGAAAGAGAAGTGTTGAAGGAGTAAAATTTGTTGAGTACATGAAGACACTGCATGAAGATGTGAAGCTTAAACTAGAAAAGAGTAATCAGAAATACAAAGATAGAGCTAATAGATCAAGAAGACATAAGACTTTTGATGTTGGTTATGAAGTGATGGTTCATTTGAAGAAAGGCAGATTTCTTGTTGGAACATATGGGAAGCTGAAGATGAATAAGTTTGGACCTTGCAAGATTTTGAGAAAATTTGACAGTGGAAATGCATATGAAGTTGAGCTACCTGATGACATGGATATATCACCTATTTTCAACATTGCTGATTTGTATGAGTTTCATGAACCTGAAGAAGATATGATAGTAATGATGGAATATCTTAAGAAACAGAATGAAGAAGTTGAGCAGATTTTGGGGCAAAGAATTGGCAAAAGCACAAGAGGAAAACAATATATGGAATATCTGGTAAAGTGGAAGAATAGATTGATTGAAGAAAGTTCATGGATTTCATAGTCTGAGTTGGATGCGGCTCAGATCATACCTACTAAATGATTCAGAGAATCATTTAAAAATATCCCTAGGTGTCTGATGCAGGAGCATCTCGGGTCCTTGGCAATCCTATGTCACCAAAAACATATTTGAGTTTGTTTGTGTTGCTCGATTCCTGCTTTGACCGAGTTGGTTCGATGTTGCTTGGTTTCCTTTGTTCGCAGGTGTTGGTCGGTTATCTCTTTAGCACTTGGTGAATTTCCCTCACGCTCGGTGATGTTGGTCTAGCGCTCGGTTGACTTTTCTTACCGACGGGTTTCTTCAGAGTTTCTATTGAGGTTGACTTATGCATTGATTATGGGTCACAGATTTAATGTTGGTATCCATCATTGGGAAGCATGTGGTCCCATATTTGAATATTCCTTCAGTTGATTGTGGATCTGAAGGCCAACTCAGTTTAGTAGCCTCTCGTATAAATGTAGTTGTTTGGTTAGAGTTTAGGAGTCAATTTTTAGAGGAAGTTGGATAGAAGATAGAAGATGGTAAATTGAGATTATCTGCAGATCCTTGCATGTTTGAGGACTTCTATATTTCATTGTAATATCTAGCCAAAATTGAGAAGGCCTTACAGCCCGGCATATATGAATCAATTTGAAGTAAATATATGAATGATCCTGCATTTTCTCTCTCCCACTGTGTTGTTGTTGCTTCTGCATGTTGTTGAGAAAGGTGGTTTAGGTGAGGGTGTGTCATTTCTTGGCCCCTCCTCCCCTCTCTTGTGTCAAGTCTATTGGTGTCTTTTCTGCTGGTTTTCTTCTTGTTGGATCTATTGGTTTCCTTCCAACTAGTTCTATTTCAGATGGCCTTCCTATTGTTCCAAAGAATCCTGGACCGGGTGATTCTCCCTTGCATTTGGAGATAGATCCCTTGGTTGGTTCTATCCAAACTTCTTATGTTTCCATCTTGAGACCTTCCTCTCAAGACTGGCAGGAGAAGGCTTCTTTGGTAGAGGAGGGGTGGACCCCAATTACTGGTAAACATCATAAAAAGTCCTCTCTACATTTTGATATGAATCTCCACTCCCAAAAGAAGGGAGGTAAGGGAAAATCTTAGATTTTTTCTTGGGTTGCTTCCCTTTGCTTGGTGGCAACGTTCTTTATTTGCTAGCTGGGGGCTTTTAGCTAGTCTTCTCTCTTTGGTAGTGTTTCTTTGTGATGGGTTTGGGGTGTCCGGGATTTTGTTTTGGCTGGACTATTGTATTTATGGAATTCTTATAGTTTTATCTTAAGTTCCAGTATTATATAGGGTTTCAAGGTCCCTTCAAAACCTATTGTTACCTTAATCAAAAACATCCTAAAAAATAACCAAAAATTTGGAAAACTTCATGAAGAAAATAAAAAATATCAAAACATATTAAAAATCCTTGCAATAAAATCATCTTTGTCATGACAAGAAAAAACTAACATCAAACATCAAATCTCATATCAAAAAAATGAGCTACACAAATCAACAATGGACTCATATGACTTATCTTTATCAAAAATCTAATGTCACCAACCAAATCAATTAATCAAGTGATTATCGTATTCAGTGATGGAAACACTCAAAACTAGACATATCGATCTTATACAAGTAGTCCATTCATGAAACTAGACACATCCACATCAAACATCTATCAATCCAAAAAATGATCAATAATTCTATTGACCAAGTCACTCATGTCAGTCTTATATCAATTTATCTTCCCTAATTGTGTTCCTATGCCTCTCAAGTATACAACCGAGTGGTGAGTGGCCAAGATGGTGTTAGCATGAATTCTGATGGTATTCCTATGGGGGAGTATCATAGTAATGATAGAGGCATGCTACATTGGTTGTATGTTGCATTCATGACAGAGTTTGTCATTGATGGCAACATATGCTATTGATTGGTTGTTCAAGAGGTTGCAGAGAATTGTAAAGACACAGTACAGTGAATCAGCACATGTGCACTTAGAGGAAGACTCCTAATGATGTCTTAGGTCACCATCTGTGATCGTACATACTTATGAGTTTCCTAGACATAGTTATGACAAGTTTACTAGTAACTATTTCTTAGGAGATAGAAACTGTGTTTTCACGGAGTTGATTGCAAAACTTTGTGGATAGCACTCATGGTTGTTTGAGTTATGATGTGTGAACATAGGTTTGTGTTGGACATTGGCTTGAGAGCTTATTGTGATCATATGGAGTCATGATCATATGGTTGATGTCAGCTATGGCGTGTGGATTAGTGAAGACCTATTTGGAGGCCAGCTTGGAACACATTTCAAGTAATTTGATATGCGAGTTTAATCAACTGATCTAAGTGATTAATTGATGTAACTAATATGTTGTAACATTTTAAGAGATGTCATGTGCATCTTCACATGGATCCATTTGTATTTTATAAATAGGATTTATCCTATGAAGGCTGCCTTGGATATCATTGTTGTAACTTGTATTTAAGGATTGAATTCCTTGGAAAATAAGTGTGGAACTATATATGCAAGATGCAGAGGTGAATGTGAGCTTTAGGCTGCATTGGATACTGTTTGAAGAATAGTAGTTGTGCACTTGGGTACAAGGTGGAGCTTGCTTCACAGTGGTCAAAGACTAGAAGCAGTTTCAGAACAGAATTATCTCAAACTTGAAGTTGCAAGGTTTAGAGAACCTGAGGGTGCCTTTATGACACAAGGACAAGATCAAGAGGGGCCAAACAATGGCACACCCTAATGAACATGTCTTCTCAACAACATGCGGAAGAAACAACACACAACAATGAGAGAGAGAGAATGGAGGATCTTTCATTAATTTTCATCAAATAGACTCATACATGCTAGGCTATAAGGCCTTTCCGATTATGGCTTGATATTACAATGAAAAGAAGAAGTCCTCAAACATGCGAGGATCTGTCACAAATCTTAATTCTAATATCTTCTTATCTCTATCTAAAATTGCCTCCTCAACTACAACCAAATAACTACATTTATACAAGAGTCTACCGAACTAAGTCAGCCTTCAAATCCATAATCAATGGAAGGAATAGTCAGATCTGGGACCACATGCTTCCCAATGATTGATTCCAACATTAAATCTGTGACCCATAATAAATGCACAAGTCGGCCCAACAAAAACTCAAAAGAAACTACTCGGTAACCAAGGATGACTGAGCAACAGACAAGCATTTTCGAGTGCCAGAGAAACAACCGACCACCCAAGAGATAACTAACCACACTCGATAACCAAAGGAAACTGACCAGCTATAGACCAACTCAGTCAAAGAAGAAACTAAGCAACACAGACAAACTCCAAAATGTTTTTGGTGACATAGGATTTCCAAGGACCCAACATGCTCTTGCATCAAACACCTGGGGTTATTTTTAAATGATTCTCCAAATCATTCGGTAGGTATGATCCAAGGCTACATCCAACTCAGACTGTAAAATCCATGAACTGTCTTCCATCAGTCTATTCTTCCACTTTACCAAATACTCCATATATTGTTTTCCTCTTGTACTCTTGCCAATTCTTTGCTCCAAAATCTATTCAACTTCCTCTTTTTGCTTCTTAGGATATTCCATCGGTACTGTCACTTCTTCATTAGGTTCATGATACTCGTACATATTGGCAATGTTGAAAATTGGTGATATGTCCATGTCATCAAGTAACTCAATCGCATATGCATTTCCACTGTCAAATTTCTTCAAAATCTTGCAAAGTCCAAACTTCTTCATTTTCAGCTCCCCATATGTTCCAACAGGAAATCGGTCTTTCTTCAAATGAACCATCACTTCATCGCCAACATCAAAAGTTTTGTGTCTCCTTGATCTATTAGCTCTGTCTTTGTGCTTATGATTACTCTCTTCCAGCTTGATTTTCACATCTTCATGCAATGTCTTTATGTACTCAGCAAATTTTACTCCTTCAACACTTCTCTTACTTTCATCAACAATGTCTCTCAAATCAGATATACCTCTTGGTTGTATGCCATTCACAATCTCAAATGGTGTTTTCCCAGTACTCCTATTCATTGAATTATTGTATGCAAATTTTTCTTGTGCCAACACAGAATCTCAATTACTAGGTGTGTCTTCAACTAAACATCTCAAAAGATTTCCCAAACTTCTATTCACAACTTTAGTCTGTCCATTGGTTTGTGGGTGAAATGTAGAACTATATTTCAACTCAGTGCCAAATTTCCTCCAAAGGGTTTTCCAAAAGTATCCAACAAATTTACTATCTCGGTCAAAGATAATACTCCTCGGTAATCCATGCAATCTTACAATTTCCTTAAAGAAAAGACTTGCTACATGTACTGCATCTGATGTCTTTCTACAAGGTATAAAATGTGTCATCTTTGAAAATCTATCTACCACAACAAATATAGAATCATTACCTCTTACTGTCTTTGGTAAGCCAAGAACAAAATCCATACTAATGTCAATCCAAGGTTTCTCAGGTACAACAATCGGTGTATAAGTCCAGTATTCTGACTTACTCCTTTTGCAACTTGACAAATTCCACAATATTTCATAAATTTTTGAACATATTTATACAACTACGACCAAAAGTACTTCTTAAGCAAATTCCATGTTTTATCAATACCAAAATGTCCATCCAAACCACTACTATGTTTCTCCATTATCAAATTAGTTTCTCTGATTCAATTTATTCGGACTACCCAAATATTGTAAAGCCTTATGATCAGTATACAACACAAATTTACTCAGTATCAAATAATGTCTCCATTTCTTCAGTGCTTGAACAATAGCATAGAATTCTTGATCATACACAAAATATTTCTTTCTAGCATCATTCAATTTTTCACTAAAGAAAGCAACAAGCTTACCTTCTTGACTCAACACAGCTCTGATTGCACTTCCACTTGCATCACATTCCACTTGAAATACCTTACTAAAATCAGGTAATGCCAAAACAAGTAATTCAGCAACCTTCTGCTTCAGAGTCTCAAAACTTTTATCAGCTCTATGTGTCCACTTGAATTCCCTTTTATCTCCTCTCATAGTCTCATTCATAGCATTACAAATAGAACTAAAATTCCTTATGAACTTTCAGTAAAAACTTGCCAAACCATGAAATGATCTTACCTCACTAGCATTCACAAGTGTAGGCAAATTCAAAATAGCTTCAACTTTTTCCGGATCCATCTTCAAACCATCAGCTGAGACCACAAATCCTAAATACACAATCTTCTCTTTCATAAATGAACACTTTTTCAGATTTATCAGCAACTTTTCCTCTTTCAATCTCTGCAAAACTTGTCTAACATGAAACAAATGTTCTTCTCTGGTCTTACTGAATATCAAAATATCATCAAGATATACAATCACAAACTTACCCAAGAATTTCTTCAAAACTTCATTCATCAGCCTCATAAAAGTACTTGGTGCATTAGTTAAAACAAAAGGCATAACCAACCACTCATACAAACCTTCTTTTGTCTTGAAAGTAGTCTTCCATTCATCACCTTCTCTAATTCTGATCTGATGATACCCACTTTTCAAATCAATTTTGGCAAAATACTTTGCTCCAATCAAACTATCCATTATGTCATCCATTCTCGGTATAGGAAACCTATACTTCACTGTTATCTTATTGATTTCTCTAGAATCAGTACACATTCTCCATTCTCCATTCTCCATTCTTTTTCGGTGCCAATACAGTAGGTACTGCACAAGGACTCAAACTTTCTTTGATCAAACCTTTCTCCAGCAACTCTTGAATATGTCGGTTCAATTCCTGATTCTTGGTAGGTGTTAACCGATGAGGTGCCTTATTCGGTAAACTAGATCCAGGGATTAGATCCATGCAATGATCAATACTTCTCTTCTGTGGAAAACCATTAAGTACATTATCAAAAATGATATCATTGTACTCAGTGAGTAACTCATCAATCTCCTCAGAAACACTATCCTCTATTTTCTTACTCGATTTGTTAGGAATCACAGCAAAACATACATCATTCTTCTTCAAAGAGTTAACAAATTTTCTTCCCTCCATCAAGCAAACTTTCACAGATGTGAAAACATTACTAACAGGTTCTTCCATCAATGGTAACAAGATTTGTTTCTTTCCATCAGCCACAATAGTATACTTATGCAATCTCCCATCATATATAGCATGTCTATCATATTGCCAAGGTCTACCCAACAAAATATGACAACAATCCATAGGCATGATATCACATAACACCTTATCATAGTACTTTCCAATCTTCAAATTCACATAACATTGTTCACTTACCAAGAGTGTATGCTCATCTTTGATCAATGAAATCTGATAGGGCTTCGGATGTTCCAACTTTTCCAACTGCAACTTTGTGACCATCTCTTCAGATGTGAGATTCTCCAAGCTACCACTGTCAATGATTACCTTCCAAACTTTGTCAAAAACTCTACATCTGGTCTTGAACAAACTTTTCCTTACCGGATCTTCCTTTTTGCTTTCATTCCACAGTGCTCTCCTTACCATCAAGTTATTTTCTTTCTCAGGTTCATTCAGTACATTCAAAAGATCTATGTCCTCCATAATTGTAACAAGTTCCTCAGAAACTTCCTCTGCTATAACCACCTCGGTAGTTACTGCCTCTACTTCTAGATGAATTTTCACCTTTCCACTAGGTCTTTCCTTTATCCAGATTTGTCTTTTCAGGTTTAGATCTGCCATTTTCACCATTAGATCTACCTCTTCCTCTAGGGAATCTACCACCTCGACCTCTTTGTCTTTGCTCATGTGTTTTGTTCAATTTCTCCTCGGCCTTCAATGCAAATTTATAAGTCTCTTCAATGCTCTCCAACTTGACCAAACTAATTTCCTCTTGGATGGAAACTCTCAAACCATTCAAGTATCTACCAATTCCTTCCACATCATCTTCATCATGTCCAAATCTGATATCTAATCTATAGAATTTCTCAGTATACTCTTTTACCGAGCTATCTTTTTGCTTAAACTTTGCATTCACTGAACTAGGTTAAACTGATAATCACAAGGTAAGAACTTTCCTTTCAATTTATTCACCATTTTATTCCATACCTTGATTTTGTCTTTGCCTTTCCTCTTCCTATCCAATTGCAAATGTTCCCACCATAAGGATACATGACTTTTCAACTTTGTGCTTTCAATCTTCACCTTCTTGTCTTCAGGAATGTTTTCATACTCAAAATATTTTTCCATCTCGGTGATCCAGTCCACCAATTCATCAGAATCTAGCTTTCTACCATACTCAGGAGGATTGAAATGTGGTGTAGACTTCAAACTTGTCAAAGGCTTCAAAAATATTTCTTCACCTTGATCCATAATAGGTGCAAGTTTTGCATTCACCTATTCTTCCTCAACTTCATCATCACTAACATTTTCAAGATGTCTGCCTCTTCTTTGGGTTGTTTCAATAGCTTCTAACCTAGCAGCAATCTGCCTTAGCATATCTACCAATCCTGGATCTGCATCTCGCCTCCCACGAACCATCTTGACAACACTCTGTAATTTCAGGTCATATCGCAATCTGCTACCCCACAACAATCAACTAGGGCTTCTCAAGAGGAACCTACAAACCTAGACCCTTAGGCCTAGATCAAGATCTCACCTCGCTTTGATACCACCTGACGCAAGGACAGGGTCAAGAGGGGCCAAACAATGGCACACCCTAATTATCCAGCCTCCTCAGCAACACGCGGAAGCAACACACAATAGTGAGAGAGAGAATGCAGGATCTTTCATTATTTTTCATCAAATAGAATCATACATGTCGGGATGTAAGGCCTTCCTGGCTATGGCCTTATATTACAATGAAAAGTAGAATTCCTCAAACATGCGAGGATCAGTCACAAATCTTAATTCTAATATCTTCTTAACTCTATCTAAAACTGCCTCCTCAACAACAACCATCAAACTACATTTATACAAGAGTCTACCAAACTGAGTCGGCTTTCAGATCCACAATCAATGGAAGGAACAGTCAAATCTGGGACCACACACTTCCCAATGATTGATTCCAACATTAAATCTGTGACCCATAATAAATACACAAGTCAGCCCAACAGAAACTCAAAAGAAACTACTCGGTAATCAAGGATGACCAAGCAACAGACAAGCATTGCTGAGCGCCAGAGAAACAACTAACCACCTAGGAGATAACCATCCACACTCGGTAACCAAAGAAAACTAACCAACTACTGACCAACTCGGTCAAAGAATAAACCGAGCAACACAGACAAACTCCAAAATGTTTTTGGTGACACAGGATTGCCAAGGACCCAAGATGCTCCTGCATCACTTTAATTCTCAAATCCCTTGATCAAGTTGATTTTGGAGATTTGCCAGCAGGCCAGTACTGACTGTATGTTTGTCATTGATGACAACATATGGAAAGTAGCATGCGTGGAAGTCTTATGTAGTAAGCTTTCAGTATATGTAGCATGGACATGATATCAGCATGATATCATGGGTGCAGAGGTTAACTGTTAGTATAGACAGTTATATAGCAGCTTGTGTCAGCAATGTTCCTCACAGAGTTACAGGCAGTGTTCTGTGTATGGTTGTCCGTACAGTTATCATGGAGTCTTGTGTACTTGGATATATGTTGAAGACATGTTAGTGATGTTTCAATTATGAATTCATAGTCTGTTGATGAGTAGAAGTGAAGTTATGCATTCGCTATTCGCCAGCAACAGTTTCCTATGTTTGTTCAGAAGAGCCGACAGAGATTTTATTGGTTCTTGAGTTGCGCCTATCTTTAGGTTATGCACCCTTAGAGTTAAGCTTGGAGAAGTGTTATTGATGTTCGATTAAGAGCGCATGAGTTAATTCAGCCTACAGAGAAAGATCCAGTTGCTTTGGTAGAGCTGACAGTGTGTTGTGTGCGTCTACAATTATCTTATTAGACAGGTCCCAGAATGTGTTGCGTGCATAGTAGAGCCGACAAAATGTTTATTAGAGTTTGTTATGGTTTCTCTAATATGATTTCAAGGTGGTTCTAATAGGCCGACTTGATTATATCATTTGGAGGAAAGATATTTATAGGTAGTCATTTGTGATTGCTTGAGTGTGGTTCATGGTTGATTAAGCAACAGTAGAGCAGAATGTGTGAAGTGTTGAGCCATCAGAAAAAGGTCTGTGTGACCAAGTAAAGTACTTGTGCTATTCATTGGAACTAATCCAGATAGCAAGTCAAAGCGCAGTTCACCAAGATCCATATATAGTGTGTATCTGTTATTCAAAAGGTTGTAGCCTTTGCCCATTTGAGTAGTGAGCTCTTGGACAGTACGTCCTCTCCCCTAACAGGGACAATTGTAAAAGACTCCTAATAGGGTCCGACCCTTGACCAGGTCTACTATACTTAATATATTGTAAAGCAACTCCTAACAAGGTTAAGGATCTTCCAACAAGGATCATTATAAACTAGTACAGAATATTAGTGGGTATCAAGTCCCACCGAGGTTTTTACCTATTTGAGTTTCCCCATAACCAAAATATTGGTATTGTGTTCATGTGTTCTTTCATTGTGTTTATGCTTTATGATTACGTATACTTAATTGGATAAAGAATTGAATCTTGTAGATAACTGATTCACCCCCCTCCCCCCCTCTCAGTTATCTCTTGGGACTATTCCTAACAATTGGTATCAGAGCCAAGTGCCTCAGAGAGAAATTTTAATAGCTTGAGGTTGATCAGATGGTGTACTTCAAGAAAGAGAGTCCTAAGTTTGATGGAGAGAATTATCTTGATTGGAAGAATAAGATGGTGACTCATTTGCAGTGCATTTCTTTTGAAGTTTTTAATGTAACTATCAAAGCAGCCAAGATTCCTACTTTAGAAGACCTTGCAAAAGATGATGCTACTGACACACAAAAGGAATTGTTTCATCATAATGCTATAGCTAAAGAAGCCCTTATCAGTGCCCTATCTGATGGTGAGTTTTCAGAAATAAAAAAGATAGATACAGCCCACAAAATATGGAAGCACATAGAAGACATATTTGAAGGAGACAAACAAGAAAAGGATGCATGCAGAAAGACATGGAAGAAAAGATACAATGCATTAGAGATGCTACCTGAAGAAAATATCAGAGCTTACAATCAGAGGATTAATGAAGCAGTTGTTGGAATCAGAAACAATGGTGGAGAGATTTCGGAGGAAGATATTATGGACAAGTTAATGACCACTCTCACTCCAGAATATGAAAGCAAGATCAACATCCTTGATGAGACCATGTAGCTTACATAAAATTTCAAGAGAGAGACTTTGATCAGAAAAATCTCAGCTTTTGAGATTTCAAGTTGAAGATAGAACCAAAGAGTGAGACAGCTTTCAAAGCAATGGTTCATGGTAAGAAATTTGCAAACACTTCTGGTAATTTTGATGATGATGATAAAGAAAAAATATTAGATGATTTTATTGCTATGATTGCCAAAAGAGAAAATAAAGGAAAAGGAAAATATGAAGGTCAATTACCATTTAAGTGCTTTTCATGTAATAAGATTGGTCACTTTGCATCTAAGTGTCCCACTAGAGCTAGAAAGTTCAAGAAGGATTACAAGCCTAAGTATTCTAAGGAATGCTACTATGCTAGAGATGGAGTTTCAGATGAAGAATATGGTGAAGAATAAATTGGATTCATCACTATTATAGACAAAATGAATAACAAGATAGTTCATGAAGATGAGAAAGAGAATCAAGAGCTAGCATTGATTTCACAAACTGACATAAGGATAGACTGGATTATAGATAGTGGTTGTTCACATCACATGACGGGTGATAAAGGCAGGTTTGTTCATTTGGACAAATACAATGGCGATATGGTCAGATTTGGAGACAACACTCCAAAACCTATAGTTGGTAGAGGAGTCATCACCTTGGATGGAAAGAATAGTACTGATGATGTTCTTTATGTTGATGGTTTGAAACATAACCTTCTCAGTGTTGGACAGTTACTTGGAAAAGGCTATCAGTTGGAGTTCAAAGATGACAAATGCATCATTAACAACAAAGATGGTGTTATGATTGCATCAGGCTCAAAGACAAGAGGTAATGTTTTTCAACTCAATTCAGAAGCAAGTTGTTTTGTTGCTAAAATTGATGACAGTTGGTTATGGCATAAAAGACTATGTCATATCAATTTTGATAACATAGTAAAGATAAGCAATGTTAAGGCAATAAGAGATCTACCTAGCATAGAAAAGCCAGTTGATACTATATGTAGGAAATGTGTGATGGAGAAGCATGTGAGAAATTCTTTTAGGAACAAGCAAAATTCAGCAGAGAACAAGTTGGATCTGATTCATACAAACCTATGTGGTCCAACTCAAACAAGCTCATACTATGGTGAAAGGTATTTAATTTTGTTTGTTGATGATTATACTAGGATGATGTGGGTTGCGTTCTTGAAAGATAAGTCAGAAGCTTTTGAGAAGTTTAAAATATTCAAAGCTAAGGTTGAGAATGAATCTGGACTAAAGATAAAATGTTTGAGATCGGATAGAGGAGAATTCACCTCTGAAAAATTCTATGAGTACTGCAAAGAACATGGCATAAAGAGACAGTTGAGTGCACCTAGAACCCCTCAGCAGAATGGAATTGCAGAGAGAAGGAATAGGATCATTCTTGATACAGCGCGCACCATTATGATAGAAGGAAAAGTTGCACACACCTATTGGAGAGATGCGGTCAATACAGTAGTCTATACCATCAATAGAATTCAATTAAGGCCAGGCACTAACAAAACACCATATGAGCTATGGTTTGGTAATGTTCCCACAATAAAATACTTCAGAATCTTTGGAAGCAAGTGCTACATCAAGAGGGATGAAGCAGTAGGCAAGTTTGATGCAAGAAGTGATGAAGGTATTTTTCTTGGTTACTCTACTAAAAGTAAAGCTTATAGATGTTTCAATTTAAGATTGAAAAAGATCATAGAAAGTGTTCATATAAAGATTGATGAAAAGTTTATGATTCAAGAAAGATATCATGATTGCTCACCCATGATTGAAGAAGAACCTAGACCCTCCACTAGTGAGACAGTTATTGAGGAAATGTTTCACAGTATTGATGTGTTATTCAATGACCCTGAAACAAGTGAAGAAAATACTCCTAAGGCTGATGAGTCAGCATCACCTAAAGTTTCAAATTTTACATCAAGAAATCATTCCAAGGCAGACATCATTGGAGATCAGAGCGGCAAAGTCTTAACAAGATCACAAGCAAAGAACTCAGCTAGCAGTGAAGCGGTGTGTTTACTATCTCAGATTGAACTTTTAAGTGTTGAAGATGCTTGTAATGATTCAAATTGGCATGATGCTATGAAAGAAGAACTTGATCAAATTATTAAGAATGACACTTGGGAACTGGTCCCAAGACCTAGTGACAAGAATGTGATTGGAACAAAATGGATATTCAGAAATAAGATGAATGAAGATGGTACAATAGTAAGAAACAAAGAAAGATTAGTATGTAAGGGATATGCGCAAAGAGAAGGCATTGCTTATTCAGACACATTTGCACCTGTGAGCATATTAGAAGCTATTAAGTTGTTTCTAACCTATGCTATAGTAAAAAACTTCAAATTTTATCAGATGGATGTCAAGTCATCATTCCTGAATAGAGACTTGAAAGAAGAAGTATACATTGAGCAGCCAGAAGGATTCACCTTATCAGACAGACATGATATGGTATGCAGATTGAAGAAGGCCCTCTATGGACTTAAGCAAGCCCCTAGAGCATGGTATGAGAGACTAGATGGATACTTAACAAAGATTGGATTCAAGAAAGGAGCAGCAGATTGTAACCTATTCATTAGAGAGACATCTGAGGGTTTACTACTTGTAGCTATATTTGTTGATGACATTATCTTTGGAGGTAATGACAAACTCAGTGCTGAATTTGCAAAAGAAATACCGAATGAGTTTGAGATGAGTATGATTGGTCCTATCAAATACTTTTTGGGACTAAATGTGCAACAGACAGAAAAAAAAAAAAAAAAAATTATTAATCAGTCAAAGTATGTGAAATAAATACTGAAGAAATTCAAGATGGATGATTGCAAGCCAGTAGGAACCCCTATCATCACTAGATGCAAGCTTACTAAAGAAGATGACTCACTAGCAGTAAATATAACATTGTATAAGTCTATGATTGGTAAACTCATATATCTTACTCAAACTAGACCTGATATTTCCAATGCAGTTGGCATAGTTGGAAGATTTACAACAGAACCTAAACAAAGTCACCTCATGGTAGTAAAGAGAATATTCAGATACTTACAGGACACTATAGATTATGGTCTATGGTATCCTAACTCAGAAAATGTTGAGCTTCATGTGTACACTGATGTAGATTGGGCAGGATGTGTTGATGACATAAAGAGTACATCAGGTGGAGCAGTGTTTCTTGGTGATAGACTTGTCACTTGGACAAGCAAGAAATAAAATTGTATTTCTCAGTCAACAGTAGAAGCGGAGTATGTTGCAGCAGCCTTGAATTGTTCTACAATTGTTTGGATCAAGCAAATGATAAAAGATTTTAGAATTCAGATTGATTATTCACTATGATAACACTAGCACTATCAATATGTCAAAGAACCCTGTGATGCATGCAAAGACAAAGCACATAGAGATCAAGTATCACTTCCTAAGAGAGAAAGTGGCAAAAAAAAAATTCAAGTTGGACTATGTGAGTACTAAAGATCAGTTGGCAGATATATTCACAAATCCCTTGTCTAAGGATACTTTTGAGTATCTCAGGGAGAAGTTGGGACTAATTCCCTTCCCTAAATCTGCTTAGAAGAAAGAAGGAAAGACATCAGTCCTTTGTGACTGATGGAAGGTTGACTACTCTACCTCAGGAGTAGTATCGGTGCTTAAAATGAATGGTGCCCTTTGCCATTGATGTCAAAGGGGGAGTAATATAAACAGTCATGAAAAATAGAAGTAAAAAGAGGAGTAATATACTAAGGGGGAGCAGCATTCAGTTATGACAACAGATGAAGGATTCATCTTTGGGGGATTTTTGATGAGGAAATGGAGAATGTTATAAAAGAAATGTTCATTTGGGTTGGTGGTGGTTTTTCATTCCACATGTTGCCATCAATGTCAAAGGGGGAGATTGTTGGAGATTTGCCAGCAGGCCAGTACTGACTGTATGTTTGTCATTGATGACAACATATGGAAAGTAGCATGCATGGAAGTCTTATGTAGTAAGCTTTCAGTATATGTAGTATGGACATGATATCATGGGCGCAGAGGTTAACTATTAGTACAGACAGTTATATAGCAGCTTGTGTCAGCAGTGTTCCTCACAGAGTTATAGGCAGTGTTCTATGTATGGTTGTCCATACAGTTATCATGGAGCCTTGCGCGCTTGGATATATGTTGAAGACATGTTAGTGATGTTTCAGTTATGAATGCACAGTCTATTGATGAGTAGAAGTGAAGTTATGCATTCGCTATTCGCCAGCAACAGTTTCCTATGTTTGTTCAGAAGAGTCGACAGAGATTTTATTGGTTCTTGAGTTGCGCCTATCTTTAGGGTATGCGCCCTTAGAGTTAAGCTTGGAGAAGTGTTATTGATGTTTTCTTAAGAGTGCATGAGTTAATTCAGCCTACAAAGAAAGATCCAGTTGTTTTGGTAGAGCCGACAGTGTGTTGCGTGCGTCTACAATTATCTTATTGGACAGGTCCTAGAATGTGTTGCGTGCATAGTAGAGCCGACAAAATGTTTATTGGAGTTTGTTATGGTTTCTTTAATATGATTTCAAGGTGGTTCTAACAGGCCGACTTGATTATATCATTTGGAGGAAAGATATTTATAGGCAATCATTTGTGATTGCTTGAGTGTGATTCATAGTTAATTAAGCAACAGTAGAGCAGAGTGTGCGAAGTGTTGAGCCATCAGAAGAAGGTCTATGTAACCAAGTAAAGTACTTGTGCTATTCATTGGAACTAATCTAGACAACAGGTCAAAGTGCAGTTCACCAAGATCTAGATATAGTGTGTATCTATTATTCAGAAGGTTGTAGCCTTCACCCATTTGAGCAGTGAGCTCTTGGACAGTGCGTCCTCTCCCCTAACAGGGACAATTGTAAAAGACTCCTAACAGGGTCCGACCCTTGACCAGGTCTACTGTACTTAATATATTGTAAAGCAACTCCTAATAGGGTTAAGGATCTTCTAACAAGGATCATTATACACTAGTACAAAATATTAATGGGTATCAAGTCCCACTGGGGCTTTTACCTATTTGGGTTTCCCCGTAACCAAAATATTGGTGTTGTGTTCATGTGTTCTTTCATTGTCTTTATGCTTTATGATTAAGTATACTTAATTGGATAAAGAATTGAATCTTGTAGATAACTGATTCACCCCCCCCCCCCCCTCTCAATTATCTCTTGGGACTATTCCTAATAATTGATGCATTGTACACCCCTAACAGGATAATTTCCTTTAACGGGGTTGGACTCCTAACATGGTCAATTCCTTTATTGCGATCACATTGTAAAAGACTCCTAACAGGGTCTGTCCTTTAACCAGGACCTACCTATTGTAATACTCGGCTCTTAACAAGGTCAGAACTCTTAACAAGGTTATTATACCTATAGTGCAGATATTTGTGGATACCATCCCCATCAGGGTTTTTCCCTTAACAAGATTTTCCTCTAGAACAAATATTGGTGTTTATGTGTGTGTGTGTGTGTTATTGCAACATTCACTTTTTCAGTTCAGTGTTTTGTTTTAAGCAACAAGTTTGAAGTTAAAGTTTAAGTATTCTATATTGGCATCAAAAAATTCACCCCCCCCCCCTCCCCCCCTCTTAGTTGATTGGGACACTATTATTCTAACAATTGGTATCAGAGCTTTTGGTCCTTAGTCAAGAAGCCTAACAACTTGAGGTAAAGATCGGGATGGCCTTATTCAGAAAAGAGAGTCCTAAGTTTGATGCAGAAAATTTTGACACATGGAAGGAAAAGATGAAGAATCATCTGATGTGTATGGGATTGGAATATTGGCTTATTACCTAGAAAGATGTGCCTATCATAAATGAAGAAGACCTTGAGACACTTTCCACTACTGACGAAGAAAGAAAAAAATTATGCAATGGTGTTGCAAAGGAAGCCTTGGTTAATGCACTATCTAATGGAGAGCTCACAGAGGTCAGAGATCTTACAAAGGCAAGTGAGATCTAGAAAAGACTAAATGCACTCTATGACGGAGATGAATACACTAAGAGAGCAAAGTTGCAGAATTGGACAACAAAGATGGAGACAATACTAATGAAGGATGATGAAACAATAAGAATGTATGTTCAAAGAGTATCTGAATGTGTGATTGGAATTAGAAACAATGGAGGTAGTTATACAGAAGTTGAAGTCATTGCAAAAATTTTGAGGTATGTGACTCCTGCCTACAAAACCCAAACTCCTGGATTTGGAAGAGACCATACCAAAATACAAAGATTTCACAAGAGAGATGTTAGTAGCCAAGCTAACTATAATTGAGACCGCGAAGATAAACAATACACTACCTAAGGTGGAGAAAACATTTAAAGCAACTATTCATAGGACTGGACCTACTGAAGCTGAATCTAGCAGAGTAAGCAAACACAATGAAGATCTTGGAGAATGTGCTAAAGAATGGGAAGAGATTCAAAAGCTAGACAATCAAGTGGATGAGAAGATCATGGCCCTAATCACCAAGAGAGAAATGAAAGGCAAAGGTAAGTTTGAAGGAAAATTACCTTTGAAATATTTTAATTGTAATAAGGTTGGTCATTTTGTGATGTCCAACTAGAGTACCTAAGCATAGGCCTAAATATGGTAAATACAAGAATGATAAGGAATGCTACTATGCTAGTGATGGATCTGAAGATTTAGATGATGAATTCAATGATGTATTGGGTTTTGTTGCTAGCAAAGAAGAGGATCCTATCTATGAATAAAAAGCCTTAGTTTCTCATGTTGATAGGAAAACTGATTGGATAATTGATAGTGGATGTTCACGTCATATGACTGGTGACAAAGATAGATTCATTCAGCTAAAGAATTTTGATAGTGGTGTTGTAAGATTTGGTGACAATACCCCTAGAATGATTGTTGGTAAAGGATCAATTACTTTAGATGGAAAAACTAATACTGATGATGTACTATTTGTGGATGGCTTAAAACATAACTTGTTAAGTGTTGGACAGCTTGTGGATAAGGGCTATCATCTAGAATTCAAGGATGCTCATTTCTCTATTAAAGGATCTAATGGAGAATTGATCGCATCTAGTTGTAAGACCAGAGGTAATATATTCCAGTTAAACTCTACTGAGGTCAGTTGTTTTGTTACAAAGACTGGTGACAGTTGGTTATGGCATACAAGGTTTTGTCATATCAACTTTGACAACATGGTAAAAGCATCTAATAATAATGCTATCAGAGATCTACCTAAGATTGTGAAACCAGCCAACACTACATGCAAAGAGTGTGTCTTGGGAAAGCAGACAAGAAGCAACTTTACAAGCAAATGGAAAGCTATAACTGATTCATACATATCTATTTGGACCTACTCAGACCAAGTCATACTTTGGAGACATGTATTTTATTATATTCACTAATGACTACTCTAGAATGATGTGGGTAAGATATCTTACAGAAAAATCAGAAGCATTTGAAACTTTCAAGTTCTATAAGGCAAAAGTTGAGAATGAGACGGGTTTAAAGATAAAATGTCTAAGATCACACAGAGGTGGAGAATTCACTTCACATGAATTCAATACCTTTTTTTACGAACATGGTATTGTGAGGTAGACTTCAGCACCTAGGACACCACAACAAAATGGTGTTGTTGAAAGAAGAAATAGAATAGTTCTTGATGTTGCAAGAACAATGTTGTTAGAAGGAAAGGTACCAAATATGCATTGGAGAGAAGCAGTCAATACAGTTGTATATACAATGAATAGAGTACAAATCAAAGAAGGTACATGCAAGACACCATTTCAGCTATGGTGTGGTAAGACACCCATTGTTAGTTATTTCAAAAATTTTGGAAGTAAATGCTACATTAAGAGAGATGACTGTATAGGAAACTTTGATGCTAGAAGGGATGAAGGATTATTCCTTGGATACTCTACTAAAACTAAATCCTATAGATGTTACAGTCTAAGAACTAGGAAGCTAATTGAAAGTACTAATGTGAGAGTAGATGAAAAGTTTCAAGTTAGAGAAAAATATTGTGGCCCTAACACCTATGATATTTCTTTTGAAAACATGAGTACAAATAAGAACAATATGCAGACAATAGAAAGTGAGAATGAAGCATCACAAGATGTTTTAGAAATTGACAATGGCATAAGTGTGGAATTAAGGGAACAAACCACACCCAAATATGTTCTAATAAATCATCCTAAGGATCAGATCATTGGTGATAGCAGCAAAGGAACAAGAGCAAGATTGCAAAATAGAGAAGAAAGGTCACAATCTACAAATGTCATCTACTTGATTTCTCAAGTAGAACCACAGTCCACAGAGGAGGCATGCAGAGATGAATCATGGATCATTGCCATGAAGGAAGAACTGGAGTAGATTCAAAAAGATAACACTTGGGAATTGGTTCCAAGGCCTAAAGACAAAATATGATTGGCACCAAGTGGGTATACAGGAACAAGATGAATGAAGAAGGCACTGTTGTTAGAAACAAAGAAAGATTGGTATGTAAAGGATATTCACAGCAAGAAGGAATTGATTTTGAAGAAACCTTCGCACCTATTGCTAGAATTGAGGCAGACATATTATTCCTAGCTTACGCTGCCCAAAAAAATTTAGAGTATATTGGATGGATGTGAAATCAGCTTTTCTTAATGCAGACTTGGAAGAGGAAGTATACATTGAGAAACCTAATGGATTTCCTTTATCAGGGAATGAAGATTTAGTTTGTAGATTGAAGAAGGCTCTGTATGGATTGAAACAAGCACCAAGAGCTTGGTATGCAAGATTGGATAAGTATCTCATTTAGTTGGGATTCAAGAAGGGTAATGTTGACAGCAATTTGTACCTAAGAATCACTGAAGAAGGTATCTTGATTGTTGAAGTTTTTGTTGATGATATTATATTTGGAAGAAATGATGATATGAGCAACAAGTTTGCAGAAGAGATGAAAAGAGAATTTGAAATGTCTATGATTGAGGAGATGAAATTCTTCCTTGGATTTTAGATCAGTCAAAGTAAAGAAGGGATATTCATATCTCAGACCAAATATCTCAAAGAACTGTTGAATATTTTTGGCATGGATGACAGTAAACCTATTGGAACTCCTATGGTAACTGGAACAAAGTTGTCTTTAGAAGATGAAGCAAATAATGTACCTCAGACAAGGTATAGATCAATGATTGGAGGTCTTCAATATCTGACACATACTAGACTTGATATAGCCAATGTTGTTGGAATTGCTACAAGATTTCAAGCAGATCCTAAAGAATCTCACCTTATGGCAGTAAAAAGGATATTCAGATATCTTAAGGGCACAATTGAGTTTGGTCTATGGTATGATAGATCACAAGTTTTTACATTTCATGCCTTCACTGATGTTGATTGGTTAGGGAATGTAGATGACAAAAAGAGTACTAGTGGAGGAGCATTCTTCCTTGGTAAAAGATTGGTTTCTTGGCTTAGCAAGAAGCAAGACTGCATTGCTCAGTGTACTGCAAAATCAAAATATGTTGCAGTAGCAATCAATTGTACACAGATCATATGGATGAAGCAAATGTTGAAGGACATTAGAGTATGTCTAGAAGATTCAGTCAGTATCCATTGTGACAATACTAGCACAGTAAATATGTCAAAGAACCATGTTATGCATTCAAAGAAAAAACATATAGCAATAAAGTATCATTTCTTGAGAGACAAAGTAGCAGAGAAGGAAGTAAAGTTAGAATATATGAGTACAAAGGAGAAAATAGAAGACATTTTCACAAAACCTCTACCTAAGGATACATGGCATTAGTCCAGTAACTGATATTGGAATTGCATTAGTCCAGAAATATCATAGCACTATTTCATTCTGTGAACTATATACTTGATGCTTCTCCTATGGGGGAGTATATGTATTAAGCTAAGTTACTGAGAACTCTTGGAGACACCTTTTCCATTGATGTCAATGGGGGAGAGAATGACACATGAAAAACAGTATGAAAGGATCATCCTTTGGAGGATTTGATTATTGATGAAGAGGATTTGAAAAGATGTTGATGCAGATACAGTACAGACATGTTTTGGTATTTATGGAACTTAGATGTTTTTCATCTATGTTTCCATCACTGCCAAAGGGGGAGATTGTTAGCATGAATGTTGATGGTATTCCTATGGGAGAGTATCATAGTAATGATAGAGGCGTGCTACATTGGTTGTGTGTTGCATTCATGACAAAGTTTTTCATTGATGACAACATATGCTATTGATTGGTTGTTTAGGAGCCTGCAGAAGAGGTTGAAGAGAATTGTACAGACATGGTACAGTGAATCAGCACATGCGCACTTAGAGGAAGACTCCCAATGATGTCTAGGGTCACCATCCGTGATTGCACATACTTATGAGTTTCCTAGACAAAGTTATAACAAGTTTACTGGTAACCATTTCTCAGGAGACAAAAACTGTGTTTTCACAGAGTTGATTGCATAACTTTGTGAATAGCACTCATGGTTGTTTGAGTTATGATGTGCAAACATAGGTTCATGTTGGACACTGGCTTGAGATCTTATTGCAATCATATGGAGTCATGATCATATGGCTAACATCATCTATGGCGTGTGGATTGGCGAAGACCTATTTGGAGGCCGACTTGGAACACGTTTCAAGTAATTTGATATGTGAGCTTAATCAACGGATCTAAATGATTAATTGATGTAACTACTATGTTGTAACATTGTAAGAGATGTCGTGTGCATCTTCCCATGGGTCCATTTGTATTTTGTAAATAGGATTTATCCTATGAAGGATGACTTGGATATAATTGTTGTAACTTGTATTTAAGGATTAAATTCCTTGGAAAATAAGTGTGGAACTACATATGTGAGATGTAGAGGTGAATGCGAGCTTTAGGCTACATTGGATATTGTTTGAAGAACAGTAGTTGTGCACTTGGGCACAAGGTGGAACTTTCTTGGCAATGGTCAAAGACTGGAAGCAGTTTCAGAATAGAATTATCTCAGACTTGAAGTTGCAAGGTTTGGAGAACCTGAGGGTAGCTTTAACTCTCAAATCTCTTGATCAGGTTGATGCATTGTACACCCCTAACAGGGTAATTGCCTTTAACAGGGTTGGACTCCTAACAGGATCAATTCCTTTATTGGGATCACATTGCAAAAGACTCCTAACAAGGTATGTCCTTTAACCGGGACCTGTCTATTGTAATACTTGGCTCCTAACAGTGTCAAAACTATTAACAGGGTTATTATACCTATAGTGCAGATATTTGTGGGTACCATCCCCACCAATGTTTTTCCCTTAATACGATTTTTCTCGAGAATAAATATTGGTGTTCATGTGTATGTGTGTTATTGTTGCATTCACTTTTTCAGTTCAGTGTTTTGTTTTAAGCAACAAGTTTGAAGTTGTAGTTTAAGTATTCTATATTGGCATCAACTAATTCACCCCCCCCCCCCCCCCCCCTCCCCCCCCCCCTCTCAATTGATTGGGACACTGTTATTCTAACAGATGAATCATAATATTGTTTACTTTATTTGCTATTTATGGTGTTTTGATGAGGTTATGGGGCAATCATGTTTGGGGTCTCTATGGTAGGTACTATCATTTATGTGTCAATCACACATACCTCGACTCCAAACATATGAATCCTAGGATGAAATGAAACATTCCTTGTTTAATATTTTCTTGTTCAAATAGATATCGTAACAGTGTTCATATGTTCAATATCTATATGCTTCAGCGTCTCTTTTTCAAATAAGGCACAATGATGAGATTGTTGTAAATATTCTGCATAGACTTGGATTCATCACGTTTTGATTGCAACTAAGTTTTCACTTCTAACTAATTCATTCTTCTCACTAACTTTCTTCTAACTAATTTAGTCAGTCTGAAGGTCGTGTTCTCAGACACATCATTCATCATCATTTAGGGTTTGCATAAATCATTAATATTGCATGAGAAAAAAAAATACAAAAATTATAAGTGTATTCATACATCATCATCATATATGAATCATATAATCAACGCATACATCATCATTATGCATATAGAAATCATATCATTATTGCATACATCATCATCATATAGAAATAGAACATTGTAGACAAATTGATGCTCATTTTGTGCAATTTTGTTCAATTTCTCGAGGGGGCATCAAATCCACTTGCTATTGTTAAGGCACGTTGGGGCAAGACTTGAATCAAATATTCTTTGACACAACACTCAAAATCACATTGTATCAAAGCAAGGCAAATGTAGACACATAAAATTGTCTCACACTTTCGAATATTCACTAATAACTAATTATTCCTCTATTAATTAAATAATTCTTTAATTGTTTAATTAATCATCTTTATTCTTCTAAGTCAATCATTACATCATTTAATCATTTCTCTAATGTTAATTAATTAACATTTAATTAAATTTAGTTTCTATAGTCTCATAATTTAAATAGTTACCCTTAATTATTTAAATTGACTAATTAATTCCTCTAATTAAATTAATTTAATTTCATTCTCAACTAATTATGTCCCATTCCTAATTTCATCTTTCTCTAAAATTTAATTTTTAATTAATTTAAATCCAAAATCCTTCAAAAAATTAGAAAAACCAGATTTATGAGTTCTTTAAAATCTCAAAAATTGCAAAAATGTTTTTAAAATAAAAAAAATAATATTCTCAAAATTGCATTTTGGAAACTCTTATCTTTGAAATCTGAAAATCTTCTAAATTCCTTTGTTCTTCTTTTTCTTAAACCATTTGCTTTTAAGTTCAAAATGGAAGTAAATCTTGTTATCTCTAGAAGTTTCCCAAATTCGATCAGTCTCTAATAATTTCAACCATTGATCCTGATTTTCTCAAATTAATCTCAATTGTCCATTCAACTTCAAATATCTATATAAACTCATCTTCTTCTCATTGAAGGATCCTAAAAATTATCCAGATTATTGTCTATCTGGTGCAGGTGTTATTCCATCATTTTAGCAATCAAGTATATTTCAAATTTTCCTTGAATCTCTAAGTCAAGATGCTATAGAAACCAATCTGGTGTACCATCCATCTGAATCCCAACAAGGTGCAGAGAAGCAATGAAAGTAAGTGAGATTTAGAATAACTGTGTTTTTAATATGTATCTTATTTTTCAGATATTCTTTGACACAATGCTCAAAATCACATTGTATCAAAGAGGGACAAATGTACACCTAAAATTGTCTTGCACTTACGAGTATTCACTAATAACTAAGTGTTTCTCTTAATTAAATAATTATTTAATTGTTTAATTAATCATCTTTATTATTCTAAGTCAATTGTTGCCTCATTTAATCATTTTCTTAATATTAGTTAAATAATTAATACTATTTAATTAATCGACATATAATTAAGTGGTCTTTATGTAATTAAATTTAATTTCTATAGTCTCATAATTTACATAGTTATCCTTAATTGTTTAAATTGACTAATTAATTCCTCTAATTAAACTAATTTCCAAAAATTAATTTAATTTCATTGTCAACTAATTTCATCGCATTTCTAGTTTCATTCTAATTTCATCTTTCTCCAAAATCCAATTTTTATTTGAGTTCAAATCCAAAATCTTTCAAAAAAATAAAAATAAAAATAGATTTATAAGTTCCTTAAAATCTCAAAATTTACAAAAATCCTTTTAAAATCAAAATCCATTTTTTTCTCAAAATTACATTTATGGAAACTCTTATCTTCGAAATCTGAAAATTTTCTAAATCTTTTCTCTTATTTTTCCTAAATTAACGCTCTATTTTTTAGTTCAAAATGGAAATGAATCTTGTTATGTCTAGAAGTTTCCCAAATTCGATCAGGTCTCTAATTATCTCAACCATCAATCCTGATTTTCTCAAATTAATCTCGATCATCCATTCAACTTCGAATATCTATATAAACCCGCCTTCCCATTTGAAGGATCCTGAGAATTGTCCAGATTATTGTCTATCTTATGCAAACTTTATTTCATCATTTTAGCAATCAAGCATATTTCATATCTTTCTTGAATCTCTGAGTCGAGATGCTACAAAAACAAATCATGAGTACCATCCATCTGAATCCTAACTGAGTGCAAAGAAGCAATGGAAGTAAATAAGCGAGGTTCAAAATAGTTGTTTTTTTTATTTGAATATCTTATTTTTATCTTCTTTCCTTTCTGCATATCTTCTATTGTTTGTAGGGTTTAATGATTATTAGTATTTTGATTTCTTTAATAGTTTGGTGCTACTAATCTCTCTTTCTTGAGCCTATATAGATTTCTCTTACGACACCTCTCACAACATTTTGGGATTCAAAATTAATCCAGACCAACCACGTAATCTAATTTTCCATCAAAACATTGCAACGGGGCCCTGATTTGAATTTAGGCCTAACTACGGGTGAACACAATGCCTAAAGCGTTGTGTTCCTAGAAACATAATGCCCTAGGCATTATGTACCTAGGAGAAAGTGTCAAAATCAAGATGGGAAGCCAAAGAGACGTAATAGATGTTAGATTAAGGAGGGATAGGTAGTTAGATCAAGCATAACAAACATGGTTCACCAAAAATGCACATTGAGGAAAAGGGAGAAGCAATATACTATAGGGAATTGTCATCATTTCGTCAAAATTTACATTTGGAAGGAAGATGACCCAATAGGCTCAAATTGGACTCAAACGTTGAATGGGTCAGATGTTATCCTTCACAAATAATGAATTTAGAAAGTTGGATTTGAGGGAAAATAATATGATGGTGCAAGATAGGAAGCTAAATAACAAAATCTGCATCGCCAGGTAAGAAGTTCTTGGCAACCCTTAGTCTCTAGTAACATTGAACTTTTCCCTTGTGCAAAAGGGTTTTCTTATTGTTGTGTTTTTCTTCCTCTAAAGACTATGATTTGTTGTTGAGCAAGCTATGGGTTTAGGGGAGTCACTCTCTTTTTGCCAAACCCTAGTCAATCTCCTTCAACCCCCTTATTGGACCGCTCAATGTGTACCCTATGTGGGTTTGTCTCCTCAATCTTCCACTCCATCTTTGGAAGATTTCTTGCTTTGAGGCCATTGGAAACTCTATTGGCCGTTTCTTGAAGGTGGATGAGGCTACAACTTCGCTTGGTCGCTCTACTTTCGCTCACATTTTGGTTGACATGGATTCTCCACACCATTGTCAAGGGATGCGGTCTTCATGGTTGGCGACAAGCCTTGGACTCAATCACTAGACTATGAGGGCCTCCCCTTTCGATGTCAACTTCTCTATTGGCCATCTAGCTACTAATTGTTCTCTTTTGTGTTGTAAAGGTGTTGTCACTTGGTAGAAGGATGCAAATGATGATCATTTGACTATCCAAGCTACTAATTCTACCTCTAAGGATTCCTTGCAAGCTAGCAATGAGGATGAAACTCTTGCTGCAAATCTGGGTGATGCCCCTACTACAAATCTAGATTAAACTATGTGAATGCAACTCTTGTTCCTACTAGTGCAACCCCCTCTGGCCATGAGTACCATTTTTTGCCTTATACTCCTACTCTACTCTGCTCCAACTAATAATGTACAACTTTCTTAGCACTTAGTCATTGTGTGAATAGTTGTCCAATGGAGTTTCATTAGTTGCTCCCCCTTTTGGTGGGATCCTAAGGACAACATCACCTGGATAGTTGTCCAACAGTACAAAAAAAATAGTTATTCAAACTCACATTCTTCTCCACAAGTGGTGAGTGAGTTGTCTTCCCACTCTTGAAGGGGGCTACTAACCTTTATGCTAGTGTGTTGTTTATTTTTTGTATTTTTTTTATAGCACCTCTCGTGTTTGTGTTGTTAATAAGTCATTGATGGCCTCAAATTGTAAAAGCCAACACCCCTATTTATGTGTTGTTCTATTTGACGCCTTTTGGTTGTGGTTGTGTAAGGGTCAGCCCCCTTGTTAGGTTGCTGATTATAATCAAAACATTTTATCATCCACTTACATAAGACAACAAGATTAGAGGTTTACTTGTATATTATTCAATGAATTGCTTTATTATTATCAATAACTTTATCAACTTCATAGAGAACTTACTAAATGATCATTCAATTATTATTTTATTGTTAAGTTATCAATAACTATATCAACTTCATAGAGAACTTACTAAACAAACATTTAGTAGAGAAGCTTACATATGGTAAATGCATTTTGCTATTTTGGACAAACTTTTCATTTGGACAATTCATGAGCTAAACTCTCTATTTTATTTATTATATATACCTCTATGCAATGGAAATACCTTTAAAATTATAAAACTAGAATTGTTTTGTTTCTTTTTCAACATTCTTTTAATGTTTTTTAAATTTACTTTTTTCCCTAATTTTTTCCCGTCTAAAACCTATTTTTTCAAAAAAAAATCTTATACTTTTAATTTGTTGATTTTTTTTCCCAAAATATTTATACTGCTATGGTCTATATCCATCCATGGACTGCCTAAGACAACTTAAACCACGTTCTAAATAAGACTGCAGATGCTAGGAACTTAAATTGGAGATCTAGGGAGAATTACCCAAGCTTTATTCACCATAGGTCTATATGAAAAACAGGGGTGGAATAAAAGGAAACACCTTCCAAAATTCAAATAAAATAGTCCGCAACACAAATCTGACGGGGCCTATACTTTTAATCGGGTGTCAATTCAAACTATTTGAAAAAGAGAGTTAGATTTTAAAATTGAATTTCAAGAAAATAGACGACCAGTTTATTTGCACTCGAAGACAAATCAACGATTTGTCTCCACAACATTAAAAATGGTTCTATTTAAAGTTTCTCCCAATACCTCTCTTGAGAATTTCTTCTTAACATGGATCCTTGCTTCCATGCCCATCTTTTTTGCCATGTCTGGGTCATTCAGAAGCATTAACATTGCAGAAGAGAAGTTCTGAGGTGTTGGCTCACATAGCAAACCAGTAATATTATGTTTAATGCTCTCCAACGGACCACCACTGTTGCAAGCAATAACTGGCTTTTGAGCGGCCATGGCTTCAAGAGGAACAATGCCAAAATGCTCCTCCTGCACAAAAGGTTTATTGTACTTCTTAACAGAGCAATTCAAGTTTAAAGCAGGAGAAAAGCTTAAATTATAGCAATCAGAGTTCATGAAGGATGGGGTAAGCATAAGACATCAATATTCTCAAGAAGGGGAAAAGTTTAATTTGGGGCCTGAAAGCTGAACATTAAACGCATACAACCCAAATTAAAGTAACTTAAAAAATGCAGTCTGTATGTGGGCTAGTCAATTAATTGTAGGATATTTGGTTGAAAATTTCACCGTAGGAGTATAAAGAACACAGCGGCACTCTGACAGTAAAGCATCCCTCTCTTCTGTTGAACAAGACGGGATAAAAACTACTTTGTCCGACACCCCTTCCTTTGCTGCTAAGTCTTCCAACTCTTTTAGATACTCAGCGTTCTCCTTCAGGCGCTTGTCAAAACCTCCTGCATTTGTACAGAAAGGGAAAAAAACCTTTTCAGCTTAAAACAACTTAAGCAATGAAAAGGAGCCCCGCCTTTGCTCTTCTTCCTCAAGCACTTTGTTTTCTTAGAAAACAATAAGATATTAACTAATCTGAGTTTAATTATTAAAAACCTCTTATACTGCTCGGAATGAAACGATACTTAAAGCGTCTAAGCAAGAACATAAGGTTAGCACACAAAAACCCACGACTACGAATGGAACATTACATAAAAGAGTCTAAGCATAAATCCGACTAAGATACAGTCACTAAATCCACAAAGTAAATTCCATCATATGGTTAAGACTGCTACTGCAGCAAGAAGAGAAAAGATTCTTGTCAATACTTCTACCCAAAGGTGACAATCTACGACACTAACTCCTACATCTTAGTCCTAAAATTGAACTTGGTGGATGGAATGTGCAGTGAAGAAGGTGCTTCTTTATTCAGGAACCCATTGGGACTACAAAGTATTGGTATATAAGCTAGAATATGAATCACCCTTAATTGCCACCAAAATATGTTAGGCAGGCCATGGGTTATCCTTGGTTGCAGAAAAGATTTATTAGTTAAGATATGGTGGTTGTTGGTTGTCGCCTAGAATGTCTGCTCAAAGCAAGGAGTATGCAAAGTATAATTATATTGAAGTTCCTAGTTGAGTCGAGAGCAAAAACTTTATGAGACAAAAGTCAAAAAAGTACAAAAAATGATTTAGGTGTGAAAAAATATATAGAAAAATATTCTTATATATAACATAGAGAAGTAAAAATCTAAAAAAAAAAAAAAAAAACCCAATCTTTTGCAAATCTTTCCTACAAAAGGTTTTTTCCCAAAAAGATTCCCATTTTTTAGAAAACATTGACTGCAGTTTTCAACATTTTTTTTTCATTTAAATTGCAACTAAAATCTAAATCAATCTCTCACCAACTTGTGAAACCCCAAAATATCTTATGAATAGCACAGTTATAAGATATTTTTAGAGTAAAACTACAAACGGGAGCTCGTCCGAACATGCATAGAAGGCACAACTAGTTGCAATTTTGCAAGGAGTCAGGAAGAGGTGCATTTGGGTCAAAGGCAGGCACTTTTTTGCTGTAACACTTCTGCAAATACATTCTATACCTTCACATCATATAAATATTATTTACACAAAATCCAACCAGCGTAAACATAACATCATAAGGATCATTACAATTTAAATTAAGAAGATAAAAATAATACTAAATCTATCTTTTTTAGAAAACAAGAGAAAAAATGCTATTTTTATTTAAAATCACTTTAATAACATAGAGATATAAAAAACAAATAATGAGAGTTTAGCCCTTAAAAAAATAGAATATAGGCAAGTTAATGGGCCCAATTGATTAAAAGACATGTACAATAATTAAAAAATCCCAAAACTTGTTCCTTGTTAATTACTTTTCACTTCAATGCATTTACTACATCACATGGGTGCAGGTATACATCTATAACAACCCGAGTAAAGGAATGATGATTTTTTACATGAGCATAACACATAGAGAGACTTGCAAATCCTTTAGTTACATAATCATAGGCGATACAATATTGTTAAGGTTAATTGTTTTCTATTTCTCCAAAATATGGACCTGTTAATGCAGCTGTTATAGCTCTCGAGACTTTGAACCTATCATATAATGGAATTGGATCAAATTACGTATGTCAACTTTGATGGCTAATACTACCTTGATTTAGATCAGAAAGAAAATGCTAAAACATTCAAAATATCCGCTGTCTTTACTTTCCAATAAAATAAACGACACTCAACTCTAAGCTGCAAGTAAACAGCAATAACCTTTTGAAAGTGAGATCATAAACATAAGAGCTGCATATTTGAAAGTAAAACTCTACTGGATCTGATAAAAGGGATTTCCCGATCTCTAAGATTTTTGTCTGCCTACTTTTATAGAGGTAAAAAGGGAACCCTAGATTCTGTTTCTGCCATGCTACCAATCCACCAGCTGAGAAACCGAAATATAAGCCACCCCTAAAAGAAGTAGACACTGCTAAAGAATGGAGCCAGAAAAGTAGCGGTAGAAATTCCTCCACAGCAAATATCAGGGGGGCACCAAAATCATATAAGTTAGGCAACAGCCATGAAGTCACTGAATGCATGGGCAAGAGACAATTGAAGTTGTTAGAAGTTGCAAGAGCCGAAGCCACGAGAAAAAATGGAGAAATAAAAAGTGTTAAAAAAATGCAAACAAATACATCAAAAACCCTAAGTAGCCAGTTTGCATATGGGTACAGGTTTGAAGTTCAGGTTTGCAATATGGAAATATATTTTTCCCCCCAGTTCGATACAGCAGGGTATAGCTATGTGTGTTGAAAAATATAAAAATATTCATAATTTGTGAAAAAAATAATATAAATTTAAAATAGAATTTTTTAGATAAATACTGCGTATGATTTTTACATCGACATTTCAGATCTCACTCGATGATCCATCATTGGGAAGAACAATTTTTAATTGCAGAGAGAGCCTTGAAAAGGAAGACGGTGAAGGCAACTTAAAAAATAAATCTTTATTAACAGAATATAGAAGTCATATGGTAATATATAAAAAAATTTTAAAAATTTAATTATTTATATAAATTCAACTTCTATAATTTTATATGATTTTTAAAATAATTATAAAAAAATTATATACAATTTATTTCTTTTAAATTATAACTTAAACTTGATCTTTCAAATCTCCTCTAGGATTGCATTCTCCTTTTTATAATTCAGTTTATGGGAATCTAAAAATTTTGTAGAGAACCAAAAATATTATTTGCACCGTCAAAAATTTAAAGGGAACAGAAATATTATTTGTGCCATCAGGTTCAAAACTCTGGTGGACGATAAAGGTGACGATAATGGCATATCAGGCCATAAATATGGAGAATCAAGCCGAAACTGGTATCTAAGTTAAAACCCTTTCCGAACCAAAAAAAATTGCTTAAGTCAAACACATCATGAAGTAAAAGGAGTGATTATATGCTATTTTTTCAAGATTAAATCGGAGAAAACCATTGTAACATTGTAGGTGATTTTTTTTAAGAAACTTGCGGTAATTTTAGGGGAAGCGACAAACTTGGTGATTCACAAGTATTCCAATTAATCACAATTTTTTTACCGGTTTCTGCTTCTATCTGCATAACTTGCAACTTTATCCAACAATAAGCACTCAAAAAAATCATTCCAAAATCTATCTCTTGCAAGTGCAATTCATAAATAATGTAATGCTTCTTTAATGGTCATCTTAATTGTCTTAGGTAATTTCTATTTTTGTCTTTCTTTAATGGTCATCTTAATTGTCTTAGGTAATTTCTATTTTTGTCTTTAGTTCATGATTGTTTCTTTTAAAAACATCATTTTTGTAAATCTATATAAGAAGCTTCCGTCTCCTCTATTTAATACAACATCGATTTACCATAACATGGTATTAGAGCAAATTTCATAAAATTTGATGAATTTAAAAAAAAAATCGAGCCTCTTTTGATCTGAAATTTTTTTCTAAAAATTTGTTTTTCAATTTTTTAAAATAAAAATCATTAGAGGTATTTTATGAAAATTTTGTGGTTCGTCTTCAAAGATTTTTGTTGAAAATCGCGAGCCTAGTTGAGGCTTTTGATCGCGCAATTTCCGGTTTTAAGCAAAAGTCTGATTTTTTAAAGTTGCATGTACTTGCATGTTTGTTTTATGTAAGTTGCATGTTGCTTGCATGTGCATTTTGTGATTTGAATGTTGCTTGCATGTGCTTTTTGTGAGTTGTGTTGCTTGCATATGCGGTTTACCACGCAAAGTTTCGTGTTTTGCTGCATGAAGATTTCTCTTATGGGTTTTCATAATTTTTTCCCTTAAAAATTTTTTGAAGAGTTTTCATAATTTTTCCCCTTAAATTTTGATGGCTTTTCATTATTTTTTCCCTTAAAAAATTTATGATGGGTTCTCATAATTCTTCTCCCTTTAAAAAATTTCTAGTGGGTTTTAATAATTTTGTCACTTGAAAAAAAATTATTTTAGGTTTATAATTTTTTCCTAAAAAATTAAGGTTTTGCTCCTATTAGGAAATATTTGGTTTTTAGAAAGCTTTTACAATTTTTTCCTTAAAAACGATGTTTTGTATGTTGATCCATGTCTCGGATTTTGTGTCAACTATCTATTTGGTTTTTCAATTTTATTCTTAAAAATCATTTCCGGATTCTATAATTCACAAAGTTGTGTGGGATTCCTTTGTGGGTTTTTACCCTTTTTTCCAGAAAAAAAAAATGATGATTTTGTAATCTCGGGTTTGGCAATTTTTCCCTCAAAAATCATGATTTTTGCAGTCTATTCTAGTATGTCGTGCTTTCCTGCAAAAGTTTGGATGGTTTACCGATTTTTCCTCAAAATCGTGGCGGTTGTTCTCGGCGTGTCTCTAGCTACAGGGAGGGACATCTTTTTTATCCAACATCAGGTTGGACATTTTGTGATAACTTTAAGTCAGAAGTTTTGCAAATTCTGAGAGGGTTAGTGGCAAACTCATCTCAGTGGCACGGTTTTGTCTCTTGTTGCAGAGCATTCTAAAGAAGGGGGCAGCCTTCTCTATTTTTTCAGGACGGATTTTGGCTACTCTAGGTCATTAACATTTTGCAAAACCAAGGAGGGTCTCAGCAGCAGCAGAATGTTTTGAAGAATTTATGGCCACAAGACTGATGGTCCCAACTGGTGCTAAGAGGGGAGGGGTGAATCAACACCCACTAAAACTTGAAAACATTATGATATAAATTAACTATTACTGCATAAAGAAAAGATCCTATAAAAGAAATAACTAACACAAGATCATAGCAGAATAGAACACCAAATGTATTATGTGCAAACTCAAAACGGGAGAAAACCACGGTGTGAGTAGAACTCACAAATTTTGCACTCTTCTGAAATGCGCCCTATGAAAAGCCTTCCCTGTTAAGGGATTACAAATGCATTGTTAGATGCGACCCGGTTAAGGGATTTAAAATAAAGTATGTTAAAGTCTACCTTGTTAGAAGACTTTAGAACATCTACTACATGTCACCTGGTTAAGGGGTTTAATACAAGGGACCTATTAATGTCCACCTAAATACTGGGATTTGACTATTGCAATTTTTAGAGAGCAATAGAGGAGTTGATCTTTTGAAATGGTTTTGCTTAGCCTGATAAGATCGTTGTTTCATCCACTGAGAGTCATCACCAGGCACTACAGATATGCTCTTTTCAGGTCATTGCGCTTCCTTGAACACTCTTCTCTTCTTTTTCTTCTCTTCTCCTTTTCCCATACCGTAGCTTTTCTCAGCGTATAGATTCACTCTTTCTCTTTGGCAAAATGAAGACAAATGATATTCTTTGTTGGCTGAAAAATAAATAGACTTCCTATCGAGCATGGTACAGATCTTCCCTCTTTTTTTTAAGCGATCTCCACGAAGATCTCCTTTGGATCCATCATCCAATCATGTCTCAGTCATGAGAGGAAACATCAGATACGTGTCACATACTTTCTTTTAGATGAAATTCCGCCATGATTTTTGCAATAAATCTCAACATTAAATCCTTCGACTGTGCATTTCACTGATCTTTTCCGTAACACAAAATCCTGCGTGATTTGTGCAACAAATCTCAGTAGAAGAGTCTCTTAAGTGTCCATCAACTGTCTTTCACCGGTTCACCGGTCTCAATGATATCTCACCGATCAGTGATGATCTGTTTACACCCTTCCTTATGCAGTGTTCAAGTCTTTGTCTTCACATGTCTCTTCTTTGTTCTCTGTCTATACCAGTCACTACTCCGGTCATATAATTACCGGTCACTATCTTCACCGGACGCTTCTCAGAGCAATAAGTGCATTTTTGCTCATCACCGTGTCATCAGTTACTGGTTTCCAAAACAGTTTCTCTTGTCAACTATTTTCTACTATTGTCACCTATTTCTTAGTATTTGGACAATGTTAGCTTAGACATTTAATGACATCAATGACAACACCACTTTACCATGTACCGGTTGCATCCTTACAGTATTAGAATAGTTTCCTTAATGCTCTATAGTTTCCTTAAATGCTCTCTGTCATTGTTTTTAGATAGTTGCTATTTGTGTAAACTTCGATGTTGTATATAGGAGCTTCTAGCTCGTTTGTAAAGATTCAATTCATTCAATACAATATAATCTTTTCAGATTATTTTATGGTATCAGAGCTAAGTTGCTCGAAATCACGAGTCTGTTCACGTTGCTTGAAAATCGTGATTTTGTTCACATTTCTTCCTGGGTCGAGACTGTTGAAGCTTTCTCTCGTCTTCATTCACTCGTGAAACCTTCACATCAGAGCCGACTAGGGCTTTAACCCTGCACGCGACTGGTGAGACTTCGTGCGCGGCCTGTGTCCACACACGACTGGTGCGGCTAGGGCTTTGCACGCGACTGGCGTGACTAGTGCGGCTTCGTCCGTGACTGTGTTCGTCCACGATCTATGGCTCGAACTCACGACACCAGAGGCTCACAAAACATTGCAGAGGCTCTCATGACCTGGTTTTCTTCCGACCTGCAACTATTCACGCCTCTGCATTTTTTTTCTTGGCTCCGGTTGTGGTATTTCGAAACCAAAGCCGTTTGTTTTGCAAAAACCCTAATTTTTGGGACAAGAAAAAAATTTCGAATACATTTTCATGGTGGGTTTTTCGAGTTTCTATTTGGGTCTTTGTTAAAATTTTCTGGGTACCTCGTTTTCTGTGTCTTGATTTTCGAGCCAGCGGATTTGACTTTTGACCTCAGATTCCTTCTAGGTTTTTTGTCAACTTTTCTGAGAACTTATTGTTTTTTTCTGGGTCAGCCAGAAATCTATCTTGGAATCCGTGCCTGTTAAATTTCATTCTTGAAGATTATTTCTGATGGCATCTTTGACCAACCTGATGCTAGAAAACAGTCAACGGTTTAATGGCAGCAATTATAACACCTAGAAGCAGCGAATGTTGACCATCTACGAGTACCGTCGTCTAGATGAGCTTGTTCTAGGCACAGAGACCCGTCCGACCTCCGTTCAAGCAGATCAAGATAAATTCGATGATTGGAATCGAGAAGTTATGCTTCTCAAGCTTTCTGTCACAAATGATCAGTTGCCTCAGATTCTTTCTAGCAAGTCTGCTGCAGACATCTGGAAATACTTGAAGGAGTTGCATGAGACATCCGACAAGAGTCGCGCGTTCTTTTTGAAGAATCAATTGTTCTCCATTATGATGGATGAACATATGTCCTTACAGGAACATCTCACGAAGATTAAGGACATTCATGATCAGCTTGAAGCGATCAGTCGAAAGATGGAGGAAGAAGATATGGTAGTTATTACACTGAAAAGCCTACCTACATCTTATGAGCATTTCATAGAGACTCTCAACATTACCTCAACTAATGTTGATTTGAAATTCCCAGAGTTATGCACCAAACTTCTCTAGCAGGATCGCTGGAAGCAGCAGTTTGGTAGCCGTGCTTCCTCATCCTCATCAAAACAAGCCTTTGCAGCTAAATCCCAGCCTTCTCAGTCATCACAACAAGGCAATTCATATCAATTCTCAGGCAACTCTCAGCAGAAGAGTGTTCAGTGTCATTACTGTCATAAGTACGGTCACATGAAGAAAGATTGCCGTCAATGGCTCGCTTCCGAACAAAAGAAGCTGGGAGGGTCAAATCAACAGGCATATGTTGTTGAACATTCTAAGAAAAAGGAGTCTGCCTTCTATGCTTTTATGGCTAAAAACCCTTCTGATTTAGCCCGGTCGTCTGCTTGGTATATCGATTCTGGTGCTTCACATCATTTTTCTCATAGGCGTGACTGGTTTACGGACTTCTATCCCTACAGTGATTTAGTTGTATTTGGCGGTGAAGAGTTCAAAATTATTGGCAGAGGCAATGTTCAAATACAATGTGGTGGGTGTCAGCTCATCTTTCTCAATGTATGCTACGTTCCTGGTATGGCTCTCAATCTGCTCTCTGTGAGTCAGATCATGAGAAATTCTCTTTAGTTGGATGTGGTATTCAGTTCCCAAAAATGCTCCATTATTGATCGAGAGACTCGTCTTACTATTGCTACTGGTCTAGAGGATCATGGCCTATATCGGCTTACTAACACTAGTGATTCTCCTGAAATAGCTATGGCAGCTCGTGATTTATCTCTCAGTACTTTGTGGCATCCGAGATATGGACATCTCAACATCCAGTATCTCTCTCAGCTGTCCCGGGAGGAACTTGTTTCTGGGCTACCTCCGATTCAGACGCAGCATCTTGGAGTATGTGACGCTTGTCAAGCTGGGAAACAACATCGGACTCCCTTCAAAGATGGAGATTCTTGGCGTGCATCTCAGATACTTCAATTACTTCATGCTGATATTTGTGGTCCTATGAATACATCTTCAGTTACTAGTTGCAAATATTTTTTGCTTATTGTTGATGATTTTAGTAGAAAGATGTAGGTGTACTTTCTTAAACAAAAATCAGATGTGTTTAGTACATTTCAGACTTTTAAGTCTTTGGTTGAAAACGAGTCTGGCTACCATATCATTTCCCTTAGAACAGATAATGGAGGGGAATTTTGTTCTACTGCATTTTTCGATTTTTGTGCTCAACATGGCATCAAACGCTAGTTCACCACACCCTACACTCCTCAGCAAAACAGTGTTGTTGAGCGTCGCAATCGTACGATTGTTGAGATGGCTCGTTCTATGTTACAACACAGGACTGTTCCTAATAAGTATTGGGCAAAAGCAGTGTTTACTGTTGTTTACCTTCTTAATCGTTCTCCTACTCAGGCTATCAAGCACAAAACTCCAGAAGAGTTGTGGTCTGGTCGTAAGCCCAAGATCAGCCACCTGAAGATCTTTGGCTCTCTTGCATATGTTTGGATTCATGATGCTAAATGCTCCAAATTAGATCCCAAGAGTCAAAGACTCATGATGACAGGGTACAGTGACAATCATAAGGCCTACAGATTGATAGATATCGATACTGATCATCTTATCTTTAGTCGTGATGTTTTTGATGAAACTCGAGGACCTTTTCTGTCCTTTTCTGAGTAGTGTTCTGAGGAACTGTCTCACAGTGTTTCTCTTCCTTTAGCACCCCCTCATGGGAGGGATGATACAGATAATGCTCTTCCTGGGGCACTTGATGCTGATCCTGTTGAAGCCCCCCCACATGATCCTCTTCCTACTCCTCTTGCTGCTCCTGAACCTCCTCCAGCTCCTCCAGAGATCCAGCCCAAATGGTGGGTGAAAACTATTAGTGATCTCAGGAATGATGAGCTCATCGAAGGTAGAGGTTATAGAAATAAGAGCAAACAGCAACCTACAGTTAATTTTGCTCTTATGGCCAACATTCATAGTGTCTATGAGCCTCAAACCTTTTCTGAGGCTAACGGTATTTCTGAGTGGGAACAGGCTATGGAAGCAGAATTCCAAAGTCTTCAGAAAAATCACACTTGGGTCCTTTTTGATCTACCTTCAGGGAAGAAGCCCATTAGTTGCAAATGGGTGTACAAGGTGAAATACAGAGCTGATGGAACCTTAGACAAGTATAAAGCTCGTCTTGTTGCTCGTGGGTTCTCACAGAAAGAAGGCATTGACTATGAGGAGACCTTTGCTCCTATAGCCAAAATGAGTACCATACGGCTTGTTCTTGCCTTAGCAGCTCAGTTTGGTTGGAAAGTCCATCAAATGGATGTTAAGAGTGCCTTTCTGAATGGTGATTTACAAGAAGAGGTATACATGACACAACCTCCTAGATTTAAGATTGTTGGTCAGAAACACAAAGTCTGTAAACTTGTCAAAGCTCTCTATGGTTTGAAACAAGCCCCTCGAGCCTAGTATAAGAAGATTGATAGATACTTAACTGATCATGGCTTTCAGCGGAGTCCATCAGACTCAAATCTGTATATCAAACATGTAGGTGATGCTATATTGTTTGTAGTTGTCTATGTGGATGATCTGATCATTACTGGCAGTTCAAAACATTTGATCACTGAAATCAAACAGAATTTATGTCACACCTTTGACATGACAGATTTGGGACTCTTGCACTATTGTCTCGGAATTGAAGTTTGGCAGACTGAGCACAGTATCTTTATTTCTCAGTCCAAGTATGCCAAAAATCTTGTGGACAAGTTCAGAATGCAGTATTCTAAACCTGCCTCCACTCCTATGGAACCCGGGCTTAAATTGTCAACCCAATCAACTTCTCCTGTTGTGGATGAATCTTTGTTTAGACAACTAGTCGACGGTCTCATTTATGTTACTATCACCAGACCTGACATCAGTTTTGCAGTAAGCTACATATCTCGGTTTATGACAGCTCCCAAGGCTGATCATTGGACAACTACAAAGCGTGTCCTGCGCTATGTAAGCGGTACTAATTATGGCCTCCTGTACACTCGAAGTCCTGACCCTACACTATGTGGCTACACAGATTCAGATTGGGCCGGCTCTGTTGATGATCGTAAGTCTACCGCTGGATATGTGTTTCATTTGGGATCTGGTGCTGTCACATGGACTAGCAAGAAGCAACAAGCAATGGCTCTGTCTTCGACTGAAGCAGAGTATCGGAGAGCAGTTAAGGCAGCTTGTGAGGCAATTTGGCTTCGGCGGATGCTTGCAGATATGCATGTTCTCCAGTCAGGACCGACTCCTATATTCTATGATAATTAGGGAGTGCTCAAACTAGCAAAGAATCTGGGCTGCCATGAACGAACCAAGCTTGTCGAAACACATTGTCATTACATTCATCATCTGGTTGAAGACAAATCTATTCAGTTGCTGTATGTTCCTACCTTAGAGCAGTCTGCTGATATCTTCACCAAGTCTCTCGGTTCTGATAAATTTGTAAAATTCAGAGAGGCTATTGGTGTTATTGATAGATTGAGCATTATGGGAGGGTATTAGAATAGTTTCCTTAATGCTCTATAGTTTCCTTAAATGCTCTCTTTCATTGTTTTTAGATAGTTGCTATTTGTGTAAACTTCGATGTTGTATATAGGAGCTTCTAGCTCGTTGGTAAAGATTCAATTCATTCAATACAATATAATATTTTCAGATTATTTTATACTGGTAATGCCAACAAAGACATGTACAGTCTTCTGCAGGGTATTTAGAAGATGAGCATTAAGGGAGGGTATTAAAATAATGTAATACTTTTTTTAATGGTCATCTTAGTCATATTAGGTAATTAGTATTTTCGCCTTTAGTTTACAATTGTTTCTTTCAGAAACACTGCCTTTGTAAATCTATATAAGGAGCTTTCCTCTCCTCTGTTTAATACAACATCGATTTACCATAACAGATCAAAAAGGTCTTTTATAAGAAAAATCATAATGAAACTAATAGCAAATCAAAACCCCAAGAATGGACATTACACTAATTTTTTTGATGTAACATTTAATTTAAGACAATCCACAATGCATCACACAAGGATATACATATGTTAAGGTTTTAGGATCATTGCAAATGTAATAGCACTATCTGATTGTATGTGTTTTCCAAATGCAACAATCTCTTGCATTTATATTGAGAATGAGCCAAGAAGAGACATGTCCCTTCATGAGACATGTCTATTCATTATTATGTAATTAATATAATGACAATTATGATTATATATATATATATATATATATATATATATATATATAATATATCTTAAGTATTATATTAATTTCTCAAATATTCACATAATAATAATAATAATAATATTTATTTTATCAATTTAACTATTTAGTCATTATGAGAATAATTATAATCAACTTTATATATATATATATAGTAATATCAATATATATATATATATATCATTTCTCATAATAATCATATAGTAAATATTATTTATCTGAGTGATGCTACAAACATCAACACTCCCTTTTAGCTAGGGAGGATAAATCAATCCAATGTCAACACTTATGACACTTTACAACATCAATCATATGATGTAAGCAATAAAGGCATCATCCTCAATATGTATTCCATAAAAACATAGTCTCAAGATGTGGATTGCCTCCATCGATGATTCTATCCACAAGCTCCCATGTGGATTGCCTTCATCGGCGATTCTATCCACAAACTCTTGTGTGGATTGCCTCCATTGGCAATTCTATCCACAAGCTCTCGTGTGGATTGCCTCCATCGGCGATTCTATCCACAAACTCACGAGCTTTAGTGTGGATCGCCTCTATCGGCGATTCTATCCACAAGTTCCCGAGTGGATTGCCTCAATTGGCGATTCTATCCACAAGCTCTTGTGTGGATTGCCTCCATCGGCGATTCTATCCACAAACTCACGAGCTTTAGTGTGAATTGCCTCTATCGGCGATTCTATCCACAAGTTCCTGGGTGGATTGCCTCAATTGGCGATTCTATCCACAAGCTCCCGAGCCTTAATGTGGATTGCCTCAATCAGCGATTCTATCCACAAGTTCCCGAGCTTTAATGTGGATTGCCTCAATTGGCGATTTTATCCACAAGTTCTATATCTATTATGATCGGTTTCAGCCATCACAAGATGTCTATCACAATAGAAGGTCAAGTTATTGTAAGATCATCACCTTACAATAACTTTTACAAATACAAGTGATAATCATTTGGAAGTCGTCACTTCCTCATGATTTACACACGGGACATGCCCATTAAAAACATTCATGATTCGTTAGTATAATAATCAATTATATCAAGTTTACCTCATAAATGCTTCACCTTCAATAGTGAACCCCCTCTCAATCAATATGATCAAGATTGTCACAAGTTGACTGAACCATCTATTCCCTCTGAAGCTCGAGTTTATCTACTTATTGACCTCTTTTGAAATATCGGACTCCCTTTGCATCTAGTCTCAATCATCAATTTGTTTGCAAGCATCAAGTTCTTTCTCCCTTGAATGCAATTATCTTGTGCTTCTGTCCTGAATGTATGTCAAAGAGAAATTACAAATAGCTCACTAAACTATCTCGACCATAAATACCAATGATAGAAGCATACAAGATTTTACTAACCAATAGTATAGCATGAATTACAAACTCAAAAATTATGTGCATTGGTAAATTATGAAATACTTATCTTTTATAAATTTCAAGTATTTCATTTTGTAAGGTGAGCCCATATAGAAAATATCATGCAAATTCACAGAATGATGTCGTCATTCTCGAACATTACTAGAATTATTCACATGACTTGTCTTGAATATCCAAAGGTTTAAACCTTCAATTTGATCGGATCTCCCTTCAAGTGGTTAGACTTTTAAAGGAGCCTCGCTCTTTTACAGATTTTTTGCATAGATCCATACACAGTCAGTCATAACTTTTGAATCTGACATTTTCTCTCCAATCGCTCTGGTGAGATTCTTCTAAATTTGTTTATCACCAACATATCCAAAATTCAGAGAAATCCAACGGTGCATTTGTGAGATATGGTCCTCGTAGTGAGACTGTAGTTTTTGTGGCAGTCACACATTCACCATCAACAAACTACTCTCTTACATTTGCAACTTGGCTCTGATACCATGTTAAGGTTTTAGGATCATTGCAAATGTAATAGCACTATCAGATTGTATGTGTTTTCCAAATGCAACAATCTCTTGCATTTATATTGAGAATGAGCCAAGAAGAGACATGTCCCTTCATGAGACATGTCTATTCATTATTATGTAATTAATATAATGACAATTATGCTTATATATATATATAATATCTCTTCAGTATTATATTAATTTCTCGAATATTCACATAATAATAATAATAATAATATTTATTTTATCAATTTAACTATTTAGTCATTATGAGAATAATTATAATCTAACTTTATATATATATATATATATATATAGTAATAACAATTATTATATATATATTGATATATATATATATATAATAAATCATTTCTCATAATAATCATATAATCAATATTATTTATCCGAGTGATGCTACAAACATCAACAACATAGTCGTAATATTTAAAATATTTATCATACTTGGAAACCATCAAAAGTGAGGTAGTTAATTCCCATGTATCCACCTTTAGAAGTTTATCTTCTAGGACACTGATGGTAGTCCACATTAGAGTCCCAGAACTCATTGCGGGTCATGCGGGTAGCCTGGGTCAAGGAGTCGGGCTAGCTTGGGCGGGTTTTGGTGCCCGACCACATGACTTGGCAAGTTGTTGGCCATGACCCGCATGACTCGCTGAGACAACGGGTCATGGGTTTGTGGTCTATGGCCCGGCTGCAGCGGCAAGACATTTGACTTGCTAAAAACAAAAGAATTAAAAAAATTTTGCCTTCCTTTTTTAACATATGTTTTCTATTTTGCCCTAAAAGGTGATCTATTTGCTTGTTATGAAAAAAAGAGAGGAAAAGTGAGAGAGAGGAAGAAAAACAAAAGGCCATAGGTTTGTAAACAATAGGGAAGAACAGCGAAAAAGCTTCCACAAATCACATTGGGGCAACGGTATACTTGCATTGAGAGCATCAAAGAGTCCATAGCAGTTGTTCTAAGACTTCTCAACTCATTTGAAAGAGGTAGGTGTTAAATTTTGTAGATTTTGTTGATTTTTTTGTATGTTTATGGGCTTTTCATTTTTTGCTAAATTTTTTAAATTAAACTTTCCAAATCTTAATTTTTTTCTATTAAAATATAAATTGCATACTTCAATGAGAAGTAAAACAATAGCAAACCTTAGGTTTTTTTTAGAAATTATTGTAAACATGTATTTACAATTTTTTCTAAAAAAAATGTAGAGTTTGCTGATTTTTCTATTAGTTTATAACTTCATAAAATACAATGCACAAATGGTAATTTGTTCATAAAATTGTCTTATTGCAGCAGCAGCAGCCTTCACATTTTAAAAACATTAATTTTTCCCAATGCCTAAAAAGGAAGAACCTTGGAAATAATCTGAAGACTTTCCTAGTAGACAAAAAAATCAAACAAAATGTTATTTTTGTAAAGAAATTAATCATGGTGGCATCAATAGATTTAAATACCATATTGCTGGCATGCGTGGCAATGATGTTGAGCCATGTAAAAAAACAACTGCCAAGGTAGTTCGTTTTTGTTATGTCCGATTAGAAACATATGTACAAGAAAAGGAAACTAAGAAGAGGCAATTGGAAGAGTTAAATGTTATTGGTTCTCATTCATCCGCATCCGGCATAGACGCATCCACATCCCTAGGCTATGTTGGAGAAGGTTCTTCCATGCCTCCCTTTTTGTCCTAGTGCTTTTGCTTCTGCTCCCCCTAGTGGCACTATTACCCTTGGCCCTAGAGTTTGAAGATCCAAGTTGGACAGTTATTTTGTGCCACGCAGTACTCCCAGTGCACAACCCTCACTTGAGAGCATGGGTTGGAAAAAGGAGGTCCATGATGCTGCAAGAAAACAAATTTGCAATTTTTAGTACTTTTGCAACATTCCATTTATTGCAGCCAGGTAATTTTGGTACTTTTTGATGTGATTAAGTTTAAAATTAAATTTAAAATTTATAGTTTGAAGTTGAACTCTGCTTTGTCTAATGATAATCTATTTGTGATAGGTCCCCTTACTAGCAAGGCATGGTAGATGTCCTAACCATATGTGGGACGGGGTTTAAAGCCCCTACTAATACTAAGTTAAGTGGCCCCCTCTTGTTAGAAATGGTTGAAGATATGAAAGTTGGGCTAGAGGACCACGGACAGTCTTGGAGCAAAATGGGTTGCACCATCATGACAGATGGTTGGACAGATAGGAAGAATATGACACTCCTCAATTTTTTTGTTTCCTGTGCAAGTGATCGATCATTCTACTTCTCTAAACACATTGAATAATTTACATTTTGATTTTTGATTGATCAATGATCATTGATCAAAAAAATTCTTTATTTTCAAGATCCACCATGTTCTTGAAGTCCATTGATGCTTCCTCACATATGAAAAATGTCATATACTTATGTGAGGCTATTGAAGAAGTCATACATGAAGTGGGGGAAGAAAATGTGATGCAAGTGGTGACAGATAATGCAGCAAGTTATGTTGTTGCAGGTAAACATTTAAGTTTTAACATTTGATGGAGAGGGATCCATGAATTTATTGAAAAAAAATTTATCACATCTAAATTTCTAGTTAATTTAAAATCGCCGCAGGTAAACTTTTGATGGAGAGGCACCCGAAAAAAATTTAGTCTCCATATGCAACCCATTGCCTTGACCTCATGTTGGAGGATATTGGTAAGCTTGAATGCGTGAAATTGTGCATTGAAAGGGCCAAAAATCGCCACAAATTTGTCTACAATCATGCATTGGTCCTTAACATTATGAGGCAATACACGAGGCAAAAGGAGTTGGCTCGTCCTGGTATCACGAGACTTGCCTCAAATTTCCTCACACTAAAATCCTTGATGAAATCAAAGGCAGCTTTGAGGCGCATGTTTGCTGGTGAGGAGTAGAGTTCCTTATCCTATGCTACGACCACCGCGGGGATGGATGTGGTAGATTGCATTTTTTATGAGGCCAGTTTATGGACCCCTTGTGTAAAGATCGTTCAGGTAAATATATTAGTATTACAGACTATTTGATATTTAGTATTTATTTTTATAATTTTATATGCATATTTTTGTTTTGTTTGCAACTTCGTAATTTTGCTTATTTTAATGCACACTGGTGATTTAATTGTTTTTGTTTAACATTATCTGTAGGTCACTGAGTCCCTGGTAGTTCTCCTACGAGTTGTTGATGGGGAGAAGCCCTCTATGGGGTATATATATGAAAGCATGGATAGGGCCAAGGAGGCCGTTAGATCCATATTTGCAAGAGTTGAGGATAAGTATGGCTCCATTTGGGAGATAATTGATAAGAGATGGAAAAACCAACTTCATAGGCCCATCCATGCAGCAGCTTAATTCCTCAATCTAGCATTTCGTTTCCGCAATAACTTCAAGGTGGATGAGGAGGTTCTTAGTGGCCTATATACAGTGATCCAAAAGTTGTCTAGTGATGGCACAGCTACACTACATGAGATGGATGCGTATAATAATGCATTAGAGATGATTTTCGCAAGCAAGATGTGCAAAGACGCTCAGACAGAATTGCAGCCAAGTAGAAATATATGTTAAACTTAAGATTCTTAAGTTTATGGCTTTATGCATTTTGATTTTATAATCTAGCCTTAAAGTTGGAAACTTGGAAATGAGACTGATTTATTTTTTTTCCTTATTTCAGATAGATGGTGGCAAATGTTTGGGCCTACAGCCCCAAACCTTCAAAAAATCGTTATTTGTATTTTGAGTCAAGCATGCAGCATTTCTAGATGTCAATGCAATTGGTCCATGTTTGAGCATATCCACTCGAAGAGGCGTAATAGATTATTTGTGGAGAGGTTGAATGATCGTCTTTGTTTATTACAACCTCCGGCTTAGGACCAGACAGATTTTGGACACTGACTCCTCTCTGATCACTCTAGCAGAGGTCGATCTAGACTCCGAGTGGCTCACTGAGTCTATCGATCCTGTCTTCACTAAGGAGGACCATGAGTGGATTGACTAGGTAGACAAAGAGGCTGAGGTTGCGGCTATGGTAGAGGAGGAGGATAGAGCACGATCAAGCACAGCTGATGTTGATCAGAGTAGCACCTCACAAGTAGAGACTATGGCTTGTCAATAATCTAGGACCTACCTCAGACGCCTTTGTAGGAGGCAGACAGACTACTCTGAGGCTGAGGTTGAGCTAGAGCCTAAGCCATAGACTTGTTTTTGTTTACACATATGTTTGGGAACATTTGATGTCATGGATTTCATGGATTTTATATACATTTGATAATATTTATAATTCTATATATCTATGTTTTCTATTTCCTTCAAGTATTATTTGTGTTTGTACTTATATGATGGATGTATGTTTATGTATGTGATCAAATTAGCTTCTATTTGATGATGTTATAGTGTCTTTAAGCTTTATTCAATAATGGGTGCATGAAGCAAGTTTTAAATTGTTAAAAATCTCTAAATTTAAAGGGTTTTTTCATTTTGTCGAGTTGTAGCCGAGTCACAAGTCGAGTCGGCCTTGTCGAGTCTGAGTCGAGGAACTCTAGTGGCAAATGTTTGGGCCTACAGCCCCAAACCTTCAAAAAATTATCATCCGTATTTTGAATCAGTCATGCAGCGCTTCTGGATGTGAGCACATCTGGTCCATGTTCGAGCACATCCACTCGAAGAGGTGTAACATATTATCTATGGAGAGGTTGAATGATCTTGTCTTTGTTCATTACAACCTCCATCTTAGGACCAGACAGATTTTGGACACTGACTCCTCTCCGATCACTCTAGCGGAGGTCAATCCAAAGTCTGAGTGGCTCACTGAGTCTACCGATCATGTCTTCACTGAGGAGGGCCATGAGTGGGTCGACTAGGCAAACAAAGAGGTTGAGGTTGTCGCTATGGCACAGGAGGATAGAGAACGATCAGGCGCAGCTGATGTTGATCAAAGTGGCACCTCACAGGCAGAGACTATGGCTTGTCAATCATCCGAGACCTACCTCAAACGCCTTTGTAGGAGGCAGACAGACTACTCTAAGGTTGAGGCTGAGCTAGAACCTGAGCCATAGACTTGTTTTTGTTTACACATATGTTTGGGAACATTTGATGTAATGGATTTTATAGACGTTTGACAATATTTATAATTCTATATATCTATGTTTTCTATTTCCTTCAACTACAATTAATGTTTGTACTTATGTGATGGATGTATGTTTACGTATGTGATCAAATTAGCTTCCATTTGATGATGTTATAGAGTCTTTAAGCTTTATTCAATAATGGGTGTATGAAACAAGTTTAAATCGTTAAAAATCTCTATATTTAAAGGGTTTTTTCATTTTGTCGAGCTGTAGCCAAGTCACAAGTCGAGTTGGCCTTGCCGAGTCCAAGCCAAGTCCAAATTTGAGAACTCTGGTCCACATTGCCACAAGGTCATTCTATAAAGATACAAAAATGTACAAATGGTAAATGGGTGTTTCTACTGGCAGCAATTACATAAACCTTAAAAGGTTCCCAAGGCTTACAATCAATCCGACTCATGAGCTGAGCCTGCTAAGAACTTATCATGTCAAAGCAATTTGTTGTACTTTAGTTAAAAGAGCAGTTTACTACATCTATCTTTCTTTTGTTTATTCCAAAAGCATGTATTCGGTCACATCAAAAGCAGAGTTGTTATGACTCAGGAATGCATGGCTGACAAGTCACTTCTCCCAGTAAGGTACTCTCAGTGCTAGCTGAACCCACAATTAACAGAGAACAAATCTGATGATCTGATCATTTTCCGGTAGAAAAAATGACAGATGCAGATTCTTAACATTAGAACCTTTGGAAAATGGAACAGGTAGAATTTAGTCAGGATTATTAGATTTGATATTAGAGGGTTTCTGCTTCTATCTCTGGAGTATATTTCCATGGAATTGAAAGTGGGAGTTGTGGGGAAGCCATAATCTACTTGTTAAAGTTTTTTCACCTATGTTCCATGGTAATTGTGGACATTTCATCCATTTGTGAGTTTTTCACTTCACAAAAATTACTAGTAGCAGTCCAAAATATCCAATGATTGTTAAAAAAGAACACAACGATGCATTTCTCTTAAGACATGACTACTAGAGATGATCTTAAAATGAGCAATAATTTACTGTTCAGAAGAATGCACCAAGGCATTAAAAACATGCATTAAATAATCAATACTTTTAGTATTTGAGAGCAAACCTGCAATAACTAGTGAAACATCCATTTCTCCATCAGGAATCTGCTCCAAAATGCCTTTGGGGGCTTTCTTTGACATTACCATTGCAAACGCTAATATTGCTAACTCAATATTTTTCTTCCTTTCAAAACGATTGATTGACAGAAATTTGGGCCTGGAAACGGAATCCATGAAGAATATGCATAAGACTTCAAGTAGAAAACAAAATATCATTATCTTGCATTAACCTAAAGCTCTCTTTTTATTGTAGCAGAAGACTCAGAAATCGTTAGGTACAAAAATAAGTAGTAGATTTCAGTAAAGAGTCTTTTAAGTTGACTACACAAATTTATTTTAAAATGTCATAATCAACAGAAATGTATAGGGTTCCTGTCAAAAATAAATCAGCAATCTAAGGAATATTATATTAAATCAATTTTAATCATTTTACATTTTATTTTATTAAATCTCATATATTAAGGGTGCAATCTAATACAAATTCTTGAGTCGATTGCATTGCCATGTGATTGTTGGATTTACTATCTTCTTCTCTCAAAGCTTTGCTCATCATTTATTCTAATCATCCAGGCTTGACATATTTTAATTTTTCACTACAAAAGGCCAAAATTTGAAAAAATACAAATTCTGATGTCAATCAGGAAGATTATTAACATGTAACATGAAAAAGCTCCAAAGATAAGAATACAAAAAAAAAGTTAAGGAAAACCTGCCTTGCTACTAGATACTAAAATACCTATTGAAAATCTAATGGTGATCCTCAAAATCTCTGGAAAGGACACAGAAAATACTGGAAGAGGTGGGGGGGGGGGGGGGGGGGGGGTGGTGTTGGGCGATGAATCAATATTTTGAACTTTTAATCACATGAGGGGGGATGAATCAGTATTTTGAACTTTTAATCACATAAAACCACATAAAAGAAGAAATAGAATAGAGAGAGCAACATCAACAAGGAGAACACCAAATTACACGTGGAAAACCCTTTTAGGTAAAAAACCATGGCACGTCAATAGCTTTCATTAACGAAATGGGCACTAACCGAAATTACATAAGTGAGAACCAACTCGCTAATAGCACCAACCTTCCTCGAAGCACCAACTTCAGTTATCACACAAACTCAAATGCAAAACTTAATAACACTTTTTCAGAACTCACTCAAGACCTCAATCACCATGCAAAAATTACACAACACCCATTTCATTACACCAACCAGTCTGAAATATTTTTACAGCATTCAGGAAGACAAACAGCGATTTCATGATGCATACATCAATCTGAAAATCTGGTGATAGTGCTCAGAATTTTTTAAGATGCATTGAACCACAAAATGGCTTAAAATCTCAGCTCCACGTCCAATAATGCACAGTGCAAAAATGAAAAGAGAATTTTTGAGAATTCCCACACGGGTCTGGGATAGCATCTTCCATCAATTGGAAGATGCTGGTTGAAGGGAAGGACTCGGAAAGTCTCAAGCTTTGCCTCCATTATCTTAATCTCCTTCCCACACATAGACCATGTCAAAATCCTCACCAAGGATTGCGAATAGCTTCAACAAGGGCCATGTTCAGATGAATGAAGACAAATGGTTGACCAAAGAAATCGACTTAGGCAGCAATGTATATGCTTGAATAAGACATAGAATCACTACAAATCTCTTGCAAACGGCTTCAACTAAGGGCTACAACCAACAAAGTTCAACTATTTCAAAAAAAATGCTCAAAACATTAGCCACAATTCTAATGTCAAAGATAGCAGTAGCACAATCCCCATTATCATGCTTGACTCTAAATCCTCTAACCAAGGAAGAAACAGCATAAGTAAATATATTTCCTTCAGAATACAAAAACGAGCTCGAAAGATTGGTGGCCGCATGGCTCTACAACCCCAAGTGGCTTCCACGAAGACGGCCTCGCATGTGCGAACAGGGATATCCTACCCAATGTCAAGGCTAAATATATTTACTCCCTCCTATCTGATAAAGAGGATATCCCTGCTCACACCAATTCATGTTGGGGGGGGCAAGCAAGATGATATCTTTTGGAAAATTTTGTTTGAATCCATCTGGTGTACACCAGTGGAACCAAAAAAGAAATATTTTTTTGTGGAAATTAATACTACACAGGCTTCCTATTAAGCAACCAAATAAGATAAGATAAGATAAATCTATTAATGTCCAACAAAAGACCACAAAGTTGGTCCACGAGACTGCCGAGAACAATGCAAGGGACCAGCCCAAAGCAGGAACACCAAACGGTGTCTAAAAAAGAATAGCAAAAACAAACAAATAACAATAGAAAACGAAAAGAGAGAGAATGAGAAAGGGGGGGAAGGGGAAGGAAGAACCCAAACCCCAAACCCCCGCTACATAAGTTGTCGCCGAAAAGAACCTTCAAACAGAAGGATAACCCAAAGAGAACTTCCTACGCTTCTTAGGAGGAGAAGAGGAAGGAGAGGATTGTTGAAGAATATACCTCATCCAAGGGTTCACTGGCCAAGAATAGCTGGAAGGGGGGTCTAGCTAATGCTTAGAACCACGCCCAGAGTGAACCTCCATGAAGGAGGTGATAAGCTGAGAGGACTGTGTGGTGGCATGATGTTGATGTTGATGCTACAATGAGTGGTCCTGGAGTCTAGTAGCCTCCTGAATGTAAAGAGTGAGGCACCCCTAATCGGTGAATCTAAAAAATGTGGAGGGACTGAACCCTGAAAAGGCAATAAAATCTACCTCTGATCTCATAATTTATAGGGCAGTGGAAAATGAAATGCTCCTCAGTCTTAACCTTGTCCATGTTGCATAACTGGCAAATCCTGTGCTCCCTAACCAGATGGTGGTCAGTCTCAATGCAAAGACGATGCAAGCCACTCTAAAGGAACCAAGAGGGATCCGAAGGGCATGCGCCCAGTGGTGAGATAAGAGGGACGAACAATGAGCCCATCCTCCAACTCTATATAGTGCTCAGCATAGAACGTCATCTTTGGGTGAAGACCCCCGTGGGGGTTAACCCAGATAGTGTGAATGAACCGCCTGTAAATGTGGGTCCTAATACACCTATTCAACTCCTGTCTAGACAAGAGAAGACAATGAGGAGCATCAAGAGAAAATTGGAAAGGAGGGAGATGATCAATCTCCATGTTAACCCAGATAGTGTGAATGAACCACCTATAAATGCGGGTCCTGATACACCTGTTCAACACTTGTCTAGATGGGAAAAGATAATGAGCGTCAAGAGAGTACTGAAAAGGAGGGAGACGATCAATCTCCATCCCAATGGAACCCAGGAGGGTCAAGGCCCCCACAAACCAACAACAGTCTCGCCCCAAAGGAGTAGAGGCCACAATGAGCTCAGAAGAGCAGTAAGCGAGGTAGGGGTATCTATGACACCCTTTACTAGAGTCAACAAAACCACATGAGCGATGCAAGAACCAAACAAGGTCAAAGATGGCTCCAAGCCTGAAGGGGTGAGCCCCGAACTCAGCGAGGTTGATATAATGAAGAATGGACTGCCTGTATCTAATGATCCACCGGAGGAGAACCTAAACCTGTTCCGTCGAAGCCCAATCAAAATCCAAAAGAGAAGGCCCCCAAACCACAGAGCCATAAAGAATAGTAGGTCTAATCAAAGTGTCTATAAGTGTCAGCTTGGACGAGGTGTCTTGGAAGTGATGTGACACAAGGAAGGTAGGAAGACAAGGCCAAAGGCAAACCCAACTACCAGCCTCCTGCGAAATCAACACACGGAAGCAATAACACAATAAAAGGGAGAGAGAGAATGCAAAGATTTCATATATTAATCACCATAGAAAGATTCAAACATGTCGGGTTGTAAGGCCTTCCCGGTTGAAGCTATCGAGCACTACTAACAACTCTAACTTGTTTTTGGTGATGCAGGATTGCCAAGAACCCGAGATGCTCCTGCATCAGACACCAAGGGTTGTTTTGAGATGATTCTCTTAATCATGCAGCAAGTACAATCGGAGCTGAATCCAACTCAGATTGTGTAATCCACGAACTATCTTCAATTGGTTTGTTCTTCCACTTTACCGGATATTTCATGTACTCTTTTCCTCTTGTGCTTCTGCCAACTCTTTGTTCCAAAATCTGCTCAACTTCTTCTGTTTGCTTTTTAGGATAGTCATTCGATTCTGTGATTTCTTCATCAGATTCATGATACTCATATAAGTCTGCAATGTTGAACATAGGTGATATATCCATGTCATCAAGTAACTCAATCTCATAAGCATTTCCACTGTCAAACTTCCTCAATATCTTGCAGGGACCAAATTTCTCCATCTTCAATTTTCCATAGGTTCCAACAGGAAATCTGTCTTTCTTCAAATGAACCATTACTTCATCCCCAACTACAAAAGTCTTATGTCTTCTTGATCTATCTGCCCTGTCCTTGTATTTCTGATTACTATGTTCCAACTTATGTTTCACTTCCTCATGCAATGTCTTCATGAACTCAACAAATTCTTCTCCTTCAGCACTTCTCTTTTCTTCACGAGCAATGTTCTTCAAATCTGATATACCTCTCGATTGTGTGCCATTAACAATCTCAAAAGGTGTTTTTCCAGTATTCCTATTCACTGAATTATTGTATGCAAACTCTACTTGTACCAACATAGAATCCCAATTACTCGGTTTGTCTCCAACTAAGCATCTCAACAAATTACCCAAACTTCTATTTACAACCTTTGTCTGTCCATAAGTTTGTGGGTGAAATGTAGAACTATACCTCAACTTGGTACCCAACTCTTTCCATAGAGTCTTCCAAAAGTAACCAACAAACTTATTGTCTCGGTCAAAGATGATACTCCTCAATAATCCATGCAATCTGACAATCTCTTTAAAGAAAAGATTTGCTATATGCACTGCATCTGATGTTTTTCTACAAGGTAGGAAATGTGTCATCTTAGAAAATCTATCCACAACGACAAATATAGAATCATTACCTCTTAGTGTCCTCGGTAAGCCATGTACAAAATCCACATTGATATCAATCCAAGGTTTCTCAAGAACAAAATTCGGTGTATACAATCCAGTATTCTGACTTACTCTCTTTGCAACTTGACAAACTCCACAACTTCTCACAAATTTCTAAACATCCTTATATTACTATGGCCAAAAGTATCTCTCCTTAAGCGAATTCAATGTTTTATCAATGCCAAAATGTCCAGCCAAACCACTACTATGTTTCTCCTTTATCAAATTAGTTCTCATTGATCCTCTTGGTATACACAATTGAATACCTTCAAACAATATACCATAGTTACACCGCCCTGGGGGAAGGGGGGACGTTGGGACGAGGGGACGAGTTTCCAAGACTGGGTGACAAAGGGGCCTCAATTTGGGAATGGTAGGGGGACGGCGGCGGGGGAGGGAGGGGGTGTATATAGTATATACTATGCATGTGGTACTTAAAATGGTAGTTATGAAAAGATGTATAACAATATAAGAGTGTAAGACATAAAATCATTGAACATTTAAAATTGCATAATACATTGAACATTGCATTGGACATTGAACAATAAATCTTAATACTCCAATCAACATAAGAGTTCTATTAATCAGCATAATAAATATCAAAAGTATGAGTATCTAACTCATCATAAAGATGATTACTGTATTACAATGTTACATTGAGTTGCATATATGATATATCAAAACAAGTACAAACATCAAATGTCAAAATCAAAATGCCAAGGAGGCCTCTAATCATGCATCTCGGGGTCGGCAAAGTCATCATCATCAGAACTATCTCCAAGGTTAAGAGTCGCTAAAGGAACATTGACCAGCCCTGCATCTAAATCATCATCATCATCATCATCAATCTGTGATGGCTCCTCTGGCTCTACATCCCATCGTGCTGCTGGGCTCTCCTTGTACACACGTGTCTTGCGATCAATGATATGCAAGGCACTATGTACAGCCACTAACTTCTCCGCTCTCTTAGAGGTAAGTCTATTCCTCTTAAGAGAGTGGATGAAGCTATACGTAGACCATTTCCTCTCAGAAGCTAAAGAACTAGATACCTGAGATTATCAAATTTCAATTAAATGACTAGTGTGAGAAATTGAGAATTTAGAAAAGACGTTGAATCTAAAGTTAAATTTAAAAAAGTTAAAATATTTATTGAGTTGAAGAAGTAGAAACCTGAGACAACAAACAAATGGCTAGTGTGGTAGTTAATGATTTTGGTCCATGGCAATTCCACCACAAAATCGGATCCTCCTGTGCCATAGTTTTTATGTCCGCCTTTGCTGCAGCTGTATAATCCCTAAGAGTAGCAAATTTGGTCCACTCAGTGCGAACCTTCCCAGCAGTCTCTGCATCATACATCCTATCAATGCACTTGAAGAACCCTTCCTTCACCTGAAAAAATAAAAAAATTCAAATCATTGGCAAATGAAATAGAACTCTCAATTCTGAATTATTAATAAGACATAAAGATGATTAAAATGAATAGCATCAAGCATGATGATAATATGAATTTTCAATTACCTCATCATCCTTAAGTGTTATTACTCTGCCAGGCCTAAGTATGTACCACTTCGGATTCAATGCATAAGCAGCCATGTGTAAGGGAGTGTTTAGGCTGTCCCATCTCCGCTGAATAATAGGCCAAATGTGATCATTGTAGAAGGCTAAAGTGGGGTCCTTCTCTTGCACAATTGCCCTCATCTGGCCAAGCATAGAATCAATGCACTCATACACCTCTCCAAGGCTAGGTGCATCCCCATCCCCATATTTGATGACCTGAAAAACTGGATGGATGATAGAGACTATGTATTTTGCATCACCCCAAAATACATCACTCTTCACTATCTCCTTCACCCTCCGCCCCTGTTCTGTCCTGGATCCATCCCACCGATTCCACTCATTCGTCATAACCATGAGTTGGAGTGGCTCTTGCAACTCAAGCATTCTCTCCAAAAGAATGAAATAGGATGCGTATCTAGTCTCAACTGGTTTCAAGAACTCATTCTTCGCGAAGCTCCTGAAGAGAGCATGTGAAGTGTGGTGGTTGCAGATATACATCTACACATCTCTAGCATCGCTGACCACTCCCTTAATCCAGTCAATCTTACCCATGTCCTTGAGTGCATTGTTCATGGCATGCACACATGGAGTCCATATCTGTCTATAGGCTGCCTCAATAAGCTTCCCTGCAGCTTTGCACACAGGTGTTGCATCTGTCACTGCTTGGACCATATTTTGTGGCCCAATCTCCTCAATAGCTGCCCGAAGGATGTCAAACTGAAAATCAGCATCCTTTCGATGCCCTAAACAATCAATTGCCCTGAGAAAGAATGGGCCCTCTATGCATGTAACTATGATATTGATGAGTGGACGGTTCCTAATGTCCGTCCACCCATCCATGACAATGCTGCATCTAGACTCCTCCCAAACTGCCCTCATGCTCTCCATTGTTGCACCGATCTTGGCATATTCTTTATCCAAGATTGTGGTCCTCAATTTGTGCTCACCTGGTGGCACAAATGATGGTCCTCCCCCCCTCGCCACCAACTGCATCATCTCCTTATAATAAGGAGATAGAGCTACATGAAGTGGTATGCCATTGGAAAAAAAGTGTCTCTCAATGGCATCCTCTATCTCCTCTTTCATGCGTGCATTAAACAAATCTGCTATGGGGTTACTTTCAAGTGTCACCTTTCGTTTCCCCTTGCTTGGTTGTGGTCCAAGCATAGCACTATAAGTGGAAGAAGGTCCCGAGGTTGTCCCTCCCAATGATGTTGCTCTCTGCTGTGATCTAGGAGTGTGAATATGTGGCTGCCCCTGTATACGCTGCTCATGAGCTTGCTGAATATTCTGAATCTATTGCCTACCAGATAAAGTAGTAGGCATTGCAATTCCCAATTCATCTGGAACACCCCATAGCTTGTTGAATTCAATTCTATAATGCAAATTTTTAGGATCTTCCAAAAACTTACATGGTCCCACACCTTTGTCTGTCCAAAAAAGGAAGTGTGCATTCACTCTAGCGATGCTACCAAACCATTCTGTCTTACAAATGTTGCATTTCCACTAATTTGTGCCACCTGATTATGCTGGGGCTGTTATCATCATTGCAAACTGTCTAAGAGGAGATTTAGGATCATACGCACCCCTAGCCCACCTTGCCAAAATTGTGGAGGGACAATCACTAGATGGTGAACCAAGTGGCCAACTATCTGTGGACTCAGTTTGCTCCTCCCCCTCATTAGTGTCAATGTCATGATCATCACCATGCTCAGGTTCATAATCTGAATGACTATCAGTGCTACTATGAGAATGAGTTTCCAAATCCACCTCATCATCATCAAAACTGTGGGAGCTCATTTTGTCACTGCATTTCACCAAATCAAAAAAAAAATGAATAAATACATGGTTTCAAACTTGCAATTTTCAGGCTATTCTTATTGTTTAATAAATTAATTTAAAAATTTAATGTAGGGCATAGGCTGAAAATTTTCAGCTTATGCCCTACATTAAATTTTTAAGTTAACTTATTAAGTTATTTGATTTCATAATTATAAATTTCATTTCTAGAAACACAAATTCTTATTGTTTAATAAATTAATTTAAAAATTTAATGTAGGGCATAGGCTGAAAATTTTCAGCCTATGCCCTACATTAAATTTTTTAATTAATTTATTAAACAATAAGAATTTCAATTTCTAGAAATGAAATTTATAATTATGAAATCAAATAACTTAATAAGAAATGAAACAAGAAGAAATATAAAACTGTAAAACATAAAACTAAAACTAAAACAATGAACATTCATTTGAAAATGAGAAAAAAAAACAAAAATGAAAAATGAGTTACAAACCCTACCTTTTTCTTGAGAAATCTCTTGCACAATGTGAAGAATCTTCTTCCTCCTCTTCTTTTTGCTCCTTCTCACTCCTCTTTGACTTGCAATCAATCTTTTCACTCTTATAATCAGCCTTTTTTAGCTATTCACTCTTCTTCTTGCTGCTGTTGCAAAAACATAGAAATGAAAAACTCAATACAAATGAATCTACAAAGCATTTCATTGCAATATAACATATTAGATGGGCCCCACACATGTTTAGGGTTACAAAGTAACCTATTAAACAAATTAAAAAATTGTATTTTATTTTATTTTTTAACTTTAATATGCTGCCGAGACAGGGGACGTTTGGGTGTCCCCTTTAGGGTCGAGGGACGTCCAGAAGTCCCCTTGTCCCCATCCGAGACGTCGGGACGCCCCCCACCGGGACGGCGATGGAACAGCTGCTCCGCCCAAAGAGAAAACGTCGTCCCCACGTCCCGGGTGCGTCCCCGTCTCGGGGACGGCTGGGTTTTAGAGGGGGGACGCGTCCCCGAGTTACTCTGCAATATACCTTCTTGAATGAAATAGTTTTCCCATTTAGTACTCGGTCGATCTTTAATGGGTGCTCTGCACTTCCTCCACGGCTCAGAAAAATCAGGGTCAGTTTCATACAAATCCTTCATGTCATCAAAACCAAGAACTTCAATTCTCATTTCAGTCATCAAAGATCTTCTTCTACTTAATGGATCAGCAACTCGGTTAGTGACTCCACTCTTATGTTTTATCACAAATGTATAACTCTGTAAATACTCAACCCATTTCATGTCTTTGATTCAACTTATTCTGACTACCCAAATATTGTAAAGCCTTATGATCAGTATACAACACAAATTCACTCGGTATTAAATAATGTCTCCATTTCTTTAGGGGTTGAACAATAGCATAAAATTCTTGATCACATACAGAATATTTCCTTTTTGCATCATTCAATTTCTCACTAAAGAAAGGAACAAGTTTACCTTCTTGACGCAAAACAACTCATATTGCGCTACCACTTGCATCACACTCAACTTGAAATACCTTATTGAAATCAGGTAAAGCTAACACAGGCAATTCAACAACTTTCTGCTTCAAAGTCTCAAAACTTTTATTAGATCCATGTGTCCACATGAATTCTCTTTTATCTCCTCTCATAGTCTCAGTCATAGCATTACAAATTGAACTGAAATTTTTGATGAACTTTCGGTAAAAACTTGCTAAACCATGAAATGATCTTACCTCACTAGCATTTTCAGGTGTAGGCCAATTCAAAATAGCTTCAACCTTCTCAAGATCCATTTTCAAACCATCGGCTGAAATCACAAATCCCAAATATACAATCTCTTCTTTAATGAACACTTTTTCAAATTAATCAGCAACTTTTCTTCTTTCAATTTCTGCAATACATGTTTAATGTGCAACAAATGTTCTTCTCTGGTCTTACTGAATATCAGAATGTCATCTAGGTATACAATCACAAATTTACCCAAGAATTTCTTCAAAACCTCATTCATCAATCTCATAAAAGTACTCAATGCATTAGTTAAACCAAAAGGCATAACCAAGCACTCATACAAACCTTCTCTTGTCTTGAACGCAATCTTCCATTCATCACCTTCTCTAATTTTGATCTAATGATATCCACTCTTCAAATCAATTTTGGTGAAATACTTTGCTCGACTCAAGCTATCCATTATGTCATCCATTCTCGGTATAGGAAACCGATATTTCACTGTTATCTTGTTGATTGCTCTAGAATCAATACACATTTGCCACTCTCCATTCTTCTTAGGTGCCAATACAGTTGGTACTGCACAAGGACTCAAACTTTCTCGGATCAAGCCTTTCTGCAACAACTCTTGGATTTGTCGCTTAAGTTCCTCATTCTCGGTAGCTGTCAACCGATGTGGTGCTTTATGCGGTAAACTAACTCCAGGAATCAGATCCATACAATGGTCAATGCTCCTTTTCGGTGGTAAACCATCGGGTACATTATCGGAAATGATCTCTTTGTACTTGGTGAGTATCTTATCAACCTCTTCAAGGAAACTATCCATTGTCTTGTCACTCGGTTTGTTAGGAATCACAGCAAAACATACATTATTCTTCTTCAAATCCTTAACAAACTTTCTTCCTTCCATCAAACAAACTTTCACAGATGTGCAAACACTACCAATAGATTCTTCAATCAAAGGTAACAAAATTTGTCTTTTCCCATCAGCCCAAATTGTATATTTATGCAATCTCCCATCATATATAGCATGTCTATCATATTGCCAAGGTCTACCCAACAAAAGATGACAACAATCCATAGGCATGATATCACACAACACCTTATCATAGTACTTGTCAATTTTCAAATTCACATAACATTGTTCACTTACCAATAGTGTGTGTTCGTCCTTGATCCGTGAAATTTGATAGGGCTTCGGGTGTTTCAACCTTTCGAACTGCAAATTTGCAACCATTTCCTCAGATGCCAGATTCTCCGAGCTTCCACTATCAATGATTACTTTCCATACTTTATCAGCAACTCTACATCTGGTCTTGAACAAACTTTTCGTTACTAGATCTTCCTTATTACTTTCACTCCATAGCACTCTTTTGACCATCAAGTTACTTTCCTTCTTTAGTTCATTCGGTGAGTCTTCTTGCACCAAAGCATTTCTACTGTTACCAACCTTCTTGCTAGCATGTGTACACTCAAATGACCTATGTCCTCCTCCACAATTGTAACAAGTTCCTCAGAATTCACCTCTGCTATAGCCACCTCGATAGTTACTACATCTTCCTCTAGAAGAACTTTCACCTTTCCACTCGGTCTTGCCTTTATCCTGATTTATTTTCTCTTGATCAGATCTATTGTTTTCACCATAAGATCTACCTCTTCCTCTTTGTCTTTGCTCGTGTCTTTTGTTCAATTTCTCCTCAGCTTTGAGGGCAAACTGATAAGTTTCTTCAATACTTTACAACTTGACCAAACTGATTTCCTCTTGAATAGAAACTCTTAACACATTCCGATATCTACCAATTCTTTCTACCTCATCCTCAATATGTCCAGATCTAATGTCTAGTCTATAGAATTCCTCAGTATAACCTTTTACCGAGCTATCTTTCTACCTCAAACTTTGCATTTGCCTAACTAGGTTAATCTGATAATCACAAGGTAGAAACTTGCCCTTCAATTTATTCACCATCTTATTCCATACCTTGATTTTGTCTTTGCCTTTCCTCTTTTTGTCCAATTGTAGATGCTCCCACCATAAGGATGCATGACTTTTCAATTTTGTACTTCAATTTTCACCTTTTCCCCAGGGACATTTTCATATTCAAAATACTTTTCCATCTCGGTTATCCAATCCATCAACTCATCTGAATCCAACCCTCCACTGTATTTAGGAGGATTGAAGTGTGTAGACTTCAAATTTGTCAATGCCTTCAAAAGTCTTTCTTCACCTTGATCCATCACCGGTGCAGGTTCTGCTTCACCTTGTTCATCTTCGGCTTCTTCATCACTAACATCCTCAAGATGTCATCCACAGCGTTGGGCTATCTGAACAGCTTCTAACGTACCAACAATTTGTCTTAGCATATCAGCTAAGCCTGGATCTGCATCTCACCTCCCATGAACCATCTTGGAACCCTCTACAATTGTAGGTCAGATCGCAATCTGCCACCCCACAACAAATACCAACTAGGGTTTACAAGAAGGAACCTCGACCAAAGACCTAGATTCGCAAATCTAGATCAAGATCTAACCTCACTCTGATACCACCTGACGCAAGGAGGGTAGGAAGACAGGGCCAAAGGCACACCCAACTACCAACCTCCTGCAAAATCAACACGTGGAAACAATAACACAATAATAGGGAGAGAGAGAATGCAGAGATCTCATATATTAATCACCATAGAAAGATTCAAACATGTCGGGCTATAAGGCCTTCCCGGTTACGGCCAAATACAATCAGAAGTCAAGTACAAACAGTCCTCCAACATCGAGGATTCCACTCCCACATTCAATCTTCTATTCCCCCAAAACTAACTCCTAAAGATCCAATAACTTCCTTGAAAACCCAATGAGACCAACCCAAAAAACTATGAATTATAGCAAATGCAAAAAGCTCAGATTGGACAAAATGTTGACACATGACCGAATCTTACACCTTTATCTGCCTTTGCAAATGGGCATAAAAGAATATGCTAACAAAACCTTTATATTTCAACTCCTTAGCCCAGCAAAATAAAAATGAGTTTTCCCCCACTGATCTGGAAACATTTCCCATTTATGGATTTACCCACAGCAAGTAAAACCCATCCCTCTAGCACACAATTTGACAGGCAATAAAAACAATTTTCCTCCAAAAGAGAACTCCCAACACATGACACATCTTAGCAAAAAATTTGGTTTCCAAACTCTTTTTACTCTAACCTGCCCGCAAAATATTTTGACTTTCTTGGACATAAATTTACCCAATCTCACATGACATTGTTGACACAAAATTTCCAGTGGTAAATGCCCTTCATGGATCTCCTATATAAATATTTGCCAACACGTAAACCTCCATTTTCTTCCTCGTCTCCACTACATGCCTCATTCAAATCTTCTTCTTCACTTCTATTATTCTCAACTTCCATTTCCATAAAGAGAAAATCCTCCCCATCACTACTCAAGTATTTGTCACTGCTCTCTTCCAATGAGCTATCAGTTTTCTCTAAGTAAAAACTTTTCTTATGTTTTTGAGAGTTTTTCTTATTTGGTCATACACATGATTCTTCTTATGATAAGACTTTCTTTCCTTCTTTACCTACTTTTCTTTGTCATCCTCACTACTATCAATACAATTTTGAGGACACTTTGCAGCATAGTGTCCAATCTTCCCACAGTTGAAACATTTGAATGGAAACTTTCCTTTGTATTTGCCAAATCCCTTCTTCAGCTTTGTCATAAAAGGTGCTTCATCTTTACCTATCACTACATGAACTCTCACTTAGTTCATGTTTTTTGTTTTTATCCTTTTTAGAAGCTTTAAAGCACACCTCCTTTTGAGAGAGTTTATTATGAATCTTCATTTCATATGCAATGAGGATCCCATTTAGCTCATCGTTGGTCAGTGTATCTAGGTCTCTCATTTCATCAATAGCTAACAGTTTAGAATAACTTAAAGGCAAAGATCTTAGAATCCAAAACCAAGACAGTAGTACCGCAATCTAAAACAAGTGAGCATCCGAAAAATCATCATTTACTCTTGTTGGCGGCTCCTTGGATTTGATCTATGATAACTGGTAGCAATCACGTGACTTCTCCTTGGCCGCACAATGATAGTGAAAGTGAACTATAACAGGAGTAGCCACCTAGTGACCCTTCCTTGAATAATCGGCTTGTTCACCAAGTACATGAGGGCCTGGTGGTCCACATAGAATGTGAACGGGGTCGCCAGTAAGTAATGATGAAACTTTTGTATGGCGTAGACCATTCTAAGAACCTCCCTCTCGATCGTACTGTAATTCTTCTCCTCTTTGGATAACAATCTACTTGCAAAGTAGATTGGATGGTCCAACCCATGTTCGCCCACCTACGTAACACCAATTGTGTAGTTAAAGGCATCCACGTGGACGTGGAACTCTTTATCCCAGCTTGGGTACGCCAAGATAGAGGCACCCACCAACCTTGTCTTCAATTCCTTGAAGGCTTCACCCTATGCGGTCCCCCAAGTGTATGGCTCGCCCTTCCGCGTCAGTTTATCCAAGGAGTACAAGATTTGTGCAAAGTTCTTGATGAACCTCTGATAGCATCCAATGTGGCTGAGGAAATATTTGACTCCGATGACATCCATAGGGGGTTCCATTTCTACAATTACTCGCACCTTATCTGGGTATGTCTTCAACCCGGCTTTGCACACAATGTGTCCTAGCAATTTCCCTTGAGGCACCATAAATCTGCACTTCTTGGGATTCAATGCCAACCTCGCTCTCCTACATTGTTCCATGCATTCTCGTAGGCCTACCAAATGAGTGTCTTGCCCACTGTAAATGGACTAGTGATCAAGAAATGCTTTAAAATTCCCTACGAACATCTTATCAAAGATGTACAAGATGATTCTCTAGGAAGTTGCCAGTGTGTTATATAGTCCGAAAGGCATCTTGTTATAGGCATAGATATCATCCTCGACCACAAACGTGGTTTTCAGCTTGTCCTCCTTGGCAATGGAAATATGATTATACCCTGACAAGCCGTCCATGAAGGAATACACCTCGTGGCCTACTACTTCCTCCAAAATACTATATATGAATGGTATGGGGAATGGGTCCATAATAGTGACCACATTCGGGCACCAAAAGTCCACACAAATGCGGATCTAGTTCGCCTCCTTCACTGAAATCACAATGGGTGATACCCATTTGTTGGTCTGAACCCAAAAAACAATGCCCGCTTCAAGCATCCACTCTTTCTCGTTATTCATTCACGTGGCATAGTTTTTGTTCATTTGGTACAGTCTCTTCCATACCGGTTGGGCTTGAGGCACTAATGGAATGCGGTGCACGCATAGTTCTAAAGGCACTCCCTTCAAATCCTTGTAGGTCGAGGCGAAGACATCTTTATACTCCATAAATATTTTGAATGTTGCGGCCTTCAACACTGGGTTGCAATCATCCCCCACCAATATGTTCTTGGGGTTTGCTTCATCTCCCAAGTTTGTTTCCTTCAGCTTGGGCTCCTCGTACCGGATAGGCTTATCATTCTCGAACTGGTGTGCGAGAGTCTCATTGATTCAAGAACATATCCTTTTCTCTAGTCTCCTCTTCAATCTATAACATGTTATAATGGAACAACGATGTGAAGAGCCTGACTGGCTCTTGGCTCCAAGTAATTAAATTCTTAAAAATATTTTACACTTCCACAGAATTTTAACAAGAGATTATGTAACTAAGAAATTCTTCACAAATATATTACCATAAATTCAGACAATCCATTTACAATTAAAAACTCGCGAATCTAAATGTTTTAATAATTGGTAATTAAAATTCTGGAAATGAGCATTTAAAGATATTGGCACCTGGCAAAGTATGCAATATTCCCAATGTGATAATCCCACAAACCAAGAAATGGCCCTGAATAAATATCGCCACCTTTCAGCAGTCATGTGGCAGCATGTAATAAAAAACGTGACTGTTCTAAGTTTCACGCAGGGTCGTGGCAGCATTAAAACGGCTCACTTGGCAAACACGTGGGCTGTTGTAAGGGTGTTGTAGACTCTCAACCCTCACGCAGCCTGTTTAGACTCCCATACGGCACTCACATGAGAAATATGAGTGCTGTAAAAACATTCGCAGGGCATTCCCAAAACAAAACGCAGCCTATTAAATTCAGTATCCAGCTTTCCCAATAAATCGCAGCATGAAATTACATCAACCTTTCACATCGAATTCTTCACCTCAACATGAAAAATAAATAAAACCTTTGGAATGCAATCATCTATCTGCAGATAAACACTTCTCAGAATTCTAGTATACCTCAGCACTGGATTATGATCTCAGATACAGCTGCAAAATTCACCATCAATCTGTAATGGCTCAAATTGCCAGAAGAGGAATCAGTCCTCAAAACCCTAGCCGGGTAGTCTCTCTCACAACTTCAATAAAATCATAATTCAACAATCGGTAATGAAAATGCTTTTTCGAAATGAATATATAGCTTTTTTCGGAAAAAACATAATTTTACTTTTTTCATTAAAAAGGCTTCTAAATGATAACTTCACTTTATAACATTAAAGTTATAAAGTAATAAAGTTATTAAATTAAAATAATTTAATTTAATAACGATAACCTTTAAAACCAAAGCCACTGAATCACACTAACTGTGACAAACTCATTTCTGACACCAGAGCCTCAAACACCAACTGACCTGCCAGAAATAGCCCACTGCCAAAAATAGCCAACTGCTAAAAATAGACTTACTAAAAATAGTAAGTCTCTCAAACTGGAGATTCCCTGAAACTCGATCCTGGCACATCTGACACTCCGTGCAGACACCCTGCTAATCCAAGCCATACGCAAAATACCACTTACTAAAAATAGTAAGTTGACCAAATTGACCCAAACGAAGAGCAAACCTGGTAAACTGAACCTCCAAAATGGAATCCCAACACTGGCTCCGCCATCTGACCCTCTTTGATCACCTGATTAGCCTGCGAGAGTTGCCAAAACAAGCTAATCCCAAAGTCTGAAAAACGGGGACATTACAAACACGTAGTCTTCCAAGAGTCTGTTCATGGAATCCACATCGTCCTCACAACGTCCTTCCAACTCCAGAACACCCTCCTCATTCGGCTCCATCCTACGTTTTCCTTCATCCACTCCAGTCTCTCCTTCTGACTCCAACTCCGAAGACGATGCCAAGTCTTCGCTTACCATCTGAGTTCTTAGGTCAATCACAAATTTCCTCCCTCCACTCTCCATGGACAGCGTGTTGCGCTTCCAGTTATGATTCACCTTTAGCAGTGACGAGCCACCCCCTCCCTAGGATAGCATTGTAACCTTTCTTTTTCAAGGGATTCACTAAAAAATCAAGAACAAAGGGTTGTGTACCAATTGTTACCCATTGTGCCATTAGAGTCCCAATCGGCTTGACGTCATGTTGGTCTACGCCCATGAGATTGAACGTTGGTGGCCACAACATCTGCTTTCCCAACTTCTTCTAACTCTCATTCGGCAGCACGTTCACCCCCGATCCTTCGTCCACAATGGTATCCATAAGGATGGTTCCCAAGATACCCATCTCTACCACCACGAGGTGTCGTCCACTGTTTACTTCCAAGAGCATAGGGTTCGTCGAAGGCCTCACAGGGACTTTCGCATGGTTTTCCATATGGGCGGGTACATGTACGATGCTCAAGATAGCAGTCCTCAACTACGTAATGGTTTTGAGAAGGTCCTTGATCTTTACAGGCACTTCCATCTATAGCACTTGCCTTATAATATTTTGTTCAGATTCAATACAAAACGAAGTGCTCACCGACTCATGGGTTTCCCTTCGCTCAGCCATCATCTCTTTCAATGTCGGCCTTCGCTTCCCATACCATCTCCTTCTCCGTGCGAGGATCTAGGTAGGTTGCTTTCTTGGCTTGTGCTCTAGTGATCGCCAATACCCCTTCTACTTCATTTGACCTCTCAATGTTCAACAAGTGAACTCCAGGCTTGGGACAGTTTGCATCTTCGTGGTCACTAGGGCCAGACCATCGGCACAAGTGTTGAGGGGTTTCTTCATTCTGGCAATCCGGGGCGAAGTGTCCCCACTGATTACAGGCTCGACATTGAATCATTGAGAGACCCTTAGCATTGTATTGTATCCGACTCCGGCTATTGTCATTATTGTTACTGCCTCTTCCTCCACGTCGATTGTTTTGGTACTCGCCGGACGATGTCGTTGTGTTGGTTTGTTGTTGAGAGGTGCCCACTATTGCGAACATCAACAGTTGCTGGTCTTGTGTGAAGAGCACTTGTGCACTTCTTGTTTTCATGTTGTACTGGCACTCCTTGGTGGAGTGTCCCATCACTTGGCAAATGTCGTGAAGGCCTTTTTGGGGCACGTGCATTTTATACGGCCCTCCTCTTTACAGTCTGTACACCATAATTCTCCCTCGCTTTTGTTGCTACTCTCGTTCATCGCTTTAAATTCCTTCATCATACAATGCATATCCTTCTGGAGCGCTTGACCTTTTTACTAGACTCTTCATCACTACTACTTCCATCCAAGGAATTGTCATCATGTGACGACCAGTGCTTCCTCCTCAATGTTTTTCTTTCGCTTTCAAGGTCCATTCCTCCTAGACATTTTTCTTTCGCTTTCAAGGTCCATAGCTCGATGGTATGCATCCTCGTACCACGTCAAAGGAACAATTTTCATTTTCCTTTTCAAGGAGGATTTCAACCCCTCCACAAACCAACGCCTCTTTAGGTCGTCTGTTGGTTGACTGTACATTTTTTTGAGCAACTCCTTCAGTCATCGGTCGTACTTTCTCACAATCTCATTCTTCCCTTGCTTCGTATTGTAGATCTCAGTCACGATCTCATTGTCATCCCGAAGTAATCTGAATTCGCTTTAAAACGATTTTTTTCAACTCATCCCATGTATTCACCTTTGTCTTGTCTATGTCAAAGAACCAATCTATGACCACCCTGCGTAGGGTTGCAAGAGACTGCACTACCCATTCATCGTGATCAATCACCCTGTTGGCCGACCAGATTGTCGCACATGTTTTACAATTCAGTATAGGGTCGTCCTTCCCATCCCCAGTGAACTTAGGCAGTTTTTGTTTGTTTGCTATTGTTATGTTCTTCTTTGTCCCTGGTCCAGTGTGAACTCCCAAATTAGGTATAGTGGAACCGAACAAATTGTTTTGATTACCATGCTCCTGTGTCCTCCAGACACTCTCCTCTTCTTCCTCTACTTGTTTGTCCTCCAGACACTCTCCTCTACTTCCCCTACATGTTTGTCCTCGACCTCCTCTACTTCCCTTCGGATTTCTGCTTCACAAAAGTCTCTACTTCCTGCAGTGTAAGTGTGAGATGTCCCAACCAGTATTGAGTATCATTGATTAGTTCCAATACTTCATCACCTTCTCTTAGTCCTTCGTCTACACGGGTATCCCCTTCGACACAGTTCATTTCGTACCCTTCGTGCCCTTCGGTACCACCTTCGACCGCACCAACTGGATTCCCTTCGGGCAACCATTCTTCCCCTTGAGGCCATCCCTCAACAAGTCTTCTTAGTCATCGTCTTCTTTCTACTTGTCCCTCCAACTTGAAGGCTTTCTAAACAGCCTCGTACTCCTCTCCTTGTCCCTTTGGGATATGATTTCTATCTTTATTCAAGATATTTGGCATTAATTATTTCTTTTGAAGGGGTTGAGGATATGTTGCCGCCTTCGGCTCTCGTCGTGCTCCTACTCTTCCCTTCAGGTATTTTCTTCATACAGCTACAAGATCTATTGATGGTCATTCTCTCTATTGTCCTCTTCTTGGGAGTTACAAAGGGCAAGGAAGTATTGAGCCAATAGCCTTGGTAAGTGGAACATCAACCGATCGACCATCGGACTCACACCCAAAGAAGTCCACACCGCACTTTCCGAAACTTCCTCTTGACTCACCTCCCTCCGTACGTATGTTTCAATAGATGCTTGCAATATGTTAACACACTCTACAGTGAATGCTCTTTCTCTTTCGAACAATTCTTCAAACTCTTTGTTATTGTTACTCATGCCTTCGTCACTCACTGGTTGGCCCATTATATTACTCTAGCCATGTAACATTCTGTCACCTCGAGATTTGTATTGGCAACGGCGCCAAATGTTTGCCCCATAGGGTAAAGTAACAAACAGATGCAATATAAGAGAACTCACAGATGCATACAGGGATGTAAAGGAAATCTAACAGACATATGCAATATAAGAGAACTCACAGATGCATTTCCATTAATCTCATAAGTGCTTACAATGTATTTCAAAATGACACCAGCAATACTTCTCTTTCATCACAACAACAACCTCTCTCGGAGATAAATACATAGATATATATAGAGGTGTCGAGGAGGTGCGAGTGCCAACTGTCGGCAACCATCACCCAACTAGCGAACCCTCGACAAACACTAACAAAACTAACAACACTAATTGTTCGACAATAGCAAGTGGATGTTACATGAGGGCAGGCTCAACTTCAAAGGCTTCAAGCGGATGTTTCAAGGATCAAGCTCGAGGACTTCAAGTGAGGAGGAAATTCAACATCGAGGTTATCAAAAGACAAATTTATGCCAAGTTTACAAGTTCAAGGTACAAATTCAAGTCATGACAATGAGAAAGTTTCCAAGGAAGAGATGAAGAAGATTCAAGAAGATGAAGCAATTTGGGAATATGCCATCACAATTGAAGGCTTGCCAATGTTGAGTAACAAGAGATATTTTCCCATCACCTAAGGATTGATCAAGTCTACAAGATGAAGATGATGAGGTGGCACCTAGTTGTCTTCTACCAACCAGAAAATTCCAATTGCAAGCATGTTCAATCATATCATGCCAAGTGTACAATTTTATCATTAGCTATCAAAAGTATTGTAATTTTCTTATTGACCCACCGAGTGGTGCCTTCATGTAATTGGTTGACAGTGCGGCAACCCTAATTAGGGTTTGTAGGGATAAATCTTGGCCCTTGATCTCGAATTGATCTTGGCCCTTCATTGTAATTGGACAACTATAAAAGGCGAAGGCCTTCTCATTTGTAAAGAGTTAGACATTAAGGTTAGAGAGAGCTAGGAGTAGTAGACTAGCTAAGGGAGAGACTTGATAAAATTGTTGCCATAATGGACAACTATAAAAGGCGAAGGCCTTCTCATTTGTAAAGAATTAGACATTAAGGTTAGAGAGAGCTAGGAGTAGTAGGCTAGCTAAGGGAGAGACTTGATGAAATTGTTGCCATAATGCTATTGAAGTGATTGATGATTCATTGTTGGTCTTCATGGTGAATCACTTAATGTTGCTTTGAAGTGGTGCATGGTTTCTTCAATCCTCAATTGGAGTAGATTTCTTTTCATTTTGTTTAGAAATAGTTTAGTTGGATGAAAGGAATTGTGGATGTTTACTTGCTTGATTTTAATATAAACTAGGCCACTAGCCTCTTGCTGATGGTAGGAGTGCCTTGTGTGGCGAGCTAGTGATAGTACTTAACTTAAATTGATATTCAATCTTTAGTTTGCATCCATTGATGGGATTGAAGAGATGTTGATTGAAAACCATTTGAGTATTCCTTAGAAGCTTGCACTAGGTGGGTGGAGTCGCTCAAAAAGCTACACCTAGTAGAGTCCACGTTCATCCATTCTTCCTTGCATTCATGGTAAAAGTAGAAGTAGAAGTTAGGTTTAAGTTCAAGTTGAGAGTTCAAGAGTTGGAAATCAAAAAACTATATTTTCATTGCACATTGTGAAGCCAAATCTATAGAAGCAGTTGATATCCATTGAATGAATAGTGTAAGTCCCCTTAGTGATTACCAGCAAATCACATTATTTCACTGCACAAGTATCCACAATTGGAGGGAACCTTGAAGTCATTTCATGATTCTACTTTGCAAGCTTAGCATGAGAAGTGACCTTATTCAAGAGAGTTGGAAATTTGATATTTCATCTTGGAATGTTAAGTCTTCGATTATGTATGTTGTAGTGGAACAAAACTCACATCAACACATCTCGGTTATGTTAAGTTGTTGGAGACATGAAGAGTTACAAGAATGGACAAGTAAAGATAAGTGCCACTTGAAACAATAGGCAAGAGGATTATGATGTACATTGATGCCAAGCTTATGCAGCTGAATTGTGGCAAGTTAGGTGTTTCTTGAAGAAAGTTGAATGGTCTGAAGAGGCAGGGTGCTGAACATAAGCTTCCTCTAAAAGCAACCGCATCCTTGCTTTATCCTCCCAAAGCAATTATGGATTGTCTCGGTCTTTATTTACTTTTTCTTGGAACAATTTTTGGCTTTCACAAGGCTTTACTGGATTTAACCTAGTACAGCAGTCTTTGGCCTTTACTAGGTTTTACTTGCTTTAGCCTAGCAAAGCAGTCTTTGACTTTTGCATTGGTTTATTGATTATTCTCATTCCATTTCCTATCATAGATTTTCGGTTTACTCTGTCCTATTTTTCCCAGAATGGATATTTCCTATCCTATTTTTCGTAGAATAGGCATATGGTTTATTATTAATACTTATACTATCTTCAAAAAATAAACTTTATTTTTTGTTCCAATGAAACATCTTTTTGAGTCCAGAATCCTCGTTAAACACATTGAGATAATCACACATTAATGCTTGGAACAACTTCCTCACAGCAAAGGCTGTGCAACATTTTTTGGCTACATTTGCAAACATTTTGTGCAATATTTTTTCTACATATCAATGATCCACCTGATATTAAATGAGTTTCTCAAATCCAAAATTACTATAATATAGATAGTTGATCATTCCAACTTCATATATTAATTTTCAATTGTTGCAAGGCAGGAAATTTATGAAGTTCACCTCCATTATAACTTATATATGGACCAGTTCTTGATTGTTATCATATTCAATATTATTTGTATCATTCTGCACCATATCTTGTCAATTTTCATTAATAGACAGATAAGACCCTTGACATTGATTCAGAGGCTTGGAATTAGCATCTTTCTGTCATTTTTGGGGTTCTTTACTTTCTTCTACTAAGTTGTTCTAGTGGTTTATCCTAAATACCTAAAACTGAAAGAAATTATTCAACATTAAAGAGGAATGTTACTTACAGGTAAGCCCGAGGAGGACCAAACTGATCCACATTAACAGCAGGATAGAGCACACTTGGATTGATTCCTTTTGCATGCAGAGATTTGAATGTCTTGGCAAAAACAGATGCAGTGAACTTACTGTTTACCAAAATAAGATCTGCCATCCCTGCATAGTTTGTAAACCATATCCAAACTGATAAGCTATGCACACAAAGTATATGAAGAAGATAGAAGCAGATTGATGGTATTAAAAGTCAAAGCTATTATGATACAACAAAATAATTGAATGAAAGGCTAAAAGACAGACCAGTGGAGGCTTCTTCGAGCATATCAATAGGCATACGATACAATCTCCTCAACATAGTTGTGTGCTGTGCCAGCAATAAATCTGGAAAATGACAATAGAATATAACCTGCAATAGTTTTATGATCAATAAAGTACTAATCCTAGAAAACTTGTTGGACAACCATCCATTGACGATTGAAGCAATTTTTACAAGAGAAAAACAATTTTTGGGACACTTTAAACCTACACTAGCAATGCATGGCCTACCTTTGACGATTTGAGTTTTAGAACAGGAATTACAGCAGACACTTGATCTGTTAGCACAACATCAAATGAAGGCCACAAAAGCACCATACAAATTGCAACAAAGATACATCGAATATAGGAACATATCGCATGGAATCTGTAGAAAATGTGTCGTGGTAAGAAGCTGCCATATACTGTGACCGGGAAAGATTCTGCACATGGTCAAAGTCTCAGTTCAACATTACAAATAAAAAATTACAGAACAAGTCTCTGTGAAATAAATAATCTAAGAAATAAATTATATTAATGGCCACAAGTGATATCAGTAAAACAATGGGACTGAAAAACACATCCAATTGCAATAGAATGGTATTAAGGTAGAAATCAGTGAAGATCAAAGATGAAAACCAAGAAAGAAAAATAGCATAGTTATATGTCTATATAAATAGTCAGCGCAGAAGAAGAAGAAGAAGAAGAAGAATTGGCATCATCATCATCCACCACTACCACAGGACCAATGCAAGATCTGGTAATATTCATATGAGAATGTCTTAGGCTAAGCACGTTCTATTAGCAATATAAGTTGTCATTAGTGAAGATAGTTGCAAACACCATTCCCACCGGTAGAGGCCCACCGGTAGATCACTTATCTAAGAGTATGTGCACCAGTAGATTAGATAGAGGTAATACACCAGTAAACCGAACAGAGTACATTGTACCGGTCTTGTATTAAAGACAGGGATGGACCGGGTAGAAGATTAATACCGGTCAAACAACATAAAGATCCGCACCGGCTTATGCGGATCAGATTTTGAGTTAAAACCAGAATATGCGGAGCATCCACCGCTCAGAACTAAAGTTAGTTTTTTAACAGGAGTTAGCTTTATTTCTACGGATGTTTCAAGGTAAACTCCAGATCAGAATGCAAAGCTTTATTGCTAGTTGCATGTTTTATCGTTGAGTTTACAACCTGGCGGTTCTATGAGTTAAGGGTTTCATTGAAATGAACTTTTGTATAAATACAAGTCATAGGACGCAAGAAATAAGGTTGTTGATAGCTGTTGAATAGAGAGAGCAGACAAGAGATATCTGTAAAAAGATTACAGTCACCAGAGGTGAAAGGCAAAGAGGCAAAAAAGATTCAACATCCAGGCAAACCGGGGAAGAGATCAACAGGTATGATCTAATCAGACAATCAGTGTCAATTGAGATCATTGCTTTTATAAGGTGTGAAAGCATATTGAAATCCCTCAATCAGGGTGAACCCTAATCGGTTCTTTGTAAAAATCCTTTAACCGGGTAACATCTTTGTTGATGTTGAAAGTCCTCTAACCAAGCAACTCCTAACAGAGTTAAGATCTTAACCGATCTTCTATCAAATCCCTTAACCGGGTAGCACCTTCGCAAGTGCTTTGTAAACTCCTAATAGGGCGTCTTTATTTCTACAAAAGTGAAGTTGTGAGCTTTGTCTCACTGTGGTTTTTTCCTTCTAACCGAGGATTTCCACGTATACATCATGTGTTGATCTGTGTATTTCTATTTATGCTTGTGAATGATTGTTTACATTCTGCTTATCTTGATAGAATAATTAAACAAGTGTTGAATTGTAATAGAAATAGCATTTATTGATTCACACCCCCCCCCCCTCCCCCCTCTCTCTTAGTCACCGGTTAGGAATAACACGTTCAGCTGGATAATCCTAGGAGGAAGCATGACACTTTCCCTAGGGCCTTTGCCTGAGATCCTAGGGGCCAATAAGTCTCCAAAGGTGGAGAGAAAATTTGTCATACACACAGCCTCCACATCCCAGCCTGCTGGCTATGAGAACAACAATTTTGCAAATGATTCCAAGTAGAAATGGATCCACAAGAACTCACCTCACAACAACAACAACATCAATGTCTAGCAAAACCCAGGGAGACAATCCTCTCTTAAGAACAAAATAAAACTAGAGTTATATGTCAAGTTTAGATTTAAAAAAATTTGAATGGCCTAAGTATTTGAGTTTGTGAAGAAAGAAAGCCAGCCTAACGTGTATATGTTAAGTTTAGAATTTGAAAAATTTGAATAGCCTAAGTATTTGAGTTTGTGAAGAAAGAAAGCCAGCCTAATGGTATTCTCGACACATAAAAGCTGAGCAACAAACTCAGTTATCCTGGACAATGCTCACCAATAGTGCAACACAGCATAGTAGTTTGAACCCTCTCAGTAAAGCATGTAACTAGAGATCAACCTCATGTGCTTTGTGAACACAGACATGTTTCTAGAATCGTAAAAAAGTTAAATGGCCTTGCAGAAGTTATAGATATCCTCTCTATTGCAATATTACAATAAGGTGTAAAATCCATATTGGATTTGCATGCTGAATCTATTGAGAAAATATAATGGATTAGAATTGGACCATCATGCACAAAAAAAAATATTAGCAGTGAAGGCTTGGCAATCTTGGTGGAGCAGGATTCGCTATTCAAAGGTCCAACTTCAAAGTGTGAGAAAATTTAAGGTGGTCAAAGAATATCCTTACAAATTGACCATATCAATGCAAACTCCAATGTACTAGCATTTTAACTTGCAGCTCATGGTGCATTCAAGGAAAGAAAAAGAAAGATATTTCAATATGTGAAGATACTTTGTGAACACAGACATGTTTCTAGAATCGTAAAAAGTTAAATGGCCTTGCAGAAGTTATAGATATCCTCGCTATTGCAATATTACAATAAGGTGTAAAAGCCATATTGGATTTGCATGCTGAATCTATTGAGAAAATATAATGGATTAGAGTTGGACCATCGTGCACAAAAAAATTTATTAGCAGAAAAAAAATTATTAGCAGTGAAGGCTTGGCAATCTTGGTGGACCAGGATTCGCTATTCAAAGGTCCAAGTGAGAGAAAATTTATGGTGGTCAAAGAATATCCTTACAAATTGATCATATCATGATACAAACTCCAATGAATTAGCATTTTAACTTGCAGCTCATGGTGCTTTCAAGGAAAGAACAAAAAAGATATTTCAATATGTGAAGATACTTTGTCCTGCACATAAAGAGCTTTCTAATCCTTATGAAGAACCTCAAGATTATCTATTCATAGAATTGACTATGAGATGGTGACAAGAACAAATGAAGCAAGTGAAGGCAGATAAGTAGTTCAACACAATCCTAACTTGAGAGCTCTAAGTTTGGGGTTGCCTTTTTGAAAAAGTGACTCATGTCACTTATTGTAACTAAAAGTTAAATTTTGGGCTTTATTTTGTAGAAGTTAAGTAAATCCTAACTTGTTTCCAAAAAGGTAGTTATTAGAAGCAATCACTCAGGTAGTTATTAGAAGTAATCACTCAGGTAGTTACTAGAAGTGGTCACTTGGGTAGTTATGCTAAGTGTTTACCTAGGTGGTTATCCTAAGTAGTTATGCCACATAGTTACAAGATAGTTACTCTATGGGCCTATAAATACAAAGCAATTTGTAATGTAAAGGACATTTTTACAGAGGGGAAACTCTGAATAAATTTCTAGAGAGACATTTTGATGAATTTTATGTTTACACTTTGTACAAAAGGGTTCTTGAGATTATATAATTTCATTGAAATAACAAAGAATGCATTTAGCTCATATGTTCAAGATGTGCTTCCAATTTATTCGCTGATTTTTCTTATGTATTAGTAATATCTTTTGTCTATGTGGATATCATTTGTCATCTACTGAAATGGTTATAACCCATGCAATTGATGTAATGAAGTACAATCAGACTTTGGTATCTTGGCTTGAATGTGTTGGAGTTACCCATCTATTCATATGTTGAGATATGTTATCCTTCATTCTTTGTCATTGCATGCGAAAAAAAAAATTATCGTGAAAACCCCTTTGCAAACATTAGTCATGAAGTCATATTCGGCATTCATACATCTGCTAATAGGGTGTTCTGTTATCCAGCTTTCTTTAGTTTTGTCTTTTCACCTTTTGTACTTTCAGGTTAAAAGTGCAGAGAAACTACAAATACCCCCATGATACAAGGAAGCTGCCCCTCTCAAATGCTGAGGAAGATTGCAGTTTCAACAATCTCTGTAACTGTTAGCAAGATTGTCACTACTCTTCAGGCAAACAGGGTCAGTTTGGGAGATGAATTTGCTGTGACGAATCTGTTTACCAACAAGAGTAAAATTGCTTTTCATGTGTCTTCACTCTTCAGCTAAGTTGGTTTTGAGATTGTCCCTCTCATGATTATAATTTCAGCATCAAAGAGATGCAGCTTAAGACAGATGCATACCATAAATTAAAGAAACTGAACAGTAAGCTCGAATGGATGCATGTACTCAATCATATTTTATTCGTGATCTATAAAATTAAAAGGCTTAAATTCTTTATTTCAGATACTGACAAATAAGCTTAAAAAGGAGATTTGCATGCTAGCATTAAATTGCAGGGAATTTTCCAAGGTGGATTTTGGTAAAAGACAGAGTGAGAAAACCACCATTAATGGAGTAACCATTAATAATTAGCATAAGACTGTGCCTTGGTCTCTGCATATAAGTTAAATTTTGTGGGGACAATAGGTAATCCAGCGTCAGACAGGTGGAGCAGTTATCATTTATTCCCCTACTAGTCTCTTTATAAGAGGAGGTACTTTCTATTTGGGCAATAAGTCAAATAATGAAGCAGATGCTCTGGCCAATCCTGAAAATCTCAAGATGGCAACTTCTTTAGCCTGCAAGAAATTGGAGGTGGGAGGGGATTTCTTGCTAGTTGCTAGTCTCACAAAATTGCAAAAAAAAATTCTGATTGACTGGCAATCGAGAAATACCATGGAAGAATATAGTTTGATTTCTCAGACGTTTGACGAGATCTCTTTCAGGCATTATTATGGAGGAAGGAATGGCACTGTGAACTCTGCCAACACCAGTATTGAGTAATTCCTGTTCTCAGTGAAGATCAGTGATATTCCAGACGAGTGGAATATTTGATACTTGCTTAAGGATGAATACTTCACTCATGAATTAATCACAATGCCATCTTTTATATCACCTTCATAAAAGTGTTTTTTGGCACAAAATGCCTATTATTTAAGTTCATTTGATTTGGGAGGACGATACTGATCCCTCAATTGGAAGCTGCACATGTGTCATTTATTATGGCATTCAGTGCCCTCTCTTGATGATTCATGAGGGCACATGATTAATCCACTCTCATGCTGCCTATTCACGAGACTTTTCTGGGATGTATTAATGCTTGTTTTGTTGTAATGTCTGCAGCTTTTACAGGTTCGATGGACTCTAAGCACTGTGACTAGCTTCAAGGCACCTCCTCCCAGGATTCCCCTTATGCCAGGGAGGTTTCAGACCATTGCTTCCGTAAGGCATTCTGTACTCTATGAGTCTATCCTCAACTTTATAAAAATTGTTCTGGGGAGGAGGGTATCATTAATATAGGCAAGCTTCATACTCGTGCCTCCATTGTAGCAGACTTCAAATCCAAGCTTTGTGCATGCCTACCAGATGCTAAAAACTACAACTGGATCCTCAACCACATTATTGCCAATGAGAAGGTTGTATTTCTAGGCACCAATTCAGATTTGGTCATATCTGAAAGGTAAACAGCCCTTGTTCTTCTGCAACAGGTAAAAGAGTTCAGTCATGTTATTGGCTCCTTTTCTAAGAGGCGTGCAGACTTAGCAATGTATTGCCAGGATCTGGCTTTGTATATTGACTATTTCCAATTTATTATCAGAGATGTATGTCTGGAAATTTCTTGTGCTTTAACCCTTCAGTCAATTTACATTTGTGGGTTACAAGAGCTAAACACCACTCTTTTACTGGGGCCCAAACTATGTGTTAACGTAAACAGCTCTGGTTCTTCTGCAACAGGTGGAAGAAGAGATCAGTCATGTTATCCACTCCTTTTCTAAGAAGCACGTAGACTTAGCAGAGTATTGCCAGGATATGGCTTTGTATATTGACTATTTCCATATTCTCAGAGATGGACATTTTGGAAATCTCTAGTGCCTTAACCCTTCAGTCCAATCCCATTACCACAGTTACAAGAGTTAAACACCATTCTTTCCTCAAATGGAGTGTCAGTAGATTCCAGGAAAGTTTCTGAGCCTAGACCTTCAAAAGTTTGAACTGTTTTAGTCAGTAATGTCTTTCATTTTCAGGTTTTGTCAGTATTTGCTTGTAATAGTTTGGTACAATAACTATATTGTTGTGGCCTTTTTTGTATAGGCATGTATTTTTCCTTTTTACCTTTTTCCGTTTTTCCCTTATGGACAAGAGCCCCTATAGAATACTCCCTTATCGAAAAAAAACATACAAGCATAAGAAAAACTATGAACTGGAAACATGGTACTTGCCATCAACAGTTTCCTCAAAACATCGACCACGGTCATGATGTGCAGTAAATACATGAACTTCATGTCCACGTGATGCAAGTTCAACAGCCGCATCAACAATTAATCTCTCTGCTCCTCCTGGTGACAAGACAAGAATAAAACAGATCATAATCATGCACCAAACATGTAAAAAGCATAGTTTTGCATCTGCAAGAAGAAAACTTCATGATAATAAGATCATTACTGACACCAGTTTTAGAAATACATGAACTGCTTGTTTACTGATGTAAAAACCGTGAAACCAAGTAGAACATTAAAAAGAATCTTTATCCTTCAACCAAACCAGTGTTACTGTTAGTGTAGTTTTCTATTACATTGTTATGTTAGATAGCGATTATGCGATGATGCTGAGTGGTTGTGCGGTTGTGTTGGTTAAACCAACCAACTCTCCCTGTTTAAAGTCACTTGCTTGTGCTTGGTTAAGAATCAATGAATAATTGAGCTTTTTATTCAACATAACGGTAACAGAGCCACGAAGTGAGCGTGATTTTGAAGGTTTTTCCACTGCCAGGTGGTCTGTAGACTGGCAGACCGTGGGAAGGATCAATGCCAATCTGCTAAGGAAAGTTGTAGCAACATTTCTTTTAAGGTAATTGAAGATGGTAGTAGAGCTTGAATTATAATAGACTATTAATTGTTTCTTCTGTATTTATCCTTCAATTTGGTAGATGATTGGGCCAGTTGTAAAGGAATCTATGCACTTGTCTTGCCAAGATTCTGTCATTTTATGCACTGGACTCAAAGCCATTCATCCCTGCAATACATAGCACAACTTGAAAAATTGTGTGTTAAAAGGATTTGCCTCTAATTTGCTACCAGTAAGTATGAAAATGCTGCTGCAAGTTTATTTTGGTTTGCTGCTCTGAAGATTGAAAGAAGCACTATTGGGGAATCAACAATGGAAGAAAAAATATTTTCATTGAGTTTGATAGAAGCATAGACAAAGTGTTTTAAAAATCTCTAAGGCATGGCAAGTTTTGTGTTTTCTGTGAGGCATTAGAATTCGCAAAGGAGGTATTAAACCTGGAGATGAAAGGAAGGAGGTCTTTGAGCCAGCAAATAATCTGTTTGGATGCCATTGAAGTTTGTCAGAGAAAATCCCTAAGAAGGTGCAGATTAGAACCAAGGATATCTGAATGTTACCAAAAGATCTAAATGTTTCCTGCAGTATGACAGAGACATGATTAATTATTTGTTCTTCCTATGAAAACTATGGCCTGGTTAAAGTATGCAATACAGAGGTCAAATCAATATAACATATCTTTGATAGCAGTTTGAACATTGTATTTTGGGAGACATAAGAAGTTTTTGTAAATTGTTATGAGTGGAATTATCATTCACTAGGCTTATGGAAATCCTTGTTCATATAGCAAGACAAAGAATGATTATCCCAAAATTCAAATGCATTATCGGTGCAATCCGACACCTCGTTACTTTAATCATGGCTACACATTATCAAACAATGCTTGTGCTTTCGGGGCCATTTCTGCTACAGTTGGCTAAGGCTTCAAAAGGTTTGCATGTAACAACAAGTGGATAAAGTGTAAGCCTTCACAATTGGAGGTTGGTGGCACCAAAGGATGGAGGAATTTCCATCATCTCGAGTTAGCTTCTTGCTTGGAGATGGTGCTTTGAATAAGAAGCAATTTCGCTTTCATTTTTGCTTTCCTATTAGCTTTCCTTGTTAATGTTGATGGATTTAAAGAATACATATTGTGAAGTTCGAGTTTTGGAGACAAGAAAGGGATTTGGTGTTGAACTCAATATGGATTGTTGCCCAAAGATTTCATGTAACTGTGATTGAGAATTATACCATTATGAGGGTCAAGAGACAACTTGATGGAGCCCTATGTTTGCTGAGCTTAGTAGGGAGTGCTGTCCAATAATTCAGTGTCTATGATTCGGGAGTTCGAGGAGATGGATGTCCTAGCTCAATAATTTATCTTGGAGCTACAGCCTTATGAGGATTACGAGGCAGCTTTATTACGATGAGTAATTGGTAAAAATTTTAATGTATTGAATGAAGAACAAATTAGTTCTTAAATACATTTACAAGAGACGATGTTTCTAAATGAGAACAGTCGTAAAAATAGAAACTATATCTACAGGATATTTACATTATAGATAACCATTAAATAAATAGAAACATATTATTTTAATACCCTCCCTTAATGGTTAATCTATCAACTACACCAACTTGTTCCCTGAATTTAACAAACTTATCGGGACCAAGAGGCTTGGCGAGAATATCTGCAGTTTGATCCATTGTTGGAACATACTGCAACTGAACTGTCTCGTCTTCAACCAATTGCCAAATCTAATGACAATGAACATCTACATGTTTGGTTCTTTCATGGAAGACCAGATTCTTGGCAAGTTTGAGAACTCTTTGATTATCAAAGAGCAAGGGAGTCAGACCATCTTGAGAAAAATGCATATTTGTCACCATCCAACAAAGCCAAACTACCTCACAAGCTGCCTTAATAGTTGCGCGATACTCTGATTCTGTAGATGAGAGAGACTGTATGTTGCTTCTTACTAGTCCAAGTGACTGCACCAAATCCCAAACTGTACACATATCCAAAGGTTGATGTCTTATCATCAACAGAACCTACCCAATCTGAATCTGTGAACCCACTGAGTCTAGAATCACGACTCCTAGTGTAAAGCAGTCCATAATCAGAGGTGCCTTTCACATACCACAGCACACGCTTCGCTGCTACCCAATGATTAGCTTTGGGGGTTGTCATGAAGCGTGAAATGTAGCTCACTGCAAAACTGAGATCAGGTCTAGTGGCAGTGAGATAGATGAAACTGCCCACTAGTTGCCTGTAAGTGGTTTCATCAACTGAAGGAGAATCAAACTTGGCTGATAATTTCAGCCCTTTCTCCATAGGTGTGGAAGCAAGTTTACAATCCTGCATTCGAAACCTATCAAGCAAGTTCCTAGCATACTTAGACTGAGAAAGAAAGATGCTACGGTCAGCCTGCCAAACCTCAACACCTAAACAATAATGGAGAAGCCCCAAATCTGTCATATCAAAATCCTTGCACAAGTCTTGTTTGATTTTTGCAATCAAATGTGTTGAACTGCCAGTAATGATCAAGTCATCCACATAGACAACAAGAAGAGAATATCATCATCAGAGCGTTTGATATACAGATTACTGTCAGAAGGGCAATGCTGAAAACCATGAGCAACCAAGTACTGATCAATTTTGATGTACCACACTCGAGGAGCCTATTTGAGTCCATCGAGTGATTTCTTGAGTCTACATACTTGGTATTCTTTGCCAGCAACCTTGAAACCAGGAGGTTGCATCATGTAGACTTCTTCCTGCAACTCACCATTGAGGAAGGCAATCTTAACATCAATCTGATGGACTTTCCATCCACATTGAGCTGCAATGGCGCAAAGAAGACGAATTGTACTCATCTTGGCAGTAGGAGCAAACGTCTCCTTTAGTTAATGCCCTCCCATTGTGTGAACCCTCGAGCAACTAATCTAACCTTGTATTTATCTAAGGTACCATTTGCATGGTACTTGACCTTATATACCCATTTGCGGCAAATGGGTTTCTTCCCTGGAGGAAGATCAAAGAGAACCCAAGTGTTGTTCTTCTGAAGACTCTGGGATTATGTATCCATTGCATGTTCCCATTCTGGAATCCCTGTTGCCTCTTTAAATGTATGAGGCTCATAAATACTATGAAGGTTGGCCATGAGAGCAAAATTAACAGTATTTTGCTGCTTGCCCTTCTAGAAGCTCTACCCTCAACGAGATCATCAAGACAAAGATCGCTAATGGTCTTGACCCACCACTTAGGCCGGAGAGTAGATGTGCCAACCTCAAGAGGAGGAATAACTAGATCTAGAAGTGGAAGAGGATCTACATCAGGTAGAAGATCAGCATCATCCGGAGGAAATTTAGGTAGTGCATCATCAAATACAGAATCTACATCATCCCTCCCATCAGGGGAACCAAATGGAAGACAAACACCAAAATCTCAAGCCTTCAAAGGTTGATCCTCAGAACTTAGCTCAAATGAGGAAAGCTGAAATGGTCCCCGTTCTTCATCAAAGACAACATCTCGACTAAAGATAAGACGATCAATGTCTACATCAATCAATCGGTACGTCTTATGGTTGTCACTGTAACCTATAAACATGAGCTTCTGACTCTTGGAATCCAACCTGGAGCACTGAGCATCTGGAATCCATACATATGCTAAAGAGCCAAAAACTATTAGACGGTTGATCTGTGGTTTGCGACCAGTCCAAGCTTCCTCAAGAGTCTTCCCCTTAATTGCATATGTGGGAGACCGATTAAGGAGATAGACTATTGTAAACACTTCTTATACCCAATACTTCTTAGGAACATTCATGTATTCCATCATACACCTAGCCATTTCTGTAATGGTGTGGTTGCGACATTCTACAACGTCATTTTGTTGAGGGATGTCTGGTGTGGTTAACTGACGTTTTATGCCAAGTGTATCACAGAAAGTAGAGAAAGCAATGGAACAAAACTCCCCCCCATTATCAAACCTAAGAGATATAATAGAACACCCATACTCTTTTTCTACTAAGGCCTTAAATTTTTGAAATACAGTAAACACATGATTTTTGTTAAGAAAGTACACCCACATTTTTCTACTGAAATCGTCAACAAAAAGTAAGAAATACTTGCACGCAGTAATAGAAGTAGCATTCATTGGACCACATACATCAGCGTGGACCAACCGTAGTAACTTTGAGGCTCGCCATGAGTCACCATCCTTGAACGGTGTCCTGTGCTACTTTCCAACTTGACAAGCTCCACAAATTCATTGATTCTGAGTTTGAATATCAGGTAGGCCATGTACTAAATCTTCTCGAACAAGCTGAACAAGATACCGAATGTTCAGGTGACCATATCGTTGATGCCAGAGACTACTGATAGAGACTGATTTTGTTGCGAAGGCATGCTCAGAAGTATCACCAGAATCCACTAGTTATAGACCATGATCCTCTATGCCAACAACAATAGTAGTACGAGTTGCACGATCAACAATGGAGCACTTATGTGCACTGAAGACAACATCCAACTGTGGAGAATGTCACATGATCTGACTCACTGATAGAAGGTTAAGTTCCATGCCAGGAACATAGTATACATTGAGAAATATGAGATTCCTCCCACCAGACTGGATCTAAATGTTGCCCTTACCGACAACAGTATACTTTGCACCCCCTCCAAATATAATTGAACAAGTAAAGGGAGAAAAATCTATAAACCAAGCACGCCTATGAGTGAAATGCCGAGAAGCACTAGAATCAATATACCAAGTAGAAGATTTGACATGGTTTGCAAGTCTTTTAGCCATGAAGGCGTAGAAGGCAGACTCTTTATGCTATGTGTACTCAACAACAATGGCTTTATGCTAAGACCCTCCCTGCTTCCGCTACCCGGAAGCCAAACAATTGCGACAATCCTGACTACCTTCCAACATTAAGTTGGTCAATGACGTCATCTTGCACATTTTCCAAAGCACAGAAAATGAAAAAACAAAGAAGAGGCACAAACACGGAATCCGAAAAACAAAATCCAATACAGAAAACAGAGGCTGAATCAGATACATAATTCAAAAAAGTGATGAAGTATGATTGGCACAGATTTCAAGAAAAAAATTTGGTTAACCCAGAAAATTCCGACAAAGACCCAGATGAGATCTCAAAAAACCCAGAAATAATTTGAAATCAAAACAAAATTTTGACGACACAGAATTTGAGGCACGTAAATCAAGGTACCCAAAAAATTCTAACGACGACCCAGTTGAGATCTCGAAAAACCCACAAGGAATATGCAATCAAAAAAAAATCGACTTGAACTGAAGGGTCAAAACCCTAGTTGAAAATGCAAAAACCCTAGGCGGCCATGGACAAACCAGAACTTAATGCAGAAAAAAAACGAATTCCTGCAAACAAATTTTTGAACACGCCACCGAGGCAAAGGATTTCGAAAATCTTATGAGTCTAAAATTTCATGAAGAAACATAAGATTTTCAAAACCTATTTTGAAAAATAACTCTGGAAATTTCAATAATGAAATTATTATTTTTCGAAAAAAATAACTCTGATACAATATAACGATGAGTAATTGGTAAAAACATTTAATGTGTTGAATGAAGAACAAATTAGTTTTTAAATAGATTTACAAGAGACAATGTTTCTAAATAAGAAACAGTTGTAAAAATAGAAACTATATCTACAGGATATTTACATTATAGATAACCATTAAATAAATAGAAACATATTATTTTAATATGATGAAGTTCCACTTGATTCAGGATTTGTTTCTTCAAAGAAAAATCTTCTCCAAAATGTGTATTTGATATATTCTATCTAATCAGCAAGCTTTGTTGTGTGAGCCTTAAGGGGGGATCCCTTAGCAAGTTGAAACTTTAGGTATTATACGTACTTTTGCAAGAACAATGTAATAAGGGGGGAATGTTAGTGCAATTTTCTATTACATGTTTATGTTAGATAGTGGTTATGTTATGATGTTGAGCGTTTGTGTGGTTGTGTTGGTTAAACCATAGATGGAGACTCTACGGGAACCAGCGAGTTTTTTTCACTGCCAAGTATTTGCACCAACAACTCGCCAATCATTTTGGCAAGTTTTTCCCAAAAACTCGGCAAGTTCGAGGGAAAAACTCGGTCGCAGAGAAACAAAAGGCCTACGGCTAGAAAAAGTGACTTTTTATTTCATTTTTGTTGCACTCTCTTGCTCCTCTAGGCAAGAAAAACCTCCCAACCTTTTGCCAATCCATTTGCTGGGATTTTGCACCAAGGAGTGGAGATTTGAAGCAATTTTTGAGTGAATTTCAAAGGCAAATTAGATTTCTCGATATTGAAGTATTTTACTTCTTTTTTGCTACACTTAGGTTTTAAAAACTCATCAATGCTAATACTAAGTACTCTAAATAGATTTAGATTCAACAAAACTATATTCATAACAACTTTTTGACAATTTTTTAATTGTTTTCGCAATTTTTTCATCCCCTACCTTTTTTTTGTTGAAAAAAAATTGTTTAGAATCTTAGATTCCATTAAATTTTTACTGATTTCAACTAATCCACATTGATTTAAACTAATTTGGGTTGTCTTATTTTTTTATTAAAATATTAACAACTTGTTCTTTCACTTTGTACGTGTAGGTTAATTTATAATGGCAAATAGAGAAGGTTTTATATCCAATTCAGCATTAGACTCCGCCCCATCAGTGTCACTACCATCATTTGTAGGCACTCCTCATGCACAAGCTAGAGACCCTGCTTGGAAAAATGTCTATCAAGGACTGGAACCTAGGCCATATTTTTGAATAAAATGTGAAAAATTATTTCAAGGAGGCATGGAGCACCTCAAATACCATCTTGCAAGCATCACCCATCATGATGCTAGGGGTTGTCCTCGTATCACCAAAGAAATAAAAAGAGAAATGAATGCCATACAGCCACAGAAGAGAAAGATTTGTGACTCGAGAGGGAAAGGAAACATCCATAGTTACTTTTCACAGTGTTCCTCTCAACCTTGAATTAACTAAAGATGAACTTTAGGGCATGGTGGGCTCTCTTTGTGGCCCACGTATCCGAACCAAATCCACCACCACCACCATGAGCAGCACTTTATCTACTTCTAGTAGAACCTCACATAATTGTTTTGTGCCCAAAAACACACCTAGAGCACAATCATCATTGGAGGCAACTAGGTGAAACAGGGAGGTGCATGAGAATGTCGACATTGCATGTGTTGATTTTTGGTACTTCAATAACATCCCTTTCAATGTGGCAAATAATCCTTATTGGGATAATTTGGTTACTGCACTGACAGTTGCGGGAAAAGGCCACAAGGCGCCTTCTAGCAAATAGTTGAGTGGGAGGTCAGTTGATTTAAATGTTTAGATAATTTATGTTGAGTTTTAGACTAAATCTACATTTTTAATTTATAGTGATTTCTGTTGAATTTAAGCTATTTTTTGTTTAAAAATTAAAAATTATGCACTTAATTTCACTTTGTATTAGTAGGTTGTTCGTGAATGTAATTGATAGGACAAGGGCAATGCTGGAAGATTGTCAGGCCCCCTATTTGAAAACCTGGTCACGGCAATCAACAAACCCAGCACAACATTATTAAATACCTAGACTTGGGTGATGCATGGAAAAGGGCCAAGTAGGGCAAAAGAAAGTATGACTTGATTAACAATTATCAATGGGAAAAATAATTATCACTTGGTAATGCCAACCCCATTAAGAAAGAGCTAGTTTAAAGGCAAAATATTATCACTTCTACACGGCCAACCCTTGCCAGTGTTGTTGCCACCTTGAGGAAATTAAAAGAAATTGAATTTATATGTTAATATACCGACTTTATCTTGCTGGCTGATGCAAACAAAATAAAGTTGTTATGTATTTAAAGGGCCGACCTCCTTGGAAGAGTCACCCCTCTTGGGTGAAAGGGTGCATGTGTGGGGAGCAAAAGAAGATAAGTTTGCAGTGAAAGAAGTACACAATTAACAAAATATTTTCCTAATAAGAGCAGATGTGGCGAAGATCTAGTAGTTTAAGTGCAGATCTAAGAGCAGTTTTGGAGCACAATTGTAACAGATCTTCAAGGTGATCTATAGCAGATTTATGGCGGACCTTCAAGGTGATCTATTGCAGATTTATAGCAGACCTTCAAGGTGATTAATCATCAGAAGCAGGAGAAGACATATATATTCAGCAAATAGCATCAAATAGGAAAAAGATAATCATCGAACAGCAGTATCATCTACAGCAGATGAAGTTGTAATAATAGCTTCAGTCATCATGTTATGAAGGAATAATTGTACTCCCTGTGCATATTTGAATGGATGTGAATGTCAATATATTTTGCAAACTTTATCTCTAACATATCTATATGTTCGTAATAAACATATGCAAGTAAATGTATATTTATATTTTTAAAATTGACAATATTATACACCCTCAAGAATCAACCACCTTAGGGAAGGAAAGGAAGTGCAAGGTGTGGAAATGGTGAGGCCTCACCAGGCACGCCACCTCTTGAGAATGGTTAAGGTCCACATGAGACCAAGGGGGACAGAGATTCCACTCTTGGGCCTAGGGTCGAGTTAAGGGCACCCTATTGCAATCTTCCTTCCGAGCCTATTGTTAGTGTTATGTAGCTGCGAGAGAGATCAACTATGTGTGATGGTCCTGCTGTGCGGTTCTCATAAATTGTTTGGGCTCGAGCTGTAGAAGTTTTATATTGCCAATAAGCTGCACTTGTATTGGATTCGAGTGTTGTGCTTCCTAAGGTGTTCGTGCAGTGTTTCTTTATTATTTCCCAGCTGTTGATATCGTGCTCAGACTGTATTTATTTCATCGTGGTTGAAGAGCTTTGTGGAGGAACATATATGCGATGACTTGGCTTCGTGGATGTGATGACTTGGCAGCTGTGTATATTCCTGTTGGTGATTTGGCATCATGAATTCACACTCAGCTATGCCAGCAGTTCACACTGGCATTTATTGTTTGTTAGTGCCGGCTTGATTGTATGTGGCGTCGGTTCACTCTCATCGTCCGTTGGATTCCTTTATGTCTCTTCATTTCCCTTTGCCGCTGTGATGTCACCGTATGACACCGTCGCTGCTTGGTGATCACGCGTATTGCTTCAAGTTTTCTCTATTCTCATTTTTGTCTTCTATCAAAATATATATCTATCGTAATGAGAGCTGTGTGAGTGCTTGTATATCGGGTGCTGAGAAATAGCTTGCGGGTGTGAGACAATTGTCTTGGCGATGTGAAGTTTTACAGCAGTGAATCTTTTCATTCTACAGTATTGAAGACTGTGGGGTGTCGAATATATAAGTTTTATATTCTCTACATCGAGGGTGATGTGTGTGCTATAGAATTATTTTGTAATTGATCAATGTGTGATCAAGGAGTGTGCATAATACATTCTAATCAGTGTCTGTGAGATACTTGAGCATTCTATATTCTGACATTGCATAGCAAAAGTCTTCAATGTTGAATTGTGTATAAGGCTTAGTGATTGACTGTTTACAATCATAAGCTTGAGAGCATTTTATTCAGTCTTGAGAATTCAATAAAGGAATATTTTTTTGAGTGTGGCTAGGTTTTTTCCTTGAGCAGGAGGGTTTTCCCAAGATAAATATTTGTGTCTTTTGTTATTGTATTTCTACATATTGTGTTCTTATATTCTGGTTCAAAACATTAACACCTATATGGGTTAGGTATTGAGGTAACTATAAAAGGGATCCTCAATCATAAGAGAAGGATGGCATAATGAAGGGGAACGGTGTATAGGCTCTGTTAGGTACGCCACCTCGTGAGCATGGTCAAGACCACATGAGGCCAAGGGGGCCAAATTTTCCGAACTTGGGCCTAGGACGAAGGATGATTAGGGCACCTCATCATGTCCTTCCTATCTCAACCCTTATTATGGTTGAGGCCATAAGAAATATGTGCTATAAGTGTATTTCTCTCTTAACCCTAAAATGGATGTATTACATGTATTAAGATTATAATATTATCTAATTTGGTTGCAGGTTCCAAGATAGGCATATCTCTAACTATATTGTGTTCCTTGTTTCATTTGGATTTTGTGAATCTAGGAAAGGGGCATTGCAAAGATATAAAAGTAATATTGTATTATTTAGCTTATAATGGTCATTTAAGTCATTTATTTAGTTTTTAGTAACTTTCTATTTTGTAATTCAATCAGTTAGTATTTAGTATCTTTTTGTTTTGTCTTTAGTTCTCAATTGTTTCCACTATTGAAAGATCTTTTGTAATTGCTTATATAAGGAGTATTCCTCTCCTTCATTTAATACTATCATTTCATGGTATCAAAGCATAGGTTATGTTTTAGTGGATTTTTTAATAAAAAATTGTAGTCCTTTTACCTAGAAATTTCATGGAAATTTATAGAAGCTTTTTTTGATCAGTTTTTTAAACAAAAAATCATGGGGTTTACCTAGAAAATTCTTCGGAATTTTTAGAAGTTTTTTGCTGATTTTTTTTTTTTTAAATTGACATTTTTTTCCCTAATAACTATGGTATTTTTATTTTTTTGAAAATTTTCCAAGGGATTTTCTTTTGAAAATCACACCTTCCATCCATAGAATCATTGCAACTATCTTTGTTGTAAATCGAGATTTTTTTCTAAGAAAATCATGCCTAATCAAGGGGTTTTTATTATCACGTTTCTCTAGAGATGTCTACTATGCGCAAGGGTTTATCAAAATTGAGACTTTTTTCTAAGGAATTGAGGCAACATTATTGGGCAAGAAATCATGTTTTTTTCCATCTACAAGTTTGTGTGACAATTTGTGTGTTTTGTTTTAGGTCACACCTAGGGTTCCTAGGGTTCCTAGGGTGAATGGCGTTCTTTTGCAAATGTTTTTGACAATTTTCTTACAAAATCATGGTGTTCTCTAGATGACTAGGGTTTTGATGATTTTTTCTAGAAAATTTTAGAGTTTTTTGCCCAGAGTTTTCTAGTTTTAGACAAATTTTTCACAAAATCATGTGTGATTTCTACTTATAGTCTTGCATCTAGGTTTTGACAATTTTCCACAAAATCATGGTTTTGTTTTGCAACTGAAATGGTAATTGATTGTTGTATTGACAATGGAGATGAAAGCTCCATTTAAAGGAATTATAAAGATGATGTTTCTAAATGAAACAATCATAAATTGAATGCAGAAATAGAAACTAAAAAAGTAACTAAAGCACACTAAGTGACCATTAAATAAGAAATATACCAATATTACTCTAATACCCTCCCTTAATGGTCCATTCTATGAACTACACCAAGTTGCCCCCTAAATTTTACAAACTTGTCTCGGTTCAAAAACTTGGTGAGGATATCTACAATCTAGACCTCAATTGGAACATACTACAACATCACAATTTCATCTTCAACAAGCTTTCTAATGAAATGACAATGAAGCTCTACACGTTTGGTTCGCTCGTGGAAGACTGGATTCTTGGCAAGTCGAGCACCCCTTGATTGTCACAAAACAAAGATGAAGGACCTTCTTGAGACATTTTCATGTCAGAGAGCATCGTCCATAGCTATATTGCCTCACATGTTGCTTTAATAGTTCCCCGATATTCTTGTAACATGACTAAACTACGGAGCTAAAAGAATGCATTACTAACATATAAACCTTATGAAAGAAACCATAAACATTCCATTCTATTTTTTTTACTTGAAATAAAGCTTATCAAGCAATTTGCATCTTTTAAACAAATAGGAAGTTGCTATAAAAGAAAAATATCACTAAATTTATCATTTCTACATAAATAACTAAATCAATAAATTACAAGAGAAGTTTAGAGATTGCAATGGATGAATAGACATTTGAAATCCATTATGGTTCCTTGTGCTTCCAAGTGTAACAATGAGGGAAAATATCATCAAGGCGTTTTTACCACCCAACCACCGATCTACTGATCCACCCGCACAACTTCCTACTCAAAGTGGCCTGCCCCTTCGCAGGGGTGTAAACATGATGATAGGTTAAGCCATCTAAGCCCAAGGTTTTGTTCCTACACAAATCTAGTCAATCATACACTATAGCTACTCCTAACTAGTGTGAACTCTGACTAATTAATGTATCTAGACCAAATGAGCTGACAGACACTAGCATGATATAGCATCACCTTGCCCAAGGTTTCTAGTTGCAAGCACGATTTAGACATGCAGTCAAGTTCATCAACCTACTCAACTTGGGTTACACAACACATGACTCCTCTAGTTATAAGTATCAACAGTTAAGAACATGCATTCTTGGCTTCCGTTCTTGTCAATTGATAGAACATTGGCATTGTTCTAATTAAGAAGTTCATAATCAAATAAGGTTCATGACTCAATAAGTCCTAACCTTTTCATCACTTGGTGTACAAAATAGATATGAAGTTCATATTTATTTTCACACTTATGTTAGACATGCTTATCATTAACGTTCAATAATATTGACCAATCATTCTTGGTTGTTTAATGTATCAAGTTTGAGATTACAGTTTCTACAATAAGTTATCTTGTGGTTTAGGCTTGCTAGCCATTAAGCATTTCCTAAAATCATAATAATCCTGATATGTATAGGGTTAAGTGGACATTTCTTGCTCTCATAAATGTGATGTCTCTGAACTTCTTCATGCATACATACGTGTTATCTTGCCACATAACCCTCTACACACCCGGGTTATTCTTTCCAGTAAATGTATTCGGAAACAAGTATATAAAATTCCTCTTCATTTCATGATTCCAGTTCCCTTAACATTATCCAATGTTATCTAGCATAGAAATACATAAATGTCTAAGACAAACTTGTGAGCTTTAATTGATTCTACCCATTAAAAATGGTGAACTACAGCTGTACAAATACTTTACCCTTTTTTGGGTCTTTAACCAACTCAGAAATTGAGTTCTGGTAAGAAGTTTATGCAAAATCAGATTATCTATGTGATTCCACAATAGTGGAGGTTTTATCAAAACACATTTCAGAATTGAAGATTATTCTATTACTTATAAATCACAAAGTAATCATATAATTTTAGTTAAACTATGTTATGGCTCTCAATTTTCTTTGCATGAAATGGTGAGAAGCAACACCTCACTTCTGTGATGTTTATATCACAAGGAAACTATACGTAATCATTCTTAGTTAAGAAATACAACAATATTCTCTCTAACCTTTAATTCCTTAAGAAACATTATCTTATTACTTACTAATGCATACTGGAAACAGTTGATATCATGGATATTGGCAGAATTTTAAGACTGAAAAGATTAAAAAATCACATGCCTGAATCTAAGTTGAGTCTGGAGTTTACAAATAATGGACTTGTAGTGCCTTTGACTGTCGTCTCTGCTCATGGCTTATCTATTTGAGCTGTCTTATTTTCCAAGCATAATGAGTGCACGTATCTCAAAATATTCCCAGTCGTTCTTATTTGTATGAACAGACTTCAAAACCCTTCCATTTTTGCTTCATACAAAATCAGTTATTCTTCTTTCAATTCCATTTCCAAGTATGTCAGTTCATTCGAATTATTTCATTTGTCTTTACTTTTTGGATACAATTTCCATATCGTGGAATTAAATATTGCCCTCCACACTACATTATGTGGTTTAAAAAATATCTTTAGCTGGCACCGCCTTAATTCTTATGTGGCGGATAACTGATATGACCAATCTTGCATTTCAACTATGACGTTTGTCTATTATGTAATATCATTCATGAATAAGGTATGATATGAATTAAACCATAGTATTTCTTCATTATACCATGAGTCTATGTGTGTAGTATATATAGTTAACATATATACCTATGTATATGTATGTGCATACTTGTGCCATATTATCATAATGCACATGTATAAACATATATATGCATGTGTATGTGTGTATTATGTATACTACACTCACAGATTCATATATATAAACAAAATGCGTTTGTTACATAAAAAATAAGATTTAATCCAGAGTGATTATTAATTTAATCTCATAATTTGAGCAATGTTAAACAAAGGCTTAAGTCAACGTCATAAGTCCCAGCCTAGGTGAAACCCTAATGACTTAACTAACAGTGTAGGGTTTGACCAACAAAGGAGCCTAGTACACAACTCCACATTTCTAGGCTTAATATCAAACTTGACTTAGCCAATACTTACAAGTTAGGAACTTAGATAGCTTGAAACCCATGATCATGTTTACCTCCCATACCTCATGATACTTTCCCTCCCTCCTCGGAGGATTATGATTTCTCTGTAACCACTAGGTCAAAGAAATGTAGTTAGCCTGAAATCATTTCAATTATTCTAACATGTGCAATATATCGAATTGCAAATCAAAATTGTGATCATAGCATAAAGTCATTCCACATATACATGCTGAGCCATTGTTCCATTAAATTACATGAAATAAAAACATCTATGAAATCAATACAAATCATAACAAAGTATCAGTGAACAAGAGGGATGTGACAATCCTACTTCTGTCAAGGAAAGAGCTACCACCTACTGCTTCTAATTGGACCATGTGACAGCACTTGTCCCAAGACTGGAGACATACCCAGAAGTAGACTTTCTGTCATCAACAGAACTTGCCCAACCTAAGTCTATAAAACCAATCAACCGAGGATCTTTGCTTATGTTGTACTCTGGTGTCCCTTTCACATATCGCAGTATACACTTCATTGCAACCCAATGTTTTGCCTTACAAGTTGTCATAAAACAAGATATGTAGCTCACAGCATAACTTAGATCAGGTCTAGAGGTTGTACGATAGATTAGGCTGCCCACTAGTTGCCTAAAAGTTGACTCATTCACCACAAGTGTATCTGATTTGGCTGATAGTTTCAGCCCTTTCTCCATAGGTGTAGAAAGGCTCGCAATCAGTCATCCTGAACTTATCTAGCGAACTCCGAGCATACTTTAATTCAAGAATGAAAATGTTGCCATCTATCTGCCAAACCTCTACACTAAGACAATAATGCAGAAGTTCCAAATCAGTCATATCAAATGTCTGACACAAATTCAATTTGATCTGCTCAAGTAACTATGCCCCATTACCAATAATGAAAATACCATCAACATAGATGACATGAAAAATGATGTCATTAACAGTGCTTTTGACATACAAGTTTGGATTTGAAGGACTTCTATGAAAACCTTGTGCAACCAAATAAGTATCAATTTTGATGTACCAATCCCTGCGGGCCTACTTTAGGCCATAAAGAGCCTTGACAATTCTACACACATGGTGATCTTTGCCTACAACTTTGAAACTAGGAGGCTGCAACATATAGACTTCTTCCTCCAAATCACCATTGAGGAAGGCACTCTTCATGTCCATTTGATAGACTTTCCAACCACGATGTGCTACAATGGCCAGAACCAACTGGATGGTGCTCATCTTTGTTGTACAAGAAAAGGTTTCCTCATAGTCAACGTCTTCTTTCTATGAGAAAACCTTAGCCACCAACAGAGCTTTGTAATTATCAAGAGTACAATCAGCTTTGTACTTCACTTTATAGACCCATTTGCGGTCAATGGGTTTCTTCCTTGGTGGAAAATCTAACAGAACCCAAGTGTTGTTCTTTAGAAGACTATGATACTCAACTTCCATAGCCTTTTCCCATTTGCCTTTGAATAAGTCGGGGGCTCATAAACACTATTGAATGTTGGCCATAAGAGCAAAATTGGATGTGGTCTTCTTACTCTTGCCTTTGAATGATCTACCCTCAACAAACTTATCATAAACATTGCCGATAAGATTTTCCCACTACTTAGGGTAGAGAGTAGAACCATCTTCTTCCAAATTAGGTTGAGTATCATGACTTGGGCTGCCTAGAACGAAATCATCTGGATGTTGATCCAGGTTATCCTGAGGGAAATTTGGTGGTACAATGTCATGACTAGGAGATTCCACTAGTTCATGTTCAAAATCTTCAATATCCCTCTCTACATGTAAAGAAAATGGAAGCCTAACATCTAAATTTATTTTCTTCAAAGGCTGATCTTCAGGACTCTGGATAGGAGAAGAGAGCATAAAGTGTTAGCATCAAATGATGGTAACCGGTAAGCTTTTTACCGGTCCAAGTATTGTCATTGATTGGCAAAAGAGGATAGAGATTTGTCATCTCTATACAGGCTGAAGCTCTAAGAAAATCTACATCAAGAGAGGCTGGTTTGGCAAGAAAAGAAAAACTGTAATCCATTGTAACCGGTCGCTACACTAACCATCAGTAACCGAGCAATGCACTCAATTAGGGAAGAGAGTATTCCAGTATCAACCAAGGACCGAACTACAATCGGTATAGACTAGTACATCTAAAAGCAATATCCAACTAGTGTCTATAACACAACAGGGACAATGTAACCGGTAATCCACGCAAGAGGAAGCACACCGAGGACGATGCAACTGGTAAGACAAGAAAGAGACTGCAACAAATCGAAGGACTCAACCAGATATATTATAAGACTCCGGTATGAACCGAGGAAGTCATAGTCAACTGTCAACTATCTATTCCAACCAGCTCTTTCTACCGGGATTTAGTGCAGTAAATCCAGGTGATCTTGAGTTGTCTTGGTGATCGGTTTGAGGCGCACATAAAGGATTTAAAGCCGGAATCAATGGTTTCTTGAGGCATGACTGAAGGATTTAAAGCCGGATTCAGTGGCTTTAAATCAAAGTGTTATCTCCTATGAAGGAAGGTTGCCTGACACGCAACTATTGTTTTCTTCATGAAGCGGATAAAGCTAGAGCATGCATCGGATGTTTGCTCAGTGAACTAATACTCCACTGAGTGATGTATTCGTAAGATCTCAGGATTAGGTCATGCATTTGAGGAGCAGTTAGGGCAACAAAACTGTATATATTCTTATGCCTGTTGAGAATAAGAGTTGCCTTCATTCTGCCGAGAAAAAGAGTGAACCTATATGCTACAGAAGCAGGGGTAAAAGAAAATAGAGAAAGAGAGATAGAAGATTGTGCAAAGCAGCACAACAGTAGATGAGAATACACCTGCGGCGACCGGTGATGATTCTCAATTGAGCACAAATAGAGATCTTATCAGGCTAAGCAAAGTCATCTGTAAAGATCACACTTCTATTATTTTCTAGCAAACTACAATAGACAAATCCCAGTATTTGGGTGGACTCTAAAAGGTCCCTTGTATCAAAATCCCTTAACCGGGTGACATCTTTGAAGGTGTTTAAAGTCCTTTAACCGGGCAGGTCCTAACAGACCTTATTGTAACAAATCCCTTGACCAGGTCGCATCTAACAAGTGCGCTTTTATCCTTTAACCAGGAAGGCTCTTAACAGGGCGTACTCCAAGAGAGTACAAAATTTGTGAGGTCTCCTCACACCGTGGTTTTTATCCTAACCGGGTTTCCACGTGATAAATCTGGTGTCACTTTGTGATTGTTTACTTACTGTTATTATTTGCTTAAATCTGCTTGCCTTTTGTGCTGTAAGTTTACTTCATTGGATTTAGTGAGAAAAAGTTTTTAGAGGTGCTGATTCACCCCTCCCCTCTCAGCACCGGTTGGGACTGTCATAAAGAACCCACCTTCTTCATCAAAAACCACATCTCTACTGAACATGACACAATCAATGTCCACATCAATCAGCCAATAAGCTTTATGATTGTCACTGTAGCCTATAAGCATCAACTGTTAACTTTTGGAATCCAGATTCGTCCTCTATGCATCTAGAATCCAAGCATATGTTGTTGAACAAAAAACTTTCAAGTGACTAATATTTGGCTTCCTCCTGGACCAAGGTTCCTCTGGGGTCTTCTTGTTGACGACACATGTAGGTGAACGATTCAAAAGGTACACTACACCATGCACTGCCTCTGCCCAATAACTTCTTAGGAACATGTCTATGCTCCAACATAGACCAATTTAATTTTGTAATAGTATGGTTCCTTCACTCAACAACACCATTTTGCTAAGGGGTGTAAGGTTTGGTAAGCTAACACTGCAAGACTTTGGACACTCTCCAAGAGTCTTCGTCTCAGAAGAGAGTGCAACATTACTTCCCTACCTAGCAAGCTTCACAAACACCATGTATATGTGACTAAATCTCAGGTAAGGCATTCACCAAATTCTCCTGAGATAGCTGAGACAGAGGGACTGTTGAAGTGACCATATTGTTGATGCCAAAGAGAACTAATGGATGAACTCTTTGCAGCCAATGCAAACTCCTGGGGCTATCCAGTATCAATAAGGCAAAATAATCCATAATATTTAAGGCAAACAGCAATTGTAGTCTTTGACTCTTTGTCAACAATATGACAACTGTGTGTATTGAAGATGTAATGTCCCCAATTAAGCAGGTAGCTAGGCTTGTTATTGTCAGTTCATCAATGCAATCCCTGTGAGCTGACGGTTTGATTAGGGGATCTCCGTGTTGCACTTACTATTTTTAGTAAGTCAATTATACCCGGTTTCTATTTTCGGTAAGGCAGTTGGGCGTTGATTTTAGTCTTCATTCTTCTTTGGAGTTCATTCCGGAATTGTCAATTATCACCTTCTTCATATTTTATGGAATGAAGCTTGGCTTATTTCAATTTATTACTTTAAGTGTTTTAATTTGAAAGTGTGAACTTGACGATTGATATCACTTAAGTGAAAGGTTTGTTTATGAAGCTGAATGGTGGTGTGAAGATGAAGATTTTATATCTCTTATTAAAAGCCCAGCCTTGCGTTAATTTTCATTGTGCTATGATTATTCGAATTGAGAATTCTAGAGTTGTTTGAATTGCTAAGGAAGCAAGGATTTGATAGCTTTGGAGAAACAATTATTCTCCCAAGTATTGCGTTGTGAGATGGATCCTTGTGCCATCGAATGATGCTAAGAATGCCAGAGGTTTTGTATGCAGTTGGCGGCTAACAATTCTGGGCTGTGAGTTTTTAGCAGAGCTGTGTATTATCGGCAGGGCCGTTTGGGCTTATCCAAGGCTGTTAGCACAGAGGTTTCGTGCAGCCTAAGTTCTATCAACCATCCGCAGGGCTTAGCGTCCAACACCAGGCGTGTGTTCTTCACTATCGGCTCCTTCAATAGCAGCCGCAATTCATAGGAAAGCTTGTGTGAATGATACCAGCCGGCAGATAAATATTTAGTTATTGTGTATGGAATAACAGGTGCCAAATTAATGTTATTTGATTTGTGTGAAGATTTTAAATTGAAAGTATTGAGTTATTTGATATGGAGATTCATTACTTAATATTTCTAAATATCATGAATTGAAATTGAAATTCCAGTTAAGATAGAAATTAATTGTTGAAGCATGAGTATTCAAAATTGTCGGATTTTTTAGAAAAATTATCATTGCAGGAACAAGAGCTACATAGGCTCTTTACAGTGGTATCAGAGCTTTGATCCTGCCAGCCTACAGTTTGGGCCCAGCTATGGCAGAAAGATTTGCACCAGGATTTCATTATGCCCGCAGAGGTAGAGCTTTGCCACCTCCTGAAGGGAATGAACAGACAGGTAATAGAGATAGAGATAATGTGGGAAATGACATGGACAGGGAAGCCAGAGATGCTTTCCAAAATCTTGCAGAAGGACAACACCATGTTGCAACTATATTGCAACAACTATTGGATACTTTGCAGCGCATGAATGTACCAGGAGACCGAGACAAGGGTACTAGAGGTGCATCAATTGGTTCACATAGATCCAGGATTGTGGATAGACAGGAGACCAGGGATGATCCTACAGGCACCTGTGATAGACCATTACATCCTACATTCCTGAGGCCTGAAGACAACACAGTTAGCGTTGAGTCTGAGCCTGCTCCTTTTGTGGATGATATGGTAGCTCATTATGCTAAATGGGATGCATTACCTGAACCCATTAAGAGAAATTTGAACTTTGACAGGTTCCTGACTCAGAAAAGAGAACATTCTAGAGGCAGGGCTAATCCAGATATGAGACAAAGGCCTAGACAGTTTGAGCTCAAACAGGCAACCAATAAACTCACCATGACTCATTTTGATGGGAGTGGAAAGATGACAGCCAGGGCCTGGATCCATAAGTTGGATACTTATCTTGCATTACGTCCTATGTCTGAAGAGGACACTGTTCAATTTGTTGTTTTGCACTTAGACGGAGCTGCTCATGATTGGTGGTATCATGGTCTCGTGTCATTATAGCATGATCAGGTAAGAACTTATCAAGAGTTTCTGCATAATCTGGTTGAGAGATTTGACAGGAAAGATCCTGACTCATATTTTTGTGATTTAGCTCAACTCAGACAGATTGGTAATTTGGAGACTTTTATTAATGAGTTTCAGAAAGTTTCAGTGATGGTTTATGATATTTCAGAGAGAAGACGGGTGATGCTATTTACAGAAGGATTAGTAGAACCTCCCAGAGGCTGGGTTAAGTCTTTTGATCCCCCCTCCTTGCAGGCAGCCATGAAGAAAGCTCGGGACTTAGAGTTTTCAACTCCACGCACTCATTTCCCTTCTAGACCATCCAGTTCTTCACAAGACAATAATTCTGCCCCAAAGAAAGAGGACGGATCAGATTCTAAGCGTCCTATGACGGGACCACTAGATCAGGAAACTCTTAATGATTTGAGGAGAAAGAGGTTATGTTTTTATTGCAGGGGTCCCTATGATGAGAAACATGAGTGTCCTTTGAGGCCTAAGGGTAGAAATAGACTTATGGAATGGTTTTATGATGATGAGCATATGACTGATTTTTCAAAACAGCAGGTTGACACTGAAGAAGGAATAACTACAGAGAGGAAAAACGGTGAAGATCCTAAGCTTAAGGTGGTTTATCTTTCTAGCATGCAGAAGGAAGGGTCTTTCAGATTACGTGGGCTCTTGGCGGGACAGCGTGTCATTGCATTATTGGATACAGGGGCAACACATACTTTTATTGATTCAGGGTTAGTATCCAAGAGAGGTTTGCTGACTGGAGATTTTGAGGGAATTAGTGTCAAGGTTGCTGATGGTTACACTCTTAAGTGTGACAAAATGATTTCGAATCTGCCCCTCAGGTTAAACAATTATGACTTTAAATCTGATTTTTATGTGGTTGATATGGGTGGGACAGAATTGGTTATAGGCATGAGTTGGTTGCATTCCATTGAGGCATTTTACCTCAGCCTTAAGGATATGGAAATGAGTTTCAAAGTGGATGGAAAGAAGCATATTCTGAAAGCCATCAAGGAAGAGAATTTGAAGACAATTACTTTCAGACGTATGCAGCATCTTATTAATCATGATGCAGTGGAATGGGCAGCAAAGTGCAGGATGTTACCCACTTCTGAGGAGGCTGAGAAGTCAGTCTATCAACCTGATATACAGGAACTTCGGGTTAAACACTCCAAAGTGTTTAGTGATTTACCACATGGCCGGCCACCGGACAGAGGCATAGATCATATTAATGAGTTAAAGGAGGGTACTAGACCCATTATGATCACTCTCTACCGGCATCCCAAGCGGTTGGAAGATGAGATCGAGAAGACTATTGAGGAGCTGCTCTCTATGGGTCACATCAGGTCGATCAAGTCCCCTTTTGCTTCATCGGTAGTTTTGGTGAAGAAGAAGGATGGCACCATGAGGATGTGTATTGATTATAGAATGCTGAATCGTAAAACCATTAAGAACAGGTATCCTATTCCTCGCATTGATGAGCTGATTGATGAGTTGCACGGAGCTGCCTTCTTTTCTAAGATAGATTTGAGATCTAGATATCATCAAATTCGGGTTCGGGAGGAGGATATAGAGAAGACAGCCTTCAGATGTCATTATGGACACTTCGAGTTTTTGGTCATGCCTTTTGGGTTGACCAACGCTCCGGCAACATTTCAGTCTACCATGAATAGGGTCTTCCATAGACAGTTGAGGAAGTTTGTATTGGTTTTTTTTTATGATATCTTGATTTACAGCAAGACGTGGGAGGAGCATCTGTTGCATCTAGACACAGTGTTGGGTATCTTGGTTGAGGCTTCCTTGTTTGCTAAGGAGTCTAAGTGTGCTTTGGGCATGTCTGAGTTACTGTATCTGGGGCATATTATTAGCGCAAAGGGAGTTCATATGGATCCAGATAAGGTTCGCGCTATCATTGATTGGCCAGTTTCAAAGAGTTTGACTCAACTTAGAGGGTTTATTGGTTTATGTGCCTTTTACCACAGATTTGTTGCAGGCTTTTCCCGACATGCAGCTCCCCTTACTGATCTGACTCGTAAGGGTGCTTTCCAGTGGACTCCTCAGGCACAAGAGTGTTTTGAGAAGTTCAAATTAATTATGACTTCTTGCCTGGTGTTGGCTATGCCTGATTTCTCCAGACCTTTTGATTTGCATTGTGATGCGTCAGGTGAGGGCATTGGTGTCGTTCTTTCACAGGACCGTCATCCTATTGTGTATGAGAGCAGGAAGCTCAGAGGTCCTAAGAAGTCTTTCAGTGTTTATGATAAGGAGATGTTAGCCATCATGCATGCTTTGGCTAAATTCAGACAATACTTGGTTGGCAACAAATTCTACATTAAAATTGATCATGATAGTCTGAAATATTTCCTGGGGCAACGTGATCTGAATGAGCGGCAACAGAAATGGGTCAGCAAGCTTTAGTCTTATGATTTTGATATCACCTATATCAAGGGTACGCAGAACATTGTTGCTGATGCTCTCTCTAGGAGACCACACTTTTGTGTTTTGACAAAGGTTACTAAGGATTGGAAACATTTGATTGTCGCAGAGTATGCGAAGGATCAATGGGCCACTGACTTTCTTGATGGGACTATCCAGGATGACAGGTATGCTCTTGTGAATGAGTTGATCATTTACAAGGGAAGGGTTTGGTTGGTGGCTGGTTCGAGTGTTATACAGTTGGTGCTGAGACTTTTTCATGATTCCCCTTTGGCTGGACATTCGGGTTTCTATAAAACTTACAGGCAGGTGCGTGAACGTTTCACATGGAGGGGTCTCAAGCATGATGTTCAGAGTTATGTCAGAGAATGTTCTGTTTGTCAGCAGAACAAGTAGGAACATACATATCCAGCGGGTTTATTGCAGCCACTACCTATTCCTGACCGGAAATGGGAGTGCATTTCTATGGATTTTATTGTGGGCCTGCTTAAGGTCCAAGGTAGAGACTGTATTTATGTAGTAGTGGATCGTCTTACCAAATTTGCTCACTTCTTTCCCATTACTACTACCTTTTCAGCGGTATAGGTGGCAGAATTGTTTTCGGTTACATGGGTTACCGCGGAGCATTGTGAGTGACCAGGATAGTCGTTTCATGAGTCACTTTTGGCAAGAGTTGTTCAGGTTATGTGGTACAGAACTAACTCCTAGCACTAGCTATCACCCACAGACTGACGGTCAGACTGAGATTGTTAATAAATGGGTGGAGGGCTATCTTCATAACTATGTTTCCACTCAATAGAGGGCTTGGGTGAAGTGGGTTTATTTATGTGAGTACTACTATAATTCGACTCATCAATGTCTATCTGTATGACTCCTTTTCGAGCTTTGTATGGATATGATCCTCCCAGTTTCCTTGATTTGATGCTCAGTGATAGCAGAGTACCTAGTGCAGGTGATTTGTTACAAGATAGTCAAGATGTTTTAGGCGCTTTGCGGGATAATATACAGCGAGCACAGAATCAGCAGAAGCAGTATGCTAATCAAAGGAGAGTGGCCCGTTCTTTTGAGGTTGGGGATATGGTGTATTTGATGCTGCAACCGTACAGGCAGTCTTCCATTCGGAGAAGCGGGGCTGAAAAGCTTAAACCTCAGTATTATGGTCCCTTTTGTGTGGTTCGGCGGGTTGGCGAGGTTGCTTATGAGCTGGATTTGCCTTCTGATAGTAAGGTGCACAATGTTTTTCATGTGTCCCATCTGAAGAAAGCTTTGGGAAGGCATGTTATTCCCTCGTCTGTTTTAGCACCATTGGATGATGAGGGGAAGCTAGAATTGGTCCCTGAAGCCATTTTGGATACCATGGAGAGACATTTGCGCAGACGAGTTATCCGAGAGTTTTTGGTTAAGTGGCATGGTCTTCCGAATGAGGATGCTACTTGGGAGTCAAAGGATATTTTGCAGCATCCTGGTTTGCGATTGCTTGAGGACAAGCAATCTTGGGGAGGGAGGACTATAATGTCCCCAATTTAGCAGGTACCTGGGCTTGTTATTGTCAGTTCATCAATGCGATCCCTGTGAGCTGACGGTTTGATTAGGGGATCTCTGTGTCGCACTTACTATTTTTAGTAAGTCAATTATACTTGATTTCTATTTCGGGTAAGGCAGTTGGGCGTTGATTTTAGTCTTCAGTCTTCTTTGGATTTCAATCCGGAATTGTCAATTATCACCTTCTTCATATTTTATGGAATGAAGCTTGGCTTATTTCAATTTATTACTTTAAGTGTTTTAATTTGAAAGTGTGAACTTGACGATTGATATCACTTAAGTGAAAGGTGTGTTTATGAAGATGAATGGTGGTGTGAAGATGAAGATTTTATATCTCTTATGAAAAGCCCAGCCTTGCGTTAATTTTCATTATGCTATGATTATTCAAATTGAGAATTCTGGAGTTGTTCGAATTGCTAAGGAAGCAAGGGTTTGATAGCTTTGGAGAAATGATTATTCTCCCAAGTATTGCGTTGTGAGATGGATCCTTGTGCCATCGAATGATGCTGAGAATGCCAGAGGTTTTGTATGCAGTTGGCAGCTAACAATTCTGGGCCGTGAGTTTTTAGCAGAGCTGTGTATTATCAGCAGGGCCGTTTGGGCTTATCCAAGGTTGTTAGCACAGAGGTTTCGTGCAACCTAAGTTCTATCAACCATCCGCAAGGCTTAGCGTCCAACACCAGGCATGTGTTCTTCACTATTAGCTCCTTCAACAACAGCCGCAATTCATAGGAAAGCTTGTGTGAATGATACCAGCCAGCAGATAAATATTTAGTTATTGCGTATGGAATAACAGGTGCCAAATTAATGTTATTTGATTTGTGTGAAGATTTTAAATTGAAAGTATTGAGTTATTTGATATGGAGATTCATTACTTAATATTTCTAAATATCATGAATTGAAATTGAAATTACAGTTAAGATAGAAATTAATTGTTGAAGCATGAGTATTCAGAATTGTCGGATTTTTTAGAAAAATTATCATTGCAAGAACAAGAGCTACATAGGCTCTTTACAGAAGACGACATACAACTTTGGACAATTGTGTATAATCTGATTCACTGAGAGCAGATTTAGGTCCATGCTTGGAGCATAGTATATGTTGAGAAATATGAGATTTCTCCCACCAAATGTAATCCAAGCGTTGCCCTTGTTGACAACTATATACTTTTCACCTCTGCCAAAGATCATTGAATTGGAGCATGGTGTGTACTCCGTGAACCAATCTCTTATGTGTGTAAAGTGTTGAGAAGCTACAAAATCAATGTACCAAGCATATATTTTGACATAATCTACTAGTCTTTTGGCCATAAATGCATAAAAGGCAAAACTCCTACTTAGTATGCTTTGCAACATGGGCCTTCTACTGAGACCCTCCCTAATTGGATTTTTCATTAGCAAATTGTTTCCTGCATTGGTTCTTCGTATGACCAAGTTTACCACAGAAGTAACATTTGATTAGCTTCTTGGAACTCTCCTCAGATTTGCTTTGTCCTTTTTGCTGAATAGATTTGCCTTTCCCTTTGCCTTTGTCATTGACTTTGGCAATAAATGCTTGTTCCACAGTAGGTGTCTGGCTACTGCCAAACTACTGTTTCCACTTGTCTTGTTGCAAGAGCTTGTTGCACAATTCATCAAACTTGATATCAACATTGGTAGATGTAATGTTGAGAGTCTTAATGATAGGATTTTCAACGTGATAACCATCATATCCTCTTCTTCCATTGCACGACCAATAGCCTCCAACTAGTTGTGAATATCTTTTATCTTCATAAGAAGCTCTTGCAGAGACACCTTATCATCCATCATAATGGAAAATACCATGTTCTTAAGACAAAACGCTTTGCCCTTGTCTGATTGTTCGTGGAAATTCTTCAAATGAGTCCAAATCTGTGCAGCTATCTTGCTATACAGCACTTCTAAAAGCATGTCATCGGGGACCGATAACTTAATGAGCATGATCGCTTCCTGATTGCACTCATTATACTTATCCTACTCTTCCTGGGACAAGCAGCTTTACCAAGTACTATTTTATCCAGGCACCAATACTCAAAGATCATGAACATGCCTTGTTTCCGCGTGTTGTAGTTCTTGTCGTTGAAGCGTTGACTACTTTCCAGCATGGTGTCGGTCAATGATGCCATCCCTCCCATTTTCCAATGCACGAAAAATGAGGTAAGAATAGAAGCACTAATGCTGATTGCAGAAAATCTGATTTCTCTGGTAAAAAATCAAACAATAAACATGTGGCACAAATCCTTGGATCGAAACCTTGCTCTCATACCATGAAATGGTAATTGATTGTTGTATTTACAATGGAGATCAAATCTTAAAGGAATTACAAAGACAATGTTTCTAAATGAAACAATCGTAAACTAAATGCAAAAATAGAAACTAATTAAAGTGTATTAAGTGGCCATTAAATAAGAAATATACCAATATTATTCTAATAGCAACAATGTTTTTTGATAGTTTTTGGACAAAATTGTGGTTTTCCGTCTTCGACAAAAGTTTTTAACATTTTTTTACAAAATTGTGGTTGTTGTTTTTCTAAAGCGGTGTAGGCATGGTTTTTCAAAATTGTAAAGGAAGTGATTTTCCAAAAAATGTGGGTTTCAAAATTTTCGCACAATTATCTAGAAAAACAAATCATGGGTTATAGACGTTTTTGACAATTTCTTATCAATAAAAATCGAAGGTATTTGATAAGTTGGCTTTTATCTTGTTTTTTGTATCTCTAGATAACAAGAGGATGGCTTCATTAGCCAACATCGTGTTGGAAGGCAACCAATGCATTCTCACCATTTTTGAGTCTCAAGATCTTGCATTGGCTGCAAAGAGTTCACCTATCACTACTTTTTGGTGCAAGTTTGTAAAATTTCAAGACAAACTTGGTGTAGTTAGTAGAATGACCATTAATGGGGAGTATTAAAACAATATTGCAATAGGTGAAGATAGCTTTTGGATTTGATTGTGTTAAAGTTTTTGCAACATTTCAGATCACATTTTATGATCCATCATCAAGATGAAGTAGTGCTAGCAGAAGAAAAAATGATGGATCATAGAGCATGATCCAAAATGTTGATGCAAAAACTTTAACACAATCCAAAAGTTATCTTCATCAATACATGTATTGTGGAAAAAATAATGAATTTGAATTTTGTAATATTTAGCTTATAATGGTCATTTAAGTCATTTAGTTAGTCTTTAGTAACCCTTTTATTCTGTAAGTCAATCAATTAATATTTAGTATTTTTCCATTTTGTCTTTAGTTCTTGATTGTTTTCGTTATGGAAAGATCTTCTGCAATTGCTTAGACAAGGAGCATTCCTCTCCTTTGTTTAATACAACAACAATCAATTATCACAATAGAAAAAATATGGTTGCACTAATCTTTCAAATGGGTCAGCAAATGGGAAAAACTACTTCATCATTAAGTTTTTGGTAGCTTGCAAAAATGATGTTGTATTCTTGAAATTGGTGGATGCCTACAACAAAGTGAAAATTGCAGAAACTTTGGCTCTAATGTTGGAGCAAGTTGTCATGGAGGTGGGAATTGAAAATGTGTTGCAAACAATAACTGACAATGCAACAGCACATGTGGCGGCTGGAAGAATCCTCCATGAGAAACACGACAATTTTTTGGGCACCTTATGCAACAAATGTCTTTGATCTTCTTTTGGAGGGTATGTACAAACTTGATTGAGCGACACCAACAATAGAATTTGCAAAAAGGATCCCAAAACTTACCTACAATCACCCTCGGGTTCTTCATTTGATGAGAGATCACACCCAAGGTAAAGAGTTGGTAAGATCAAGTGTCATAAGGTTTGCAACAATTTTCTTCATATTACAAAGCATTCTTGGTTCATTGACAGGTTTGACACAATGTTTGTGAGTCAAGCATGGCTAGACTCAACTTATTCAACGAAGTGTAAAGGAGAGAGAGTTGCAAGCATAGTCTTCAACAACCTATTTGCACAAAGAGCTACAAATATTGTGAAGGTAACTTCTATAAAATTATTAACGAAATATTTGTATTGAAAGAATGAATGTTACAAAGAGCTTACAAGCTCATATATCACACAACAAATATACAGGAAATAGAAACTATCTAAATAAGATAGAGATAGAGCATTAATAAATATTAGAAATATTCTAATACCCTCCCATAATGCTCAATCTATCAATAACACCAATAGCCTCCCTGAATTTTACAAATTTATCAGAACCGAGAGACTTGGTGAAGATATCAGCAGACTACTCTAAGGTGGAAACATACAGCAACTGAATAGATTTGTCTTCAACCAGCTGACGAATGTAATGACAATGTGTTTCGACATGCTTGGTTCGTTCATGGAAGACTGGATTCTTTGCCAGTTTGAGTACTCCCTAATTATCACAGAATATAGGGGTCAGTCCTGATTGAGGAACATGCATATTTGCAAGCATCCGCCGAAGCCAAACTGCCTCACAAGCTGCCTTAATTGCTCCCCGATACTCTACTTCAGTCGAAGACAGGGCCACCGCCTGTTGCTTCTTACTAGTCCATGTCACAACAGCAGATCCTAAATTAAACACATATCCAACGGTAGACTTACAATCATCAACAGAGTCGGCCCAGTCTGAATCTGTGTAGCCACATAGTGTAGAATCAGACTTCTGAGTGTATAGAAGACCATAATCAAGAGTACCACTCACATAGCGCAGGACATGCTTTGCAGCTGTCCAATGATCAGTCTTGGGTGCTGTCATAAAGCGGGAGACATAGCTTACAGCAAAACTAATGTCAGGTCTGGTGGCAGTAAGAAAAATGAGACTACCCACTAGTTGTCTAAACAAGTATTCATCTACAACAGGTGAATCAGACCGAGCTGATAATTTGAGCCCGGGTTCCATAGGAGTGAGAGCAGGTTTGCAATCCTGCATTCTGAACCTGTCCAGAAGACTTCTAGCATACTTGGACTGAGAAAGAAAGATACTGTGTTCAGTCTGCCAAACCTCAATTCCGAGACAATAGTGCAAGAGTCCCAAATCTGTCATATCAAAAGTGCTGCACAAATCCTGTTTGATCTCAGTGATCAAATGTGCTGAACTTCCAGTGATGATCAAATCATCCACATAAACAACGATAAACAAGACATCATCACCTACATGTTTGATATATAGGTTTGAATCCGATGGACTCCTCTGAAAACCATGGTCAGTTAAATATTTATCAATTTTCATGTACCAAGCCCGAGGAGCTTGTTTCAGACCATAGAGAGCTTTGACAAGTTTACAAACTTTGTGTTCTTGACCAGCAACCTTAAATCCAGAAGGTTGCGTCATGTAGACCTCTTCTTGTAAGTCACCATTCAAAAAAGCACTCTTGACATCCATCTGATGAACTTTCCAACCAAACTGAGCTGCTAGGGCAAGAACAAGCCGTATGGTACTCATTTTAGCTGTGGGAGCAAACGTCTCCTCATAGTCAATACCTTCCCTTTGTGAGAACCCTCGAGCAACAAGACGAGCCTTATACTTGTCTAAGGTGCCATCAGCTTTATATTTTACCTTGTATACCCATTTGCAGCTAACGGGGTTCTTCCCTGCAGGAAGATCAGAAAGAACCCCAAGTTTGATTTTTCTGAATACTCTGAAGTTCAGCTTCCATGGCCTGTTCCCATTCAGGAATACCTTTAGCCTCGGAATAAGTCTGGGGCTCATAAACACTATGAATGTTAGCCATAAGAGCAAAATTAACTATTTGTATGCTCTTATTTCGAGAAACTCTACCTTCAATGAGCTCATCATCCCTTAGATCACTAATAGTTTTAACCCACCATTTGGGTCGGAGAGTAGAAGAGCTAACCTCTGGAGGAGCTGGAGGAGCTGGAAGAGGTTCAGGAGCAACAACAGGAGGAGGATCATTCTCAAGAGCCTCAACAGGATCAATATCAAGTGTCCCAGGGCAAGCATTATCTGTATCATTCTTCCCATCAGGTGGTGCTAAAGGAAGGGGAACACTATGAGGCTGTTCCTTAGAACATTGCACAGAAACGGTCCTCGAGTTTCATCAAAAACATCACGACTAAAGATAAGATGATCAATGTCGATATCTATCAATCTGTAGGCCTTATGGTTGTCACTGTACCCTGTCATCATGAGTCTCTGAGTCTTGGAATCTAATTTGGAACGTTTAGCATCAGGAATCCAGACATAGGCAAGAGAGCCAAAAATCTTCAGGTGGCTGATCTTGGGCTTACGACCAAACCACAATTCTTCAGGAGTTTTGTTCTTGATAGCCTGAGTAGGGGAACGATTCAGAAGGTAAACAGCAGTAAACACTGCTTCTGCCCAATACTTATTAGGAACACTCCTGTGTTGTAACATAGAACGAGCCATCTCAACAATCGTACGATTGCGACGCTCAACAACACTGTTTTGCTGAGGAGTGTAAGGTGTGGTGAATTGGCACTTGATGCCATGTTTAGCACAAAAACCGGAGAATGCATGAGAACAAAATTCCCCCCCATTATCTGTTCTAAGAGAAATGATACTGCAGCCAGACTCGTTTTCAACCAACGACGTAAAATTCTGAAATGTACTAAGTGCATCTGATTTATGTTTAAGAAAGTAAACCCACATTTTTCTACTAAAATCATCAACAATAAGCAAAAAATATTTGCAACCAGTTACTGACGATGTATTCATAGGACCACAAATATCAACATGAAGTAATTGAAGTACCTGAGATGCATGCCAAGAATCGCCATCTTTGAAGGGAGTTCGATGTTGTTTTCCAGCTTGACAAGCGTCACATACTCCAAGATGTTGCGTCTGAATCGGAGGTAGACTAAAGACAAGTTCCTCCCGAGACAGCTGAGATAGATACTAGATGTTTAGATGTCCATATCGTTGATGCCACAAAGTACTGAGAGATAAATCACGAGCTGCCAGAGCTATTTCAGGAGAATCACCAGTGTCAGTAAGCCGATATAGGCCATGATCCTCTAGACCAGTAGCCACAGTAAGACGAGTCGCTCGATCAATAATGGAACATTTGTGGTCACTGAACACCACATCCAACTGAGGAGAATTTCTCATGATCTGACTCACAGAGAGAAGATTGAGTGCCATACCAGGAACGTAGCAGACATTGAGAAAGATGAGTTGACACCCACCAAACTGTATCTAAACATTTCCTCTGCCAATAATTTTGAACTCCTCACCTCCGCCAAACACAACTGAATCACTGTATGGATAGAAATCCGTAAACCAATCACGCCAATGAGAGAAATGACGTGACACACCAGAGTCGATATACCAAGCAGATGACCGGGCTAAATCGGAAGGGCTTTTAGCCATAAAGGCGTAGAACACAGACTCCTTTGTCTCAAAATGTTCAGCAACATTGGCCTACTGATTGGACCCTCCCAGCTTCTTCTGTTCGGAAGCGAGTCGCTGACGACAATCTTTCTTCATGTGGCCGTACTTACGGCAGTAATGACACTGAACACTCTTCTGCTGAAAACTGCCTGAGGATTGATGTGAACTACCCTATGGAGATGACTGAGATGGCTGAAACTTAGTTGCAAAGGCTTAATCTGACGAGGGTGAGGAAGCACGGCTGCCAAACTGCTGCTTCCAGCGATCCTGCTGTAGGAGTTTGGCGCACAACTCTGGGAATTTCAGATCAACATTAGTTGAGGTAATGTTGAGAGTCTCTATGAAATGCTCATAAGATGTTGGCAAGCTTTTCAGGGTAATAACTACCATATCTTCTTCCTCCATTTTCCAACCAATGGCTTCAAGCTGATCACGAATGTCCTTAATCTTTGTGAGATGCTCCTGTAAGGACACGCATTCATCCATCATGATGGAGAACAACTGGTTCTTTAGAAAGAACGCGCGACTCTTGTCAGATGTTTCATGCAGCTCCTTCAAATATTTCCAGATGTTCTGAGGTAACTGATCATCTGTGACTGATAGCTTGAGAAGCATAACAGCTTCTCAATTCCGATCATCAAACTTATCCTGATTTGTTTGAACGGAGGTCCCACCGGGCGTGCCAGCAGAGGTAGGACGTGATTTTGTGCCTAGAACAAGCGCATCCAAACGACGGTACTCAAAAATGGTTAACATGCGTTGCTTCCAGGTGTTGTAATTGCTGCCATTAAATCGCTGACTGTTTTCCAACATCAGGTTGGTCAAAGATGCCATTTGCATGGATTTTGAGGTAAATTTTAAACTGACCTAGAAAGATCCGACAAGTACCCAGAAGAGTAAACAGAAAACCTAGAAAGAATTTGAGGTCAGAATTCAAATCCGCTGGTCCGAAAATCAAGACACAGAAAATGAGGTACCCAGAAAATTCTGACAGAGACCCAGATAAGATTTCGAGAAACCCACCACAAATATGTTATCAAAAAAAATTTTGAATCCCAAAAATTAGGGTTTCGAAGGAAAAATGGCTCTGGTGAAAGGAGAACTACGGATAGGTGCCCGAAATTTGCAAAGAATAGCCCGAAATCTGTAGACAATAGCCGCCTATGATACGAGTGTTCTTCCTTCAGGTATTTCAATCCTCAAAAATGAGCAACAATATGCAAGAACCAGATCGCGTTTTTATAGAAAATGCAGACTAAACCCGTCTGAGAATAATAATGGCAGACAATCATGAACAAAAAACGCGAGTTGAGGAACACAGAAAAAGGGCACATTAACTCTACAAGACTTTTACGAGAGCATAAACTCAATAGCCGGCACAGGGAGAAGAGAAAAAACGAGCAGAAAGGGGTCGACTTGCAAACTTTCGCAATTTTCGCCAGGAAAAAAAATGAGTTTCAAAAAAACGCGACTTGTAGACTTTCGCGATTTTTAACAATGAGCCCCCCCAAAGAAGTCAACCGATTTCAGAAGAATTTCGAAGAACTAGAAACAAATAATTTCGAAAGTGAAATTATTAATTCTTCGAAAAAAAATTCCGACTCTGATACCATATAAAATTATTAACGAAATATTTGTATTGAAAAAATGAATGTTACAAAGAGCTTACAAGCTCATATATACACAACAAATATACAGGAAATAGAAACTATCTAAATACGATAGAGATAGAGCATTAATAAATATTAGAAATATTCTAATAACTTCAAAACTTCAAACTTATATTCAAAATGAATATTTATGTTTTTATTACAAATTAGTAAACTTTAATCCTTTTTTTATTTTTTAATTTCAAGTGTCGGAACCTTTGGTTAGAGTTCTTTGCTTGGTAGATTGAGGTGAAACTCCAATGGGGTATCTTTATGAGGTCATGGATAAGGCCAAGGAGGCTATTAAAGATTATTATAAGGGGGACTGCCTCAAATTTCATCCCATATGGGAGATTATTGATAGGGCGCGGAACAATCAACTCCACCAACCCATCCATGTACCAGGGTGCTTTTCAATCCTAGGTTTTCTTTTCAAATGCCTTCGTAGATCCCAATGGAGAGGTTATGGAGGGTCTCACTAATGCATTGAGAGCATGACACCCCAGCTTGAGGTGAGAAACCTCATTGTCAATGAAATGCAAAGTTGTAGAGAATCAAATGGTAATCTCTTCTCTTCAAAACTAGCTAAAAGAGGAAGGATCATTCAAAACCAAGCATAAAATTTGAAGTCTTTCACATGCATCTTACAAGTTACAAATTTCAAATTTACAAGTTTACAACTATTAATAATTTTATAAAATATATTATGACTTTGCTTTCTAACTCTTCAATATATTTTTTGTAGAGAATTGATAGACAAATTGGGGTGGATATACCCCAAATCTCTTAAGATTTGCTCTATGCGTCTTATGCCAACCTTGTAGTGCATCCAACTGCGAGCATGGTCGAAGCTTGTTTGTGGCCACCCACATGAAGAAAATGAACAAATTAGCTCAAAAACGCATCAATGACCTTATCTTTGTGCAATATAATCTTCAGTTGTGCACAAGAAAGGTAAAGGAAATATCAAATGATCCAGTTGATTTGGAGGAGACAGATCATTATAATGATTGGATAGAGCGAGATAAGCAGCCTCCTTTATTTACTGAGGATTGGAAAGGCAGACAATGGAGGAGGGCCAAGGGGTGGATTAGGATTGTCATTGTATGACATTGAAGAGGATAAATAGGAGTCAATGCCACCAACATCTACAACCAAAATGGAGTCACAACAGACTCCTAGGACTAGATCCTCTACTTCTACATCTCCCCTAGTTTTCATTAGAGCTGGGAAGAGGAAGATGTAAAATCTTTTAATGTAGTATATTTACTTTTAGTTTTCCAAAAATAATTAGCTATTTTCATTTTGTTTCAGACTATCAGCCATCAGCATTCCACATGAAGATGCCATTTTGCACCCATTTTGCATGCAAACGAATCAAGCATAACTAGATTCAGCTTGAATCTTTAAATGTACTCACTTATTGACCCATTGGATGCATCTCCTCATTGAATTTTGCAACAAAAAAAAAGGTGTTTCTAAACAAATTTAAGCATTTTTTTAAGTTGCCGAGATTTTTGCTGAGTTTTTGCCAAATTTTTGCCAAGTCGTATTTTTGAGGCTTGCCAAGTTTTTGCCAAGTTTGAGTTTTCCAACTATGGTTTGAACCAACCAACTCTCCCTGTTTAAAGCCAATTGCATGTGCTTGGTTAAGAAATCAATGAATAATCAAGCTATAACAGTTACCAGAAGAAATACAGGCTGAAGTCAGCTGTCCATTCCAAATACAAAGGGTGAAAGTACAAGGTTACCCAGAAGATTTGTCATTACACATAACTGTACCACTTCAAAGTTAAAGAACGTTAAAAGATGCCAAAGGAATTATCACAAATGAATGACATCACAGGATAGACATGATTTGCAGACCATGAAAAATGGCAAAAAAAATACAAAAATGGAACACACTTCAATCTTAGATCAATTGCAGTTGGCCGTAATGCCAAGATTAGCTCTCATTCTTCAATGAAAAACTGTGTTCAATTAAATTTCCATCCTCGATTTAGATTGCCTGATATACACTATAGCTCTACGCACTGTCAACTCCTGACATTGCGCAACAGAAACTTAACTCCTCTATTTGTATATCTTTAATAGATGTCAAGATTTTGCAAGAACTACCAGAGAACATAAGATACGTATTTATCAAATCACGGTGAATGCGGAAACATCTCTCAGAGATTACCCTAACAATTGAACAGTTACACCGTGTGTTTGTTACAGTCAAATTATTGGAATAAAGATACATTTATTCGTTGTGGTGCTTAGTAAATATGGAGCTAAACCTCAACGGCATACGCATGAAACTAGGGTTTGTAGGGTTTGGCTTCCAAACTCTCGAGGCATAGAATACGGTTATAAATTGTTCAAAACATTCATGATAGGTATCAATTATGACTGTATCGTTCGATTTTCATATTAATCTTGTTGAGTGAACAACGTCATTTCTTTGTATCTGCAAATAATATAATGTTAACGGAGTGAAAAATAAACAAATACCTATTCCCAAGTCTGGATGGCAGATAGCGATTTTGAGCTTGCGATTGACTGGTACGGAGTCCGCCATTATTTATACGAAAGAACTTGTTAAACTGGCACGTCGAAAGCTTCCATGATCGATTCAAATAAATCAAGTACGCACCTGTGTGCGTCCACGATCTGAGAGACTTATAGGAGTTGAGGAAATCGCAGGAAATGTCCTAGAAAAGAAGATTTGAACTGGACATTTTCTAGGTGTCTACAGAAAAAACTTTGTCATTAAATTAAATGTCCTTGCAAACGATTAAGAAATGATTGTATATGATTCTGCTTTTTATTTGTTTACACTAATTTAAATAATTAAAAAAAAAATGTAAGAATAAAGATAAATTTCTATAATATTAGTCTATGTTAATATTTTTAAAAAGTTATAAATTAAATTAATGGGTTTGTATTAATTTTTTCATTTTTTTTGTGTTGTCTTATATTTTGAAATGTAAATATTAGATATGAGAATGTTAGGAGGTAAGTTATTTTATTTGTGTAGGGAAGATATAATTTATGTCTTTAAGAATCATAGAATAGATAAAATGGGATTCTTACTTGAAGACAGTTGTAGAAAGACATTAAATAAGGAAGTTACAAACAAATGTCAAATTTATGAATTATAAGCTATCTTTCAAAAATAGTGGTCATGTAATACAATTAGTGACTTCATTTAGCACCTAGGGTTGCAAATGACCATTTTATGATAGTTGTGAATGAACCTATAATGTATAACATGTATAAGAGGTGTAAGTGCAGTTACTACTATTGTCAGATGCTTGGATTTTATATATAAGATATTAGATTTTTGTGCAAGGACTTGGGCATCTAACTTGCATACCTATGTGATTTTGACTTGTTTTAAGAAACTATTATGGTTTATAGTTATGATTTCCCACGTAATAGAAGCATGGATAGAGGTGGTATCATGATCTTGTTGATTGGAAAATCATAATGAGGTCGTTGATGATGATTTTGGAAGCTATAATTTCCATTGTTGGCAAGCCATCACATCGGTGAAAGTATCTGTGCAAAGTATGAGAAGTTACAATAATCAGTAAACATAGATATCCAGCAGGTAAAACAGAGTAGACAATTAGTACATGGAAAGGCAACCAATGAACTACACTACGCTAAGGTACAGACAAGTAAAGGAACAAGTAAAGCCTTATCGACAAACAAGATAAGTCAACAAGTGAAGACAAGCGATAAGAAGAAAAAGGTCTATTATTGGTGAACAGGAAAGAGTATCAGTGGGTAGGTAAATAGGTAAATGGGTAAACTATTAATTGGTCAATAAGATAAATAGGTAAAAGATAGAGGACAATGCACAGTTTTACTTATTTGATCAAATCGGTCATGTTAGTAGGAGATTCACTAAACCTGGACAAAAGATAAAATGTAGTACAAAGTTCAAGGAGATGATTGAAGCAATTTATTGGAACTTATGCACGTATTTGATTATGATTCCAAGGTATGTTTGACAAATAGGAATATTGAAGATTGGAAATGACAACACAAATGTTGATATAATTGATGCAATAAAAGATTTATGTTTTTACAAAATTTATTGAGGTTGTAGTAATACATTTGGATGGATTGGAAACCCTAAAATATTTTTTCATCTAGTGGTGGACATTGTATGAGAATACAGAGTTGGTAATGAAGCAAAGAGTTGATAAGAGATGAGAAGGAAAAGTTGAAGTTAATGACAAGTTGAAGGTGTGATTACAAGAGCAGTATACAGAGATGCTATAGAAGTAAGGACATATCAAGGACAAAGCATAAGGGATTTGATCAGCATAACAAAGTGCAAATAACAAGTCATTTTATTCTTGTTGTATTCCTAACAGTTTTAGCAAGTTTTAAATCCTTTAAGCAAGGTGGTCTTTGACAAGACTTTATTCTAAATCCCTTAATCGGGTGAACACCGTAATAGTGGGATAAAATCCTTTAATAGGGTAGTTTGTAATAGGACTTCTAGATACAATCAACAATGTATCAGTCACTTTTAACATGGTGAGTCACCTAGAAAGTGATAGTTGTAAGCTCTTAACTGAGAAAACCTTTTTTACTGCAGTGAAGAGTTGTAGGTGTCATCTCCACCATAATTTTTCCCTCTGACCAAGGGTTTATGCGATACCAAAATTGAAGCGTTATGTGTGTGCATGTGATTTCATTAGAGCTATTGCATTTCTATTTTATTCTTTCAGTTGTATGCTTGATGTTATGGAAGTTTATTTCATTGCTGTTTAAAGGAATCAAAAAGAGTTTAAAGGTTTTATAAGTACTGATTCACACCCCCCCCCCCCCTCCCTCTTAGTACCTATTGTTTCCAACAAATCTTGTAGGTGCTATTATGTTGTTGAATTACTATCAAACTAAATGGATTGGTGGATTGTATTGGTGTACTTTATTCTTTAAGATTAATAAAAGCATGGGTTGTCTTTGGTGTGGAGTAATGCAAACCAAAGTCAAGAATGTGTTGAACAATAATAAGCTCATATAGCTACAAATTGAAAAGGAGAATAACTAGAGAGAATCTAATTAAGGATGTTAATTCATGAACAAATGACTAATTGTTATTGGCATAAATCTTTGAAATACATATTTGCCTAACTCATCTTATTATTAGTATACAACTCTCAAAACTAATGATAGTGACTACCATAGTACTACAACCAAAAAAACTATTGAGGACTCACTCATAAAGGCTTAGAAATAAGTAGAAAACTTGATTTAATCGACCAACAATGAATAACAACTTGAGTGACTATAGAAAAACAATAGAAGACTTCTTAGTCCACCGCTAACCAAACTAGAACACTTGAATATGACTCCATATGGAAAGAAGGAAAAAACATTGTACGTTTTGATATTTGGTTTAGTGCTCATCCAGCTCCCACACTCTGCAAACCTACATGCCTCATCCTTTAAGGCAAAGAAGCAACCCAAAAAAGAAAGAAATGTCTCCCAAAATATAATTGTCCATCTCCACCAAATATCGAAATAAATAGAGTTTTTTTTATGTAAACAATAGAAGACCAATAAATAAGATAGTAACAATCAAGGGAAATAGCTATGAAAATAAAAATTAAATCACAAAAAAATTATTGCAACAAAGTGGTTATGGCCCTGCATCATGGAGTTTTTCTTAACAGAATTATTCCATATAAGTTTAATATTTTATATATGTTGTAAAAAAGTGCACTCTTCACATTGCATAATGTTGTAGTGTAAAAAATAATATTATTTGTGATGCATTAAGGGGATATAGGGATGTGTGGATCAAATTGATTGACATTCTCGAGGTTGTTTAATATATTGTATGTGACATTGGGATAATATTTAATGTATGTTTGTGCATTAAGAATATATCTAATATTGAAAAAACTCAATACCAAAAACTAAATAAAGGGGATATGATTTTGTAAACTTGTGGTATTACATGCGCTTTATTTAATACCACTAGGTGGGATTGTGCAAGCCTATTTCTATAAAGGCAACCATGTGAGAAGTTGTCAAAGTTGACTATTATAACATTTGGTTTGTGGCTAAGGTTGAGTGTGTTATTCTCATTTTTAATTGAGGCCAAAACATGGGATAACCCCTATGAAATCAGTAAATTTCATAGCCTATGTACTCCAATTTCACGTATTGAGGTACTAATTAAATTTCCTCAAGCATTGAAGTCATTTTCTGATCAAAACGATGCTCTAACTTGTCATTTTGACAAGTTTTTCCTCTCAAATGAAAAGTTTTCACACTTTTTTTAAAATCAGGTTTAAAACCCGAAGTTGCATGAAGGATCTATTTTCACATGTGATTCAGGTTTTGAAACCTGGATTTAATGTTTGAACATTATATGCATGTAATTAGGTCTTAAAGACCTGATTACACATTAAGCTACAATTAATGCCACTAAAGTGGTGTGGCCTAATAGGTTTTAAACTCTTTTGATTTGTTTTAAATTGCATTTTTAAGTCATATAATCGTGTTTCTCCTTTGATTTTTTTCATTTACATTGGTGTATCCTTATGGTCAAAATCTTACAGATTTAAGTCATTTATCATGAGATTTATCACCTTTTGCATTCACAGGTATGAGGCATCTTGTTTCTAGTTTGTGCTTCACTTTGGTTTGAAGTTTCTTTGTCTTCATTGTTATTGTTTCATGGGCTAGGGTTTTGTTTTGTTTGTTTACTTTGAATGCACTGCCTCATTATTTTTGGATAGCATCCATGTTTTCTTATTTTCATTGTATTTTTGGTCATTACCTTTACCATATGTAATTGGGGTTTTTATCCCCGATTACATGCTAGCCATGAATATTTCCTTGTAATTTGGTTTTAGATACTCGATTGCAATTCATTTTTCCATACCTAACATGCATCCATTCATTGAAATTAGGTTTTCAATACTTGATTACAAGGTTATGATATTACAATTTTGAAGGACTTGCAATCGAGTTTTTAAGACCCAATTGCAAGGTCAAAATCACATCAAACATGTGCAATCAAGTACAAAATTCTTAATTGCAAGGTGTTATACTTTGCACACCTACCAATATGTAAATCGAGTTTTGAAACCCGATCTACAAGTTATAGATTGGGTTTCAAGATATAATCTACAAATCCCTTACAACAATGCAAAATATACTTGCAATTAGGTCTCCAAGGCCCAGTTACATATTACTTATCCAATACTTTTGTAGTTAAGTTTTTAAAACCCAATTTCATATTTGATTACCCACACATATGTAGTCAAGTTTTTCAAAATTGGATGCATGTTAAACTAATTATTTGTTTACAATTACATTTTTGAAACCTAGTTGCCTACTTGTAATTAGGTTTCTAAAATCTAATTGCCTACTAGAAATTAGGTTTTTGAAACCTAATTGCAAGGTATTCTTGAAAGTCTCACCACATAGTTGTAATTGGGATTTAGAAACCTAGTTGTGAGGATTCATTCAATTTCTTACACTTGCAATCGGGTTTCTAGAACTTGATTGTAAGGAGACTTTACCTTTGTTGACATGTAATCAAGGATTTGAAATTTGATACATACAAAACTTGTGCATTACCCTATATACTTGCAATCCAAGTTTTGAAAACTGAATTACAGTAGTTCTCACACTTAGCCAATATGACCTTCTTGAGAAAGATTTAATCCTTTGTCCTACACACACATGTTCCAAATTTTGGTAAATCAAGGGATTGGACCTAATTTTTTAAATCATCCATTCTTATCTAGTTGCCTCCGACATTATGATTTATCATCACAACTTTGAAAGAGTTATTCAAATGTTTGAAGAACCAGATCCTACCTCACAGAAGAAAATCAAGTACAAGTACCAAAAATATCAAAATAAGATAGGACTTCCTCAATGGCCTCAAATGTTGAGGAGACAAAGGATACTGAGATTGGACAAGTGGACATAGATGAATTCATCAAGAGAGCTAAGAAGCAACTTCTATTAGATGGTAAGGAGATGCTTCTCAAAACTAGTATTCATAGAGTTGCCTCTTTCCCAGTGTCAACTTTGGAACCTAAGTTCATCCTTGCAGTGGCTTATCATTTTGACACAAAAAAAGGGATAGTAAAAAATGTTGACAAGAACATAGTATGAAGGATAGATGAGAATTATTTTGATAGTATGTTATGTTACAAGTAGTGGTTTTCGTTGCACCAAAAGATCGACCTATTAATGCCTGATACAACCACTAGATTTATAGAAGACACAGGAGGCGGTTAAGCCATGTCACAAATCTTGAGGGAAGCAATGACCATTTTGCCAATAATATCCACCTCAGCATTACTCAAAGGGATTCAAACCTATGACCAAGCTCTGATACCACTTGTTACAAGTAGTGGTTTTTGTTGCACCAAAAGATCGACCTGTTAATGCCTGATACAACCACTAGACTTATAGAAGACACAGGAGGTGGTTAAGTCATGTAACAAATCCCGAGGGGAGCGCTAACCATTTTTCCAACATGTTCAAGTTCCCTTATGATTATGTGTGTGTTAACATCACAATTGAATCTACACAATCCTTTTATAATGATAATCTAGAGATGTGCAAGAAGAAAATCAATGCCTGATTGCTTAAGACACTAAAGTAGACAACTACTGTTATAATGATTTTAGAATAACTGAGAGGGGGAGTGAATTAGTTATCCTTAGTTCTAGATGTACCAACAAAACTTTTAAACTCTTCAACAAACTTAGATCTAATCATCAATTCACTCGGTCTCTATTGGCAACATAAAACTTGTATTCCACTGTCCAAAAGTAATCAACTTGCAGAATATAAAATTTTCAACAACATTCACATCAAATAACATTCACACAAGTATAACACTAGGATTTAACATGGAAGCCCAATATGGGAAAAACCAACGGTAGCATGCTACTAATTTTCAGTCTACTGAAGTGAACTCTGTGAGAAGCCAACCCTGTTAAAGGTTTACAATACACATTGTTAGGTGTGACCTTGTTAAAGGATTTAATCACCCTGTTAAGAGTGGCATGGTTAGAGGGCTTAAGAACATTCCATTATAATGTCACGTTGATTAAAGGGTTTACAAAATGATTGTTAGGTCAACCTTGATTAAAGGATTTTAACTAATACAATGGTTAGAAAGTAACAGTAGGTTTTGATCTGAAATATACAACTCACTTTGCAAATAAAGATCTAATTCGCTTCATATGATGATTTAGTGACTGACCTTCATTTCCATCTCCATCTATGATCTTCTCAAAAATCCAAACAAGCAATCACCTCAACTCTGTTCAGCTCTTCACAGCTTCTCCTTAGCCTTTTTCTTAGGTTTGTCAGTCAATAACATCAACCTCTTCCACTTCTTCCATAACCCACATTTAGGTCATCCTTATACCTCCTTGATCAGGTAAATTAATCTTTTGCCACTTAATATCTTTCGTAGATCTTAGGTTTAGGTCAGATTCATCGAATCCTTCCATCATTTTGTTCTTCTTTTTATCCTTCTAGATACTTCTCCAAACTTCTCCTTGAATCCATAAGAAAATGGTTTATCATGCATTAAATGCTCCATATCATTCATTAGTAATGTCAACATGTTTTATATATCCCAAGAATTCAACTATGTCAGTTGGGATTCTCAATTCCTTCACAAATTATAAATTACTAACACTCGGTCAATATTGTGTTCATCTCCTCGGTCTTCACTGGATAACTCGGTCATTGCTAAAACTTTTCTTATCAGCAAATAGTGTCTTCACTCGATTAGTTATCTATTACTCAGAAATTACTGATGCTCAATCGACACTAAAATTTTCTCAGCTTATAATGGTGCTCGGTTGACACTAGCATCACTCAACTTAAACTGAATTTCTTCTCTTTTGCTCAGTTAAGCCTATGCTTCAAATCTATTGACTTCTTCACTTAGTGTTAAAGATAAACAACACATTACCTTGCCAATGTTCCAACTAATAAAGTACCCATTGAAGTATCACATAACTCAACCTTTCCTTAGGTCCTCTTGTTATCTCCTCTTTTCAAATCCTCTTCATCAATCAAAAGATATGGTACTCTACTAGATAGCAACTATCTTACTAGTTAAGGTTTGACATCAATGACAATATAACAATTTTTTAATTGTAATTTCCAACAATCTCCCTCTTTGGCATTGATGGAAACACCACATGTTCTACCATACAATCCAAAAATATGCAAAGAAGCAACTTCAGTCAACTCTCTCTGTGTATCATATCTTCATTAATATCCTTAGCTTCATTATGATTTCTAGCCAAGTATCAGCTCCCTCTTGGATAGATTTCATTTTTTTATATGTTCATCAGTTTACTAAATCTCTCCCTTATGATAATTTTTCTTTCTGAATCCCTCCCTCTTTCTTATTCAATCTCTCCCTTTTTGCTTTTCTCTCAGGTTTACTAAATCTCTCCCTCTTTGACAATAATGCCAAAGACGTTCATCTTCACCATGTAGATATCTTTGTGTCAGCTCTTTGAATTTTATTACTCCCTCTGTCATCTTGCTTATGACTAATCAACATCTTTTTCTTTACTTTTTACAACCCTAGGCAACTCCTAAAGTGTGACATCCTTTGCATCAATTTGTTAGATATTCTGATTAGTATATTTGATGCAATGTTCCTATATGTTATTAGGTAGCCTCAGTTAGGGGAATCACCCCTAGTTTACCTCTAAGATATTCATGAGCATCTTTAGGTAATGCTTTTGTGAATATATCTATTAACTATTCCTTTGTATTCACATATTCCAATCTCACTTCTTTGTCTTGAACTAGCTCTCTCAAGTAATGATACTTGATAGCAATATGCTTAGTCTTAGTGTGCATTAAAGGGTTCTTTGATATATTGATAGCACTTGTGTTATCATAGAAAATAACAACTGGCTTAGTGATTTCCTCCTTCATACCTTTTAACAATTGCTTAATATACACTAAATTTGAACAATTCATTGTTGTTGCTACATATTCATCTTCTATTGTAGATTGGGAAATGCAGTTCTGTTTCTTTCTTGTCCAAGAGACTAATATCTTTCCTAGAAAGAATGAGCCACCACTTGTACTATTTATGTCATCCACATTTCCTTCCCAATCTACATCAGTGTAAACTTTCAGTTCAAACTTGTCATTCTTCTTGTAATACAATCCATAGTCCTTTGTTCCTTTTAGATATCTCAATATCCTATTCACTGTCATCATGTGATTCTCTTTAGGATTTGCAGAAAATCTTGCAACAATCCCAACTGCTAGGGCAATATCTAGTCTACTATGGACAACATATTATAGCTTTCCAATCATAGACTTGTACAAGGTTTGATTTACTTCATCTGTATCATCAGTTTTTGATATTTTTTTATCCAGTATCCATGTATGTACTTACTGGTCTAGAATCTTCTATACCAAAAGTTTTCAGTATCTCCTTGACATACTTATATTGTGTAATATAGATACCTTTCTTTATCTGATAAACTTGCAAACCAACAAAGAAATTGATCTCACCAAACATAGACATTTTAAATTCATTTTGCATATCATTTGAAAATGTTTGACATAGGGCATCTTGTCCTCCAAATATGATATCATCAACAAATATTTCAGCGAACAATATCCCTTTACTTTTTTCAATCTTCAAATATAGATTGTTGTTGTCATTTGTCCTTAAAAATCCAATCTTTATCAAATAATTGTGCAGTCCCTCATACCATGCTCTGGGGGCTTGTTTCAATCCATACAGTGCCTTATTTAGTTTACAACCTGTGTTCCTTTTGCTTGGGTCAAAAAATCATTTTGGTTGTTTAATGTCTTTTTTAGTAAGTGCACTTGGTATACATATGGGTAAGGGTCAATTTTAACCTTAGAAAAACCCATAGTTAACCAAAAAACCCTTCCAAAAGTTGCATTTTCAAAATGGCCAAAAATTAACTTTTAGAAGCAAGGTCTTGGTTAGAAAACCCATTCATTAGGATGCAAAGTCTTTGCCCACTTTTTGGCCAACCTTTTTAGGAATCCATTTTTGGAAAGCTTGTAAGGGGCTTAGGGAAGACCAACCAATGAGAGAGGAGATCTTATCCCTAGGGGTTGTGGGGAGTTGTGTGGAGGTCTTTTTAGTGGTGACTCCCCATTGTGGAGAGTTTGAACACCCACTCTCTATCTTAGAGACAAGTTAATTTTGGAGAAGCTTGGGAAGAAGGAAAGGCTTGGATTTAGGGAGCTCATCCTCAACATACCTTCCATTTTGCATTGGACTTAGGTTGGTGGCTCTCTTGATTATATTTTGTTGTGCTTCTTTATTCAAAGTAGATGAAAGATGTGAATATTGTGTTGTAATATGAATATCATGTGTTGGATTCTTTGTGTTGTATTGTGTTTCTTTCTTCCTTGTATGTGTTTTTATGTTGGGGAGTCTCAAGGCCACACTCACCCTTGGGAGGTAAGAGTAGCCTTAGGGGTGAAGGGCATTTTGGATAGCCCATGGGTGTAGAGTCTCTCCTCAAGGAGGAGAGGGATAAACATGGAGTATGGGCTCCATGAAGCCATTCTTGCTTTGGGGGGTCATAAGGGCATGTTTTGTTTTGGCATGTTGCCTTAGGGGCCATAAGGGTTTGAAGTTGTGTAAGAGAGAGTTGTGAAGACATTTCTCTTGATGCCTTGTGAAGGCTTGTTCTTATTTCTTTGGCTTTCTCCCCATTGGGTACTTGGTCCACCTTCACCCCAAGTTTAGGGTCATTGTGAGACCCTTTGTGCAAATCCTTGGTTGGGAGTTTTAATGTGGATAGTATGTTTGTATTATTGTTGTCTTGGTTATGTTTGATGTATACCCATCTATGTTTTGATTCTTCAAGCTCAGGGGTGGCCTCTTAGAGGCCTTGGTTGGGAGGTGAGCATCCCATGGTCCCTTCAAGTTTTATTGTAGGTTTGAAGCCATTGAATTCTTGAAGAAATGAGGATTAGCAAAAGAAAAGGATGCTTGTGGAAGTAGAAAACAACTCATATGTGTGATCTTGATTTTATGTAAAGTCTTTGAGGGACCCTTTCTATGTATAGCTTGTAATAATGTATATTTTCTTGTAGATACTTTGTAAAAGATTTTCCTAGTTTATCTTATTCAAAAGATGTGCATTTTCCATGTTAAGCTATATGAATTATGAAACATGTGTGTTTCTGTTTGTAATAGTTGTATTTATTTGATCTCTTTAAGAAAATATATGAGTTTAGAATTTTAACCCATGTCTATCCATTGAAGTTTAATTTCTTTATTCTATTTAAGGTCTATTCATTTGGAAGTATTTTCCATATATGATAATGTTATTCAGTTTTGAAAAGAAAGGATAAATTTTGTATTGTTGTTTTAAAAAAAATTAGATTGAACATAAAATAATAAGAAAACAAACATCTAAGTTTTCCTTATACTTCACACTGATTTATGGAAATTCATATCTTATTTTGTCAAAACAACATTTTACATTATGTATTTGTTTATCTTTATTTTTTGTCAAAAAAAAGTATAATAATAGAACTATTTTTGAAATGCATATAAATTTTAGTGTTGGTATGTTTTTTGCAATTATCCAACTAGATATATTTATTTTCATAACTATACAATTATATAGAAAAAAAGAAGATATGGTACATTCTTTATTTTATTTTTTAAAAGTTCATCAAGGTTAAACTAGTCTTGTTAAATTTTGTTTTACTTTAAATTTAAATATATATATATATATATATATATATATATATATATATATATATATATATATATATATATATATATATATATATATATATATATATATATATATATATATGAAAATTACTTTCACCACTTTTCCTGAAATATATTTTCATTGTATATATTGTACATATATATATCTGATATATATATATAGTATTTATAAACATATATATAAAACCTAATAAAAATATAGAGCATGGTTTTGTTATATATATATATATATATATATATATATATATATATATATATATATATATATATATATATATATATATATATATATATATATGATTATTTTGTTTTTAAAAAATAGAGTATTTTTTTTAAAAGGTGAATTTTCTTATTTTAATTACTATATGTTTCTTTTTAAAAAAATTAAATTAATTTTTTTTTAAATAAAAAAATAAAAAATAAATATTAAAAAGGGGGCATTTGTCATGGCTGTGAATCCCAAAGTTCACAATACGTGTCGTGGTTGTGGAACCACAGCGCACGACACCGTCATGGCTTTGGTGTCCACAACACAACAAACCGTGATTGTGGTAGCCCACACCATGACAAGGCTATGGCACAGGGAGGGACTTGGGGTTGAGCTTCAGCTCCCCCAAACCCTCTCAAATTTTTTTTTTAATAATTTTTTTAATATAAAACAAAAAAAAATGTAAACATAAAAGCATGAACAAAAAGGGTATGAAAAAAAAAACATATACCTTGCTGGTTGTTGGCCACCATTAATTGTTGGTAAGAAAGGAAATATATATATATATATATATATAACTTGTATATATTCATATAAATATATTACATATAAGAAACTTGTACCTCCATTGATGACTTTCCCAAGCTCACCTGCAACAAAGAAACAAAGAAAAATAGCAATACCCATGAGAAAAATGGAAGAAATGGGGAGATAGAGAGTTCTTTTTGGTTTTGTCAAATCCACCATGTTGGTAGTATTCTCAGTTCTACCAATTGCTATTCAAATTTTTGATTCCTCAAAGGTTTTCCCTAGTTTTAATGTTGAAAATCTTCTGCAAATTTCCTCCCCAGAGCTTAAATTATGATTAAAGTGTTAAAAAACCCTAAGTACTAGGTCAAAATGTGCTTGAGAATCCAAAAACCCTAGAAATGCCTAGTCGAGTTCTAATTTGCCGTTACTTTTTGATAAATCACTTAAAAATCTTTCTACATGTGCCTTTAATCTTTTCACGATTGGTCACTTAGTCTCCTAAGAAATCCAGTATATTCCTTTTTATTAAGTGACATCCAAAAACCCTTCAGTCACACGATCTCCTTAAGACATATGAATATTCTCTTTTCATAAGTGACTTAGCGGATGCCTTCAGTCGGGAAGTCTCCAAATGGTTTGAAGTACTCTATGAGATCCACCGACTACACTGATAAATCTTTTAAGCATAACTATAGTTGTCAAGTCTCCATATGTAATAAATCAATGATATATTCATATAGTCGCTAGATCTCCTAAGAAAGTCAAAGTCAAGGAAAAGATCCAGAGATTACGTGACCACCGTTGATTATCTCCTTCAAAAACAAAGATCTCAAGGTTGTCTCTTAGTCGCTTGAAAAAAATGATGTCACTCTAAAATTCCAAAGATTGAGCAACTACCATTAGATTAAGTTCACATGGTTGATATTTAATTCCCATATCTTTAATATATCAAAGGTTTTATTCCAGATATTGTGCACCGTCAGACTGAGATCTTGTGGCTGGCGTCAAGTCACTAGATGAAGTCAAGGTTTATTAAAAGTTTCAACGATGAGGAGACTGACTATAGTCTCTAGGTCTCAGAAGAAAAAAATTAAAATATGAGAAAGTGTTGAGAGCCATCAGATCAAAGATCAACGGTAGTCTCTGAGTCTCTAGATAAAGTCATGAAGGGCTAAAATATTCAACGACTGTGATTCTTTCTTCAGTCACCAGGTCTCGAGATAAATTTTTAAAAGGGTAAAATATTCAAAGACTAACATAATACTCTTTAGTCGCTTGATCTCTGAAAGATAATAAAAAGCGCCAAGTCTTTTAGTGACTATGAGGAGCTTTGTAGTCGCTAGGTCGCCATAACTCAAAATTTGATTATCTGTCATCTTCCGAGACCACAGCTATTAAATTGAATCTAGAGTGTGCCAAGTAATGACCGAAGTGACATGAATTACAAAGCTTTGATCTCAAACAGATTGATGCATTCAATTCCTTAGAATAAATATAGATAACCGTTACTCATTCTCAGTACACCAAGCCTTTAGAGAATCAAAGCGAGAGAATTATGTGATTTTCTGAGTTTTCAGTGTTCAAAATTTTTAGAGTTTAATAAATCAGAATTTCAAGAAGGGCTTGTATCAGTTGATTAGTATGAGTCAGCTAGTAATGAGCGTAGCTTCTACTATCAAGGGAGGTAAAGATAAAGGTGATACAAAAGGAAAAGAGAGCTACTCAGATGAATTTATCACCTTACTCCCTAGGTCTACGCAAAATAAAAAGGTTAGTGACGACATTTTCACTGATAACCTAGCATTCTGTAGAGATGTGAAGACACATGATGTATCTAGAATGTGTTTATTTAGATATTTTTATAAGAATTCTGAAAGCCCGGTGCCAGTCTCAAACCCTTGGACCTCAAGGTTAGCTAGATTGATTGTGCTAGATGTTTTCCTAGATATAGACCTATTGATAGAATTGGAAAATAAGTATGACCCTCTATTGAAGACAATTAGAAAGGATGATGGCTCAGCCTTGGTGACGTTGGACATAAATTCATTTATGAAAGCTTTTAATATATATGTCTCAATGGCTACAAAGATAAATTTGCAAGCCCAGACAAATAGATATGTTAGAGAATCAACCCTAGTTTCAAGGGGGATTCAAAATCATGTCCCTAAACCCAACAAGAACTATATTGCAACACTACCTAGGACTGCCCCATACTTTTATAAAGACCTAAGTTTCTACATCAAGTACATTGCCTATAGATTGTGTAGAGTATTGAGAGTGGATGGTGGCACTAAGAGAATTTCTTCAGACATTCTGATGTTGGTACTAGACTTTCAAAGTCCCTATGTAAGTACAAGTTATGACTACATAGGGCATATTATAAATAAAATACATGAAGGTCTTGAGTCAATCTGAAAGAAGGAGCCATCCCCTACGTTTATGCATTATTCTCTATTAATGCATCTCATTTTGTTTCACAATTATCACATCATGGATTTATAGTATCTCCAACCTAGGATGATGTGGAATGGACAACCCAACCCAGTCCAGTTTTGGTTGAGGGCATGGAATTTTACCTCAAGGGAAAATGATTTTTGTGCATTTTAGAACTAGATGGTGCAACCAATTTTGTTCAGCTTAGGATTAAATTTGTCCAGGCTGCCAATTAAAGTTTTACAATTATTAAGGCCATGTCAATTTGTTGACAAATGGACAAGAACTCACAATTGGGGTGATTTATACTATGAGAAAGCATTCACAATGATCAGAGTTTATGGGTGCCCTTAGCCACCTCACATTCTACCTTTTTATGTGCCACCCTGAATTACAGTTTTAGAATTTATTTCGCAGCTCATGTTGATAGACAAAGAGCATTTGGCCCTACATAGGAAGGGTAATTTTACCCCAAGGCACTTTAAGGTCTGCAATTTCACAATTGGGAAGAATGCATTGAATAAGGTAAATGATTGGTTAAGCCACTTTAGAATGAGTGTTTCCCTATACAGGTATGTGGATACAAAAGATTTTATCGTAATTGCAAGGAAGTTTTACACACCAACCATCCCCATTAATAACAGACATGAGCAATGTCCTAAAGAGGATCTCATAAGAAACATCTTGGAGGAAGATGAGATACAAAGGAGAGCACAACAATTTCAATATTTGTTGTCATTAGAGAAACAATTAAAGCAAAAGGGAATTCCTTTTGGAGGCTTCTTCCCTACATTACCTTACTTGCAAAGGTTGGAACAGATGATGGCCAACTACAATGCATTGGTCAATTCTCTGGAAGACCAAATTGATGATAAACAAAGAGAAAAAGAAAAGCATTCTTCCTTAGAGTATGAAAAAGATAGTGATGATGGTTACTCAATACATAGCCTTCCTGCTATGGAACAACCACCTACTACTGATCAGGGAGCAGATGAGATTATAATTGTAGATTTAACAGAAGTTCCAAGTTCTAAGGGAACAAGTGAGCCTCCTCTCAAAAGACAAAAAATGCAGAAAGGAGAGCCTTCCCAAATAAGGACAACTGAGAAAAAGAAATATAGAGTGGGAGCTCTGATTATTGGTCCTAGGGCATATGACCACTAGTTGAGAAAGAGAATCAGAGAAGAAAAGAGGTAACAAAAAGAAGTTGTAGAGGAGGTTAAATTGCCACTGGCTCTCTGCCAAGATGAAATATTGCTTCATCAGGAAGCCTTTCTAAAAGATGATGGTTTCATTAAGACCGATGAATTCAAGAACTTCCTCCTATGACATAAGAAACAACAAGTTGCTTCAAGTGTTCAAATAATAGAAGAAGGCCAAGTGCTAGATGAATCTATTCAAGATTTAAAAGATTATGATCCAGAATCTAAAACCATCACCCTTGAAGATGCCAGGAGGTTAGTGAAGGCAAGCAATATGTTAATTGTACCTAGTTGGGATCTTGCCTCTGCGTTCATAATAGATAAAATAAGAAGGCAACCAGATATCAATTTATCTTGAGAAACCTAGGTTGGAGACATGATAAAAGGATTTGGGTATAGCCCAAAAAATCAAGCACTGGCTATGTGGAGCCTATATCCCAAAGATCAGAAGCCTTCTCTCTTGAATGTGCAAGAGAAGATGGAAGGAGAAAAAATTGTATGGTCAATACACAATACTGGTGACCTTGAGATTTTACAAGTGCTCACTCATTTTGCCAAATTAAATGAAGATAAATCAAAAAAGTTATCAGATAGGTTCAAAGGCCTATTTGAAGATTACAGTGCTCTTGTCAGGGATAGGGAATTACACATAATGAAAGAAAAGGCATTGGAGAAGATGGTGGAAGATTTGACCCAACAGATAATGTATCATCTTAAAATGGAAGCACTTCCATGATAAGACCATTTAGCCCTTTGAGTAAGTGGTCTAGGGTCATGTTAAGTGCCTTGATCGGGTCTTTGCATGTATTTGGCTTTCTCCTCACTTTCCACTTCTTTTCTGCACTTGATTTCTTCATTCTAGGTGAAATTAGGGATAGGATCTCAAGGATTCTCCTAAATTTCCCTCTTTTGTGGCTCTATTTTCTAGGTAGAACTTAGAAATAGGTCCTCCTGGCCTTCATCACATTTATCATAGGATTTTATGCTTATTCCTGGCATTTTGTCCATGTTTGATATCATTTCTAGGTCTCTGGGTATCCCCGGGACCTCTTGTCTTGGTTCTGACTGAATCTGGGCCTAGGGTCAAATTTGAGGTTGATCTTGACTAGGTCAGGATCAAACTTGAACTTGACTAGGTCAGGATTGAGGTCATACTTGACTAGGTCAGTCCCAACCTCTATTTGACCCCTTCCTTCAAAATTCCAGAATCCTTGATTTTCGGGCATCGGACTTTCGGGATATTTGTTTTCCCGCCTCCGAGTTGGCCATTTCCGATTTCAGGATGGTAAATCCTCTAATTGCATTTAATCTAGGTATATTTTCTAAAGGTTAGGACCTAATTGGGATTTAATTCTCCAAGGTGGCCCCTCTAGAGGATTGTGCCCTAGTTCAGTATAAAAGGAGGCCTTCCTCTCTCATTTTCACATCCATCATTCACATCTCTTCATCAAGTTTTGTGAGAAGATATCCACAATCAAGAATTCAAGAAATTCTTCAAGCATTCAAGTGTTCAAGCATCCATCCATCAAGGAGATCCATTGTTAGCTATTGAAGGATTCAATCTCTTTGGAGCCCCCTTTGATGATCCATCCTTCTACATTCATTCAAGCCTTCTCATATGCAAAGATCAAGTCAAGATTGGTGTTGAAGATCAAATGCCATTGATTGGAGACATCCTACATTCATTCTACATCCATTGAAGCATTCCTACTTGTGGATTTGAGGATTTGAATCTTCTACAAGGACTTCAACATAAGCGAGGTGATTTGTTTCAATTACTTTGTTTATGCACACTATATTTCAATTCAATTTTAAGGTTAATTCCTAAACTGGGGTTTGACCAAGGCAAACCCCCCATACAACAAAAACCCCCATTTTCTTGCAGATACATGTGTGGGATTTTAGATCTAAGAATGAATTTGGATACCCTTTTCGGTGAACTTCCGAGATCTACGAACAGAATCAGAATCGACCTTCAAACAAAGAATGTAGTATTTGACATTTTATGAGGGTCAAAGTCGACCTAAGCTCATCTTGGAGAAAGATTTCTGGGTTTTCTCTGTCTCGACATTTCCAGTCCAGAATAGGTTGCAGAATTATCTGAAAGTACACACAGACATTAGAAATTGACATTTTCAGATCTGCCCTAATTTGAGGTTAGTATTTGTATTTCAATTATTTCAAATTTCAAGCATAATTCCTTTATAGGGAAACATTGGACTCTCTCTCTCTCTCTCTCTCTCTCTCTCTCTCTCTCTCTCTCTCTCTCTCTCTCTCTCTCTCTCTTTCATATTCTTCATAGATTAATTCGATTGTGCATTAACCTTTTGGTTGATCAAATTGGATCTCTCCTTTGGGAATTTGGATTTAGGAGTGAATCTCATATTTCCCCACACATCTATCTATCCACACGTACAAATATAGAGGTGATTCCAAATTACCTCTATTCATTTTGGTGAACCCGACATACCTACTCTCTTTTCTTTTGTGGAATTGGATGCCTTATTGTACTTTCCTTTTATCTTGTTAGTATTAGATTTTTCCTTTGTGTTAGATCTTGCATGCTAATTAGATTTCATATTCCTGCTTTATGTGTTCTTAGTTTAGTTCATTTACATTACATTGGTTTATGAGCTTTACTACCACTAGTCCTACTTATAACATTCCGGTTAGAAGAAGTCGTAGACTCATGGGTGCCTTTGATCCTGAATCTTCCTCTCCTTTCTTTAGGATCCCGGATGATAACTTGATTCTTCATGATTCCAATCCCACTATGGAGCAAAACTCTTCTCACTCATCTCATGATGAGGATGACGCTTTAAGAGTTCCTCTTGAACAAGTCCAAAAAATTTCCACTAAACTTGATAAAATGGGTAATTGGCTTATTCAAGAGAACCATAATCAAGATTCCGTTCAAGCTATAGAGGCTCTTAAGAAAATTTTTTGTGATACTGATCAAGGTGTTAACCTCTTGCGTGGTATTACTCACCTTGTGCATTCAAATGTTAAACCTTTAGTTCAAGAAGCTCAAGATTTAGGGTTGATTCCTCCTATCACTAGTGTTGAACCTCCTTCTAATCCTTTACCTAGTATTCCTACCTATACTCCTCCTTTGGTGACTATGACGGTTCCCTCTATTCTTATGAGTGTTCCTCTTGTGTCCCTTCCTACATCACAACCTTCATATCATAATGTTCCTTTTACTTATTCCAATCCGCTTCCAACTGTAGTTCCTAGTGTTCCTCCAGTTGTGTCTTCTATTCCTGCAGCTTCTTACACCTTACCTAGTGTGTCTAATGTTGCTACTCCTCCCATTTCCTCTAATGATTCAACAATCATTAATTTGGCTCAGACTGTGTCATCCTTACAACAACTTGCTTCCTTAACTCAAAACAAGTTTGGTATTCCTACATGTGACATGGGAAGTCCCTTGTCCTGGGATATTATTCATACTCCTATTCCTCAGCAAGGTGAGATGCCTCGTCTTGAGAATTATAATGGAAAAGGAGATCATGTTCATCATGTTAAAACATTTCAAATCCTTTATAGTGATTATGCTCATGACCATAGGATTTTAGCCAAACTATTTGCTAGAACCTTCCATGACAAGGCCTTACAATGATATTGTTCCTTGCCTCCTTATTCTATTGATTCCTTTCCACAACTTGCTAATGCCTTTATTCAACAATTTCAAAACAACATTGGCCTGCAAGTGTCTTTGACTGATTTGATGCATTGTAAACAAAGTGCTAAAGAAAAATTGACTAAATTTATTGGTAGGTTTAAACATTTGTATGCTCAGATTTCCTATCTTGTTCCTGATATGGATATTCAACATATGTTTATTTCAAATTTGCAAAAGGATATTAGAGATAAGATTCTTCTTATTAAATTTACCTCTTTTCAACAACTTTTTGCAATGCTTCATCATTTCCAATTACAAGTGAGTCAATCTAAGAGCACAACTCCAATGGCTCCTGTTCCAGTTGATAAGAGTGATGCTGCTCCTAATCCAAACAAATTTAAAAAATTCAACAACTATGTCAAGATAAATAAACAAACGAATGTAGTTGCTGATCAAGTTGTTGTTGCATCTCACAATGCCACTTTTGCATCCACTACTTTTTGATTAAATCGTACGTTTACTCCTCTTTATCAATCTTTACATGCTATTATGAATTGGTTGTTAACTGCTAATATGATTCCTTTACCTCCTATTCAACCTCTTTTACCTGTCACGATTGCCTGTAAATCTTTTGATCAAACTATTTTTTCTCAATATCATTGTCAGAATGGTCATGATACTGAGAAATATTATTCTTTAAAACACAAGGTTCAAGACTTAATTGATTCTAAGGCTTTATCTGTTGATAATCTTGATGGTAGTGGGAACAAATCTATCTCTCCTCCTAATTAGAACCTTCAAATCTATACGAACCCTTTACCTACGCATGATACTAATACTATTGCTTAGCCACCTGCTATGGAAATTGTGTATGATTCAAAGATGGATGATCTCAATCATGTTGTTAATCAAGTGGAGCATGTTGTTCAATCTGTATCTCCACCTCAACCTCAACTTCAATCTCAACCTTAGATTCAACTTCAAGTTCAATCTCAAACTCGACCAAAACCTAAACCTAAAATGAAAACTCAACCTAAACCTCGACAACAATTTAAGAATAAAAGACCTTAGGAACTTTTTATTACCTTTGATGACTCTGAGACTATTAAAGCTCTTGATGGTCCCCTTTACATTGCTGCTAGGATTTCTCAGAAACCTACTCGTGGTTGTCTTATTGATCCTACATCCTTAGTCAATGTTATCATTGAAGAAAATCTTTTTATGAAAACCTTACAACATGACTTTTATGATACATCAGATGTGTGGATTCAAACTTGCAATGGTTTTCTTTATCCATCCTTAGGTTCTATTACTTTACTAGTCGAACTATGTGGAAAAATTGTGAACACTACCTTTGTTGTTGTTCCTACTTCTAATCAATTTCAAGTAAAGCTAGGTTTGCCTTGGTTGAATGCCATTCATGCTATTGCTTCACCTATCCATAAGTGTCTTAAGTTCATTCATGATGAAGAAGTGAAGACGATTAATCATAGTTTATATCAACCTTCTAGGCCTAGAGATTATGTTGCTCTGGATTTCTTTTGGCCTTCATTACCTAATTCATGTCCTCCTCAACCTGATAATATTTTTGGATCATATCAAGCTTATAAACATCGTAAGATTCTTGAATTAAGCATACCTCCTATGGATCTTAATCATGGTCTTTTACCTACACCTTCTATACCTCCTTTAACTATGATTTCTAGCTCTGTTAATCAAGTTCCTTCTACCAAACCTATCAAAGATCCTGTGATTGTTTCTCCTATGGTTAATAATCCTATTGATCTTCCTAAAGAACTTGTGAAGGATCCTATGATTGTTCCTCATAGTTCTCAACCTATTTCAAATAAATCAAAACGTAATCAATTTGCTAATGAATGTCGTAAAAAGCATCGTGCTCATGCTAAAGCTCAAAGATCTTTACTTTCCTTGGAAAAACCTATGCATAATGTGGTAGAATAGATTGTTACTAATAATGATGTTCACATGCATGATTATGATGATTCTATTCATATCTTAGATCCTATTTTGATTAATTCGGATGAAGAAGATACTCTTGATGATACTGATGATGTTAATGATGAATATGAAACTATTGACATTGGCATTGATTTACCTAATATGCTTTCATCACAATTGACTCTTACACCTAGTGTCGACCATAGTGATTCTCAAGAGGATCCTTGTTTGGAACTGGCTATCATTCCTACTATGTTAGATATAGTCCCTCTTGCGAGTTACCCACCTTCCCTAAATGATATACAACGAGATGGGGAGAGTAGGTGACACACTTGATCGGCTTGTCCTTCGTGGTAGCTTTGTTGTGTGTTTGTTTGTTGTACTTTGCTTCTCCCGTAATGTGTTTGCTAAATGTTGTTAGATTATTTTATACGATCCTTGTTACTCAGTTGGTGCAAGGTGATGAAGGAATCAAAACTATTGTTAAAATTATTCTATATGTATCTCTATTCTTCTATGCGTTGTTCAATGTTATGTCATAATTGTGCTATTGTTCGTAAATGTTTCCATGTGTAATCTTCTTGGATTCGAGATATGGTAGCACTAATTCTTTTCGGTCTCTATGTCATGGTTTGAAAAGATTTTCCTTCATATATTTTATGTGATCTTTCCTCCTTTGTGATTGTAGTTCTACTTTCTTTGGGGAATGATGTCAATTCATTTGCAATAATATCATATATATATATATATATATATATATATATATATATATATATATATATATATATATATATATATATATATATATATATATATATATATATATATATATATATATATATATATATATATATATATATATATATATATATATATATATATATATATATATAAAATCTTATGATCATACTGACCCCATGGTAGGTAGATCCCTTATGTGTTCTCTATATGTTTTTGTGATATTTCCCTTGATTTGTCTTCGTCTAGGGGCATCTCGACGTGGAAATGTAATAAGTGGAGTTGTTTATGTTTTCGTTAAAGCCATTGCTCCTGTTAAAGTGTCAACAATGACTTTAACGTGGGGGCATATGCTTTGCTCACCTGTTGCACACATGCACTTTTTGATACACACATATTATGTTTCAAGATACTTTTTTTTTCCCTTTTTGGATTAGTAACTAATCCTTAAAGCATGGATTTATATTTTAGGATCTCTTGATCCCTCAAGTTTCAAATACACACATTTTTTGATCCCTTAAGGTCAGAGGTGTCCTTAAGACTGGATCTCTTTTGTTTTTATGTTTAGTCTTATGGAATAGAATATTCCTAAGAATGAATCCTTGATGGGTTGACTAGTGAGTAGCCACATTCACTAGGCGGTTCAATTCCATATTTCCAGTTGCACCATTTTCCAGTGTGATTCACAATGGGACATAAGTGCTCATTGGGCGAGGTAATCACACCTTCTTTCTCTAGAGATGTCTCTCTTATTATGATCTAAGAGTTGATGAAGACTTGAGTCCCTGGGGGTTTAAGGTTTCCCTTTGTCCCTTGGATTATGATAAGATTATCTTTTCATTCTGATCTCCTTTACCAAGAGTTTGCATCGAGTCCATACTCTTGCTAAAGTGGGGGCTTAATGTATCATCTTAAAATGGAAGCACTTCCATGATAAGAGCATTTAGCCCTCTGAGTAAGTGGTCTAGGGTCATGTTAAGCACCTTGATCGAGTCTTTGCATGTATTTGGCTTTCTCCCCGCTTTCCACTTCTTTCCTGCACTTGATTTCTTCATTCTAGGTGAAATTAGGGATAGGATCTCAAGGATTCTCCTAAATTTCCCTCTTCCATGGCTCTATTTTCTAGGTAGAACTTAGAAATAGGTCCTCTTGGCCTTCATCATAGTTATCATAGGATTTTATGCTTATCCCTGGCATTTTGTCCCTGTCTGATATCATTTCTAGGTCTCTGGGCATCCCTGGGATGTCCTGTCCTAGTTCTGACTGAATCTGGGCCCAGGGTCAAATTTGAGGTTGATCCTGACTAGGTCAGGATCAAGGTCATACCTAACTAGGTTAGTCCTAACCTTGATTTTGCCCCCTTCCTTCAAAATTTTAGAATCCTTGATTTTCGGGCATCGGGCTTTCGGGATATTTGTTTTCCTACCTCCAGGTTGGCCATTTCGAGTTTTGGGATGGTAAATCCTCTAATTTTATTTAATCTAGGTATATTTTCTAAAGGTTAGGACCTAATTGGGATTTAATTCTCCAAGGTGGCCCCTCTAGAGGATTGTGCCCTAGTTCAGTATAAAAGGAGGCCTTCCTCTCTCATTTTCACATCCATCATTCACATCTCTTCATCAAGTTTTGTGAGAAGATATCCACAATCAAGAATTCAAGAAATTCTTCAAGCATTCAAGTGTTCAAGCATCCATCCATCAAGGAGATCCATTGTTAGCTATTGAAGGATTCAATCTCTTTGGAGCCCCCTTTGATGATCCATCCTTCTACATTCATTCAAGCCTTCTCATATGCAAAGATCAAGTCAAGATTAGTGTTGAAGATCAAATGTCATTGATTGGAGACATCCTACATTCATTCTACATCCATTGAAGCATTCCTACTTGTGGATTTGAAGATTCAAATCTTCTACAAGGACTTCAACATAAGCGAGGTGATTTGTTTCAATTACTTTGTTTATGCACACTATATTTCAATTCTATTTTAAGGTTAATTCCTAAACTGGGGTTTGACCAAGGCAAACCCCCCATACAACAAAAACCCCCATTTTCTTACAGATACAGATGTGGGATTTCAGATTTGAGAATGAATTTGGATACCCTTTTCAGTGAACTTCTGAGATCTGCGAACAGAATCAGAATCGGCCTTTAAATAAAGAATGTAGTATTTGACCTTTTATGAGGGTCAAAGTCGACCTGAGCTCATCTTGGAGAAAGATTTCTGGGTTTTCTCTGTCTCGACATTTCCAGTCTAGAACAAGTTGCAAAATTGCTTGAAAGTACACATAGACATCAAAAATTGACATTTTCCAGATCTGCCCTAATTTGAGGTTAGTATTTGTATTTCAATTATTTCAGATTTCAAGCATAATTCCTTTATAGGGAAACATTGGACTCTCTCTCTCTCTCTTCCATATTCTTCATAGATTGATTCGATTGTGCTTTAACCTTTTGGTTGATCAAATTGGATCTCTCCTTTGGGAATTTGGATTTAGGAGTGAATCTCATATTTTCCCACACATCTATCTATCCACACTTACACATATAGACGTGATTCCAAATTACCTCTATTCATATAATAAACATGCCTGTGATTGCCCCTCCACCACCTGAACAACCTACACAAATAGAAACCCATAGTGTAGGAGGAGAAGAAATTATTGCAGCTATAGAACAAGTAAAAGAACATAATAAGGTAGCATTAGAGGACTTGATAAAAATCTTGCAACATAGAATTAATATTCTGAAAGAAAAATCAAATGTAGTTTACACTACATACACTAAACTACTTGGTTTGCAAGTTGAGGTAAATAATTTTGTTTCTATATTGAATACCTACTATGGGACTTGGTCAATAAGGGCATCCTTATTTGAAAGATTGGCGATAGTGCAACCCCTCAAGACAAATATTCCAGAAATAGTTTTGCAGGTAGGGGAAGAGATTGAGTGGATTGGGGCCACTTTATCTTTCTTTAAAGGTAAAGCAAATCAAGTGGAGGCAATGATAGTTATGTTTGGACCTAATTTCAACAGGTTCATCCCACAAATCAAGACAAAAGATGACTCAATTAAGGAGTTAGATAAATGGAGATCAGAATTTGATATCCTACTACCTAAAAAAGAGGCTTTTATTAATGACAACAATGAAATAGATATGGATCACTTCAATGTTATTCTTGATGAAGCTTTTAAAGCTGAGATGGATTTCATTAAGTTTATTACAGATGTCAAGAAAGTTGTTGATGCTAGGTGAGAGAGACAAAGGGTGCAACTACAAAGCATTCAGGAATTTTAGTGGCCAAGAGAGGAGGAGGTAGCTATGTGGGATGCTCTTACAAAGCCTAAAAAGAAGAAATCTGCAACAGTTGACCTCGACATAATTGATGAAGAATAAAGAGTACACCTGACATTTGACACCTGACCTATGAGCACATGGATGATAACTACTCATAAAGAATGGTGTAGGTTAGCCTGAAATGGTAGTCACCATATCCTGATGTAACTCAGTGAAGTTATCAAGAATATCTCCAGACAAAGGTGTCAATTATCAAATGGGAAAGATCAGATATCAAGCGAGTCATCAAAGTTTTTTGTCTTCCCACCACCTAAGGGCCTCAATTGTATTTTTCTCTTTTTAGTTTTAGGTTTAGGGCTAAACCATCTGAAGCTTGTTGCATCCTTACTCATTAAGGATTCCAAGATGGTTTTAGCCATAAATAGAAAATGTAATCTTATTATAGAGGAGGAATGTTGAATATAATTTCTGCAAAGCAAACTTCTCATCTCTATTTCTAAGCCTCTAAGCTTCAAATTTTGTACATATTGAAACTGGACTATTTTCAATAAAATACATTGTAGATTCTCTTATATTTTGTTATTGTCTCTTCATTTTTATGTTTTACTCTTGTGTGATTTTATTTGTAAGGCATATAAAAGCATCAACTAGTCTAATTGTTTGTGAAATTCTCTCAAGGAAAGGATTAAAAGTTTCATAAACAATTGTAGAGGGTAAACATAATTGTTAGAATTTTGATAATAACAATATAGAAGTGAGAGGGTAGTTTGTAAGGCATTCTATTCAAACTGCATGTAGCTTGTAAGACATTTTACTGTATTTTGTTTGAATTTTTCCTATGGATTTACATTCAAAACATTATTCGCCCAAGGATTAGGCACTGGTTTGATTTTTGTTATGTAGTTATCTTTCAATCATAAAAAATAAAACATAAGATTCCAACATATTCTGTCACTAAGTTTATACATATTTTGAAAGGACTGTATCTAAGTCATATAGTTCACATTACTGATTCCTTTAAGAGAGAATCAATAAGGTTAGCCTTCCTTGAGTTAAACTCAGAAAAAGAAGAAGGATGAATATCCTTGTGCCACTATTTTATGTTATTACTTTCATAGTTTCCCTTGTCATACTCTGTATCAGGATATTCTCAGCTGTTTGCAGAGTAATGTTTTGTTGAAGTAATTTGATGCAAAAGTAACATAACAGTGAGGACCCTAATCCACCATTTAAAATTTACTTGAAACATAGTGAATTATCTAAGGCAATACCTGCCTAAGTCCTATGGAGCTCGAAGAAGAAGGAGGATCTTATCCAATCCTCATCAATTAGACTTATTCTTGTCAAACTTGAGAGTTCCTAATTTGAGAATCAAGCATACCTAGTTACCAAGTTTTCTCCTAACAAGAAAAATCTCTAAAAAATTCGCGACTCTATTGGGGATTCATTAAAAATTTGTGTCAGATAACATAGGTACAAGTTGAGCTAGATTCCTAGCCTGCTTATCTCAAACCAGTTACTTACCATTGAAAAACACAGAGTTGTTCTTTTTTCTCTAGGTCACTCTTTCCTTTGCAAAGCTCATCTGCATTCCTGAAAGGTAGTGTTCTAAAATTCCCAACCCAGTTGGGTGGTGACTCAAAAAGACCTCTGTACTAATGCTGATCAAATTATCACCTTTTTACAATGAGTTTTAGAAATACTAGATCCTGGAGAAAAGAGCATCAAAAAGAAAATTTGGAAGGAGAACTTCTAGCTACCTCCAGACGTAGTCAGATGAGAAAGGAAAGAAATAGCAATGATATGTCCTTAACATGGAAACAAAAGGGGAATGCAAGACAAGAATATCCTGTTCAACCCAGTCAAGAAGGGAATGCATCAGAATATGAGGAAGTTGTTGATCTAGGTTTGAGCCAGTATGAGGACTACTACTCTCCCACTGAAAGGGGTGGAGAAAAATCACAACATAATAGAAGGGTGGTCCCTAGTAAATGTCCTAGAAATGAAAGGATGTCTACACACAAGAGTAGAAGTAGAAAATATTTATTTCCTCCCTTTACCCTTGGTTCTTCATTACCTCAAGGCCTCCATGTCTCTGATGGTCATCAAGAAGAAATCCATGCCCAAAAATATTCATCTGAAACAACCCTCCCTGACTCTAAGGAAATATTTGAAGAAGTGTATGAATTGGAAAGGAAAATCCAGGAACAAGCTGCTATTAGACAAAAGAGAGAAAAAGAAAAAGAAGAGAAAATTAGACAAGCTATGATAAGAGCTGAATAGTTGAAAAGACAATTATTAGACTTAGAAGCTATAAACCATGTTCTCATTCCTAAGAAAACATAGGAGAAACCTGTTATCCAAGAAGTACATGAGATAAGGAATCCCAAGGATAAAGGTAAACAAAATGCTATAGAGGTTTTAGTTAGTCAACCTACTGGTGCCAAGGACCCTCTAGACCAAGTTTTGAAATTAGATGTTGAACTTGAGAAACCTAAAAGGGAAAAATAGATATTGGCTGAGTTGGAGAAAGCATAATTAGAAGCCACATCTGTGGAAATGAAAAGGAAGATTGAGTTTCTTAAGAAATCTTCAGGACCTGCAAATGTTATTGCTACTTCTTTGGTACAAGGTGGAAATGTTGGAAATACTGCAAAACAAATAGTAAATGCTCCCCCACCCGTTGGCCCTAAGATCTCTGCTACTTCAAATATCCAGGCATCTACATCTCAAGGTGTTGGCCCATCTCAAACATGGCTTGTTCATGAAAGATATAAGCAACTAGTCTTTTGTGGTATCCATGTATATCCCAACCCTATCCCTGATGAAATCAGAGAAAAACTCCCAAAGTTTACTGTTAGTAATGCTATTACTTGTGAAGAACACTTGAAGAAGTTTATTGATGTGATGGATGATTACAACATTGAACTTGGTGATGTAATAATGAAATTTTTTGTTCAATCCTTAACCGAAGACTCTAGGAATTGGTTCAGGGGTTTACCACATGCCAATATAGGTTCATGGAATCAGTTTAAGCATTGTTTCAAGGAATAGTATGGTGGAAAAATAAATGAAGGCTTTATGCTAAATGAACTCAATAACATTAAGAAGAATCAAAATGAGGGTGTTGTTGAATTTAATGTTAGATTTCAGAAGGCCATGCATAAGTTATTATAGGTCATTAGGTTGGATGATAAGATATATTTAGTCACCTATTTAAATGCTTTTGATGCAAAAATGGGGCACCTTTTAAGAGATAAAAACCATAGGAATCTTGCTGAAGCCTACAAGTTAGCCATCAACATAGAAAGTAACCGGAGGATATCAGGAAAGTTGGGAAGAAGAGATGACTACAAACTACAAGTGTTGAATAGGAAAGAACCAGGAAAGTTTGATAATGCAAAACCAAAGGAAGATGATAGCCTAAAACAAATTTTGAAAGCTATAAAGGACTTGAAGCCTGGTGAAAATAGGAACAATAGGGTTGTAGGAAATGATAGGTCAGCTTTCAAAAATTTCAATAAATTACCAAGAATGCAAAAATATCCATATAATACTCAGTGGAAATATGGAAAGCCTATACTCCCTGAGAGAAAAGATAAACAAAATGAAAAAACTCCTGACCCTTTGCAAAGAAGCTCGGTGAACATGATTGATAATGTCCCATGGTGTATTGTATGTTAGTCAGCACATGAACCTAATTACTATGCAGTTTCTCAAAGTGTGTCTGCAGATGAAGAACATGAAAATAATGAAGAGGAGCCTTATGATGATCGGGGTTGTGCTATGACTTCCTCATATCTTTGGGATGAAATTGACTCTACTAAAGAAGATGAGAATCAAGATATTTCTAGTTCTCAAATTAGAAATGAAGTTTATCATCAACAGGTCTTTTTTGATGAAGAAAATGATGGATCAGTTGTTCTGAGAAGGCCATCTGATGAAGAGATTGCTCAAATAAATGCAGATATGGTCACCCAAGCTAAGAGAAACTACAATTTGAGAAATAGAATGGTAGGTGATCCTAATCATAAACCTGTTGGTATATTCATTAAGAAGTTAGAAAAGGATGTCAAACAATCCCAAGATAAACAGAAAGTTGCTGAGGTTGTCAACAAAGTTAAGGTAAAAAAGAATGTCAAATTTACCAGCCCAAATGTTGCTTATAGAGTAAAAACCACATTCCTTGAGGAAACTGTTCCATCTTTTCAAAAGGAGGTTAAAACCCAAAGTAAGTATCATCCCAACCTGTCTACACATGAGGAAAACAAAGAAGTTACCAGTATAAGGCAGGATGTAGTTGATTCAAAATATGTCCCTATTGACATGGGCAAGCTACTATCACAAATTACTGTTAAAGTTCCTTTACTAGAAATGATGAGAATAGAAGAACACAAAGAGAAAGCCCTAAATTGGGTGAATGGAGTTACTCCCACAGATACCCAAAATATTGATAAGGCTGATAAACAAATTGCTTCTGTAGATGATTCAACTGACAATCAGAATGGGGAAATTATTTTTGAGATTCCTTAGATCTATCTAGAAACAAATATTGTCAACACTATATCTGGGACAATTGATCCTTTCTTTTTGACTTTGATAGCGAATGGAAAACTATTAAGAAATTTTATGATTGATTCAGGAGCATCAAACACTATCATGCCTATAGAAGTCATGAAATCATTAGGATTGAAGGTTGATACACCTCATGGGAGGTGTCAGGCTATGGATTCAAGAGAGGTGTTGATTATTTGTACCATTAAGGCTTTACCTTATGGGTTAGCAACATATCCAAACAAGCAACTAACTATGAGTGTTTTAGTGGTTGATATCCCACCTCAATATGGAATGCTATTATCTAGAAAATGGAATGCTTCAATGGGAGGTAGTATTCAGTGTGACTTGTCTTATGCAACTTTCAATATTGGTGGAAGTAATGTCAAGGTGTCTAGAGAAAGTAGGACTCCACACATGATTGAATTAAATGATGTTGATGACTTAAATTGTTGAGTGGATGTGGATATGGAAAACTTCAGAGTGGAAAAGGTTATTCCACAAAATGAAGGTGCTAATCCATTAATTGTAGAACTAAAGAAATAGAAAGATGGATTATGGCAGATGTACTTTGACGGAGCTTTCTCAAAAGAGGGCTCAAGAGTTGGAGTCTTATTTATATCTCCATCAGGTACCACATTTAAATATTCTTTCCTATTAACTTTTCAATGTACAAACAATATTGTTGAATATGAAGCATTGTTTTTGGGATTGAATATAAAATGTTTAAAAGTCTATGGTGACTCTGAACTTGTTGTAGCACAAGTTAGATCTAGATATGCTGTAAAAAATGATAGGCTAAAGATGTACAAACATGCTATTTGGGATCAAATTGAACTGTTAAATGCCTTCAACATTAGTTGGGTAGAAAGGTCAAATAATATTATGGCAAATTTTTTGGCTAATGTTGCTTTGAAAAAGGATGATTTAACTTTAACTGGGGTGTCAATAGTAGAAGTTAAGAATAGGCTAGTTGTTCCAAATAACATATACAACTAGCAGGTTTTTGAAGATGACCGTGATATTTTAAGGTTTATTCAGTGCCTTGACATATATGAAGATTAGCCTATAGATTGTAATGCTCTAGTTGAGGTAGTTAATGGTAAGGACATGATCTTGGGAAATGAAATAATTCAATTAAGTACTAATCACATTCCTAAAGGCTTGATAGAGTTAGAAGCATTGTATGGTAATCAAAGTGATCACCTATTAAAGACTAGCAATGTTAAGATTGAAGATTTAGAAGAGGTAAATCTGGGATCAGTCAACACACCTCAAATGGTTTATATTAGAAAAGGACTAGACCCTCATATAAGATCTAATTTGGTAAAATTACTAAGAAAACATAAACATGTATTTGCATGGTCTTATGATGATTTAAAAGCCTATAGAGAGGACCTTTTCCAGCATGAGATCCCACTAAAACAAGATGTAAAACCATTCAGACAAAAAAAAAGACCTATTAATCCATTGTTGGCTCCTAAAATGCAACAAGAATTAGTGAAGTTGAGTGATGCAGGCATAATCCAACCCATAAGACATTGAACTTGGGTATCTAATGTTGTTCCAGCCAGAAAGAAGAATCGTGACATTAGGCTATGTGTTGATTTCAGAAATCTGAATGTTGCATCTTTGAAGGATAACTATTATTTACCTAATATGGAGGCAATGTTGCACAAATTCACTGGTTGTGAATTATTGTCTATGATGGATGGTTTCTCAAGTTACAACCAAGTGCTGGTTAAAGAATCAGAACAATTCAAAACTGCATTCACTACCCTATGGGGAACTTATGTCTATGTTAGAATGCATTTTGGTCTTAGAAATGCAGGAGCAACATTCTAAAGAGCCATGGATGTTGCATTTAAAGAGTATATTGATTTGTTCAGGTTTTTTATCAAGATGACATGAAAGCATACTCAAAGAAAGTAGAAGATCATTGTAGTCATCTAGAAAAGATTTTTAATAAGGCTCTAGAGTATGGTGTGTCCCTAAATCCAAAGAAATGCCACTTTGTAGTTACAAAGGGAAAGTTATTAGGTCACATAGTATCTAAAGAAGGAGTGAGGATTGATCCAAAAAGAATGGAAGCTATTCAGAAGGTCACTGCTCCAAAAAACATCAAGGGTATATAATATTTTTTAGGAAAGATTAATTTTGTTAGGAGATTCATTTCTAACTTTGTAGAGATAGTCAAACCAATAGTTAAGTTGCTAAAAAGGGATGCAAAGTTTCAATGGACTGAAGAAGCACAATAAGCCTTTGAAAAAATTAAAAAAGGTGGTTCAAGAAGCACCAATTTTAAAGTCCCTTGATTACAGTAAGCCATTTTCATTGTTTTATTTTGCTTCTTTTCATACAATTGTTGTTGTGTTGTTGCAAAAGGACGAGGAAGGTTTTGAACATCCAATTGCATTTTTTAGTAAATCCTTACAAGCCGTTGAATTGAATTATGAGATGATGGAGAAACATGCATATGCATTAGTCAAGGCTGTGAAAAGGTGATTGCATATATTCCACATGCAGCAGTAAAAGATATTCTTACACAATCAGAGGTTATTGGAAAGAGATGCAAATGGATTACTAGAATTTAGGAGTTTAACTTGGAAATCCATATTACTAAATTAGTAAGAGGATTAGGCCTATCCAAATTAATGAATGAAGAACACATGGACCTAGTTCAAGTTAATAATGCAAGGATATCAAATTTGACAATAACAAGCATTGAGAGACAACCATACTATACTGATATTTTCTATTATTTTAAAAATGCTAAATGTCTAGAGTACGTTTGATAATCAGAAAAGATCCCTAAGATTGCAAACTCGGAGATATACATTGATACAAGGGGATCTATATTGGAAAAATAGAAATGAAGTGTTACTATTTTGCCTTGACAAGAGTCAAGCAGAGAAAGTTTTGAAGGATATGCATGTTGGTATTTGTGAAGGTCATTACTCTGCAAAGACCACTGCCCATAAGATACTGAGAGCCAGTTATTTCTGGCCCTCATTATTTAAAAATTCTTTTCAGTTTGTCAAGAAATGTGAAGCTTGTTAGAAATTTTCTTCTAAACTAAAGTATTCAGGTGCATTATTGTTAAACCCAGTAGTTGCAGAAGCACCATTCACCATGTGGGGAATTGATTTTATTGGAGAATTTGTTGAGAATTCTAGTGGTGGGCATAGTTGGATACTTGTTGTAATTGATTATTTCACAAAATGGATAGAAGCTATCCCCACTAAGAAGGCAAGAAGTAAAATAGTGATTTACTTTCTAATGGATAATGTCTTAACAAGGTTTGGTGTCCCCATTAAGTTAATTATAGATAATGCAACGTGTTTTAGATTAGATGAGTTTAAGGCCTTCTGTAATGAATATGGAATTATAATGTCTTATTCATCACCATACCACCCTCAAGAAAATAGATAAGCTAAGTCTAGTAACAAAAGTATTCTGATAATCTTGAAGAAAACCTTACAAAAAAATAAAAGAGCCTGGCACTCAAAATTGAAAATTGCTCTATGGGATGACACAATTACTGTTAAGAAGTGAATAGTTGTAAAATGGAATCACCTCTATTCAATGTAATGTATGGGAGAAATATGAGATCCACTTCTAAATCCAAATTCCCAAGGGAGAGATCCAATTTGATCAACCAAAAGGTTAATGCTCAATCGAATCAATCTATGGAGAATATGAAAAAGGAAGAAAACCTTATATTTCCCTATGAAGGAATTGTACTTGAAATATGAAATAATTGAAATACAAATGCTAACCTCAAAATAGGGAAAATCTAGAAAATGCCAATTTATGATGTTTGTGTGTACTTTTGAGCAATTCTGCAACTTATTTCGGACTGGAAATGCCGAGACAAAGAAAACCCAAAAATCTTTTATCTTTTTGATAGAAGGTAGTCTTTGACCCTCATAAAAGGTCAAAGGCTACATTCTTATTTTGAAGGTTGATTTTGACTTTGTTCGTGGATCTCAGAAGTTCACCGAAAAGGGTATCCAAATCCGATCTCAGATCTGAAATTCCACACCTGCACCTGCAAGAAAAAGGGGATTTTGTTGTTTGTATGGGGGGTTTGCCTTGGTCAAACCCCAATTTAGGAATTAACCTTGAAATTGAATTGAATTGTAATGTGCATAAACAAAGCAAATTAAACAATTCACCTTGCTTATGTTGAAGTCCTTGTAGAGGATTCAAATCCTCAAATCCACAAGTAGGGATGCTTCAATGGATGTAGAATGAATGTAGGATGTCTCAAATCAATGGGATTGGATCTTCAACACCAATCTTGAATAGATCTTTTCATATGGGGAGGCTTGGCTGAATGTAGAAGGATGGATCTTCAAGGGGGCTCCAAAGAGATTGAATCCTTCAATGGCTAACAATGGATCTCCTTGATGGATGAATGCTTGAAGGCTTGATTGAGATATCTTCTCACAAAACTTGATGGAGAGATGTGAATAATTGGATGACAAAATGAGAGAGGAAGGCTTCCTTTTATAGTGAACTAGGGCACAAACCTCTAGAGAAGGCTGACATTGGGGAATTAAATCCCAATTAACCTTGACCCCTAGAAATGGACCCATATTAAATGAAATTTAAGGATTTACTATTTTGAAACCCGAAATGGCCAATCCGGAGGCAGGAAAAGAATCTTTCTGAAACCCGATGCTCGAAAATCAGAAAAACTTGAAATTGAACTAGGAGTTAGGGATGAGGTTGACTCTACCCTAGGTCAGGGTCGAGGTTGACCCTGACCTAAGTTAGGGTTGAGGTTGACTTTGAACTTGAAGGTTGACTTTGACCTTGAGGTCAAAAACCCCAGGACCCCAGGCCAAAATGCTAGGAAATGCAGATATGAAGTGAAAAATGGGTGCAAAGGGAAGCATAACATGGGAAAAGATAGATACATGAAAAGACCCAATCAAGGTGCTTAACATGACCACAAACCACTTACTCGGAGGGCTAAACACTCTTATCATGGAAGTGCTTCCATTTTAAGATGATACATTAAGCCCCCACTTTAGCAAGAGTATGGACTTGATGCAAACTCTTGGTAAAAGAGATCAGAATGAAAAGATAATCTTATCATAATCCAAGGGATAAAGAGAAACCTTAAGCCCCTAGGGACTCAAGTCTTCATCAACTCCCAAATCACAATAAGAGAGACATCTCTAGAGAGAGAAAGAGGGTGTGATTACCTCACCCAATGAAAACTTATGTCCCATTGTGAACCACACAAGGAAACAACGCTACTAGAAAGATGGAATTGAACCACCTAGTGAATGTGGCTACTCACTAGTCAACCCATCAAGGATTCATCCTTAGGAATATTCTATTCCATAAGAATAAAACCAAAAACAAAAGAGATCTATTCTTAAGGACACCTTCGACCTTAAGGGATCAAAATATATGTATATTTGAAACTGGAGGGATCAAGAGATCCTAAAATATAAATCCATGCTTTAAGGATTAGTTACTAATCAAAAAAGGGAGAAAAGGTATCTTGAAAAATATGTGCGTATCAAAAAGTACATGTGTGCAATAGGTGAGCAGAGCATATGCCCCCACGTTAAAGTCATTGCTGACATTTTAACAGGAGCAATGGCTTTAACAGAAACATAAACAACTCCACTGATTATGTTTCCATGTCGAGATGCCCCCATATGAAGATAAATCTAGGGAAATATCATAGAAACATACAAAGAACACAGAAGGGATCTACCTACCATGGGGTCGGTATGATCATAAGATAATATATATATATGATATTATTGCAAATGAATTGACATCATTCCCCAAAGAAAGTAGAACTACGATCACAAAGGAGGAAAGATTACATAAGAAATACAAAGGAGAATCTTTTCAGACCATGACATGGAGACCAACAAGAATTAGTACTACCACATCTTGAATCCAAGCAAATTACACAAGGAAACATTTACGAACAATAGCACAGTTACAACATAACATTGAACAATGCATAGAAGAATAGAGATACATATAGAGGAATTGGAACAACAATTTTGATTCCTTTATCACCTTGTACCAACTAAGTAACAAGGATCGTATAAAATAATCTAACAACATTTAGCAAACACATTATGGGAGAAACACAATACAGCAGGCAAATACACAAAAAAGCTACCATGAAGGACAAGCCAATCAAGCATGCCGCCTACTCTCCCCATCTTGTTGTATATCATTTAGAGAAGGTGGGTAACTCACAAGAGGGACTATATCCAACATAGTAGGAATGATAGCTAGTTCCAAACAAGGATCCTCTTGAGAATCACAATGTTCGACACTAGGTGTAAGAGTTAATTCTGATGAAAGCATATTAGGTAAATCAATTTCAATGTCAATAGTCTCATATTCATCATTAACATCATCAAGAGTATCTTCTTCATCCAAATTAATCAAAATAGGATCTAAGATATGAATAGAATCATCATAATCATGCATCTTAACATCATTATTAGGAACAACTTCTTCTAACACATCATGCATAGATTTATCCGAAGAAGGTAGAGATCTTTGAAGAACAAAATTACAAGTTTTAGCATGAGCACGATGCTTTTTATGACGTTCATTAGCAGATCGATTACGTTTTGATTTATTTGAAATAGGTTGAGAACTAGGAGGAACAATCATAGGATCCTTCATAGGTTCTTTAGGAAGATCAATAGGATTATCAGCAATAGGAGGAACTATCACAAGATCCTTCATAGGTTCTTTAGGAAGATCAATAGAAGGAACTTGATTAACATAACTAGAAGCCATAGTTAAAGGAGGTATAGAAGGTGTAGGCAAAAGACCACGATTAAGATCCATGGGAGGTATACTTAATTCAAGAATCTTATGATGTTTATAAGCTTGATATGAATGAAAAAGATTATCAGGTCGAGGAGGACATGAATTAGGTAATGAAGGCCAAAAGAAATCAAGAGCAGCACAATCTCTAGGCCTAGAAGGTTGATATAAACTATGATTAACTATCTTCACTTCTTCATCATGAATGAATTTAAGACACTTATGGATAGGTGAAGCAACAACATGCATGGTATTCAACCAAGGCAAACCTAGCTTAACTTGAAATTGATCAGAAGTAGGAACAACAACAAAGGTAGTGTTCACAATTTTTCCACAGAGTTCAACCGGTAAAGTAATAGAAATAAATGATGGATAAATGAAACCATTGCAAGTTTGAATCCACACATCCAATGTATCATAAGAATTGCGTTGTAAGCTTTTCATAAAAAGATTTTCTTCAGTAATAACATTGACTAAGGATGTAGGATCAACAAGACAACCATGAGTAGGTTTCTGAGAAATCCTAGCATAAATGTAAAGGGGACCATCAGGAGCCTTAATAGTCTCAGAGTCATCAAAGGTAATCAAAAGTTCTCGAGGTCTTTTATTCTTAGGTTGTTGTTGAGGCTTAGGTTGAGTTTTCAATTTAGGCTTAGGTTTTGGTCAAGGTTGAGATTGAACTTGAGGTTGAGGTGCAGATACAGATTGACCAACATGCTCCACTTGATTAACAATATGATTGAGATCATCCATCTTTGAATCATACATAATTTCCATAGCAGATGGCTGAGCAATGGTATTAGTATCATGTGTAGGTAAAGGATTCATATAGATTTGAAGGTTTTGATTAGGAGGAGAGATAAATTTGTTTCTACTACCATCAAGATTATCAACAGATAAGGCATTAGAGTCAATTAAGTCTTGAACCTTATGTTTTAAAGAATAACATTTCTCAGTATCATGACCATTATGATGATGATATTGACAAAAAGCATTTTGATCAAAATATTTAGATGCAATCGTAGTAGGTAAAAGAGGTTGAATAGGAGGTAAAGTAATCATATTAGTAGTTAACAACCTATTCATAATAACAGGTAATGATTCATAAAGAGGAGTAAACATACGATTTAATCAAAAAGTAGTGGATGCAGAAGTGGCATTATGAGATGCAACATCAACTTGATCAGCAACTGCATTCGCTTGTTTGTTTATCTTGACATAATTGTTGAATTTTTGAAATTTGTTTGGATTAGGAGCAACATCACTCTTATCAATTGGAACAGGAGCCATTGGAGTGCTGCTCTCAAATTGTCTCACTTGTAATTGATAATGATGAAGCACTGCACAAAGTTGTTGAAAAGATGTAAATTCAATAAGCAGAATCTTATCTCTAATATCCTTTTGCAAATTTGAAATAAACATACGTTGAATATCAATATCAGGAACAGGATAGGAAATCTGAGCATGCAAATGCTTAAATCTACCAATAAATTCAGTTAATTTTTCTTTAGCACTTTGTTTACAATGCATCAAATCAATCAAAGACACTTGCAGGCCAATGTTGTTTTGAAATTGTTGAATAAAGGCATTAGCAAGTTGCGGAAAGGAATCAATAGAATAAGGAGGCAAGGAACAATACTATTGTAAGGCCTTGTCATGGAAGGCTCTAGCAAACAGCTTGGCTAAAATCCTATGGTCATGAGCATAATCACTACAAAGGATTTGGAATGTTCTAACATGATGAATGAGATCTCCTTTTCCATTATAATTCTCAAGATGAGGCATATCGACTTGTTGAGGAACATGAGTACAAATAATATCCAAGGATAAAAGACTTCCCATGTCACATGTAGGAATACTAAACTTGTTTTGAGTTAAGGAAACAAGTTGTTGTTGTAAGGATGACACATTTTGAGCCAAACTGATGATTGTGGAATCATTAGAGGAAATAGGAGGAATAGAAACATTAGACACACTAGGTAAAGTGTAAGAAGCTACGGGAATAGAAGACACAACCGAAGGAACACTAGGAACTATAGTTGGAAGCGAATTGGAATAAGTAAAAGGAACATTATGATATGAAGGTTGTGATGTAGGAAGAGACATAGGAGGAACACTCATAGGAATAGAGGGATCCGTCACAGTCACCAAAGAAGGAGTATAGGTAGGAATACTAGGTAAAGGATCAGAAGAGGGTTCAACACTAGTGATAGGAGGAATCAACCCTAAATCTTGAGCTTCTTGAGCTAGAGGTTTAACATTTGAATGCACGAGGTGAGTAATACCATGCAAGAGGTTAACACCTTGATCACTATCACGAAGAACTTTCTTAAGAGCCTCTATAGCTTCAATAGAATCTTGATTATGGTTCTCTTGAATAAGCCAATTACCCATTTTATCAAGTTTAGTTGAAATTTTTTGGACTTCTTCAGGAGGACCTCTTAAAGCATCATCCTCATCATGAGATGAGTGAGAAGAGTTTTTCTCCATTGTAGGATTGGAATCATGAAGAATCAAATTATCATTCGGGGTCCTAAGGAAAGGAGAGGAAGATTCAGGATCAAAGGCATCTATGAGTCTACAACTTCTTCTAACCGAAATGTTATAAGTAGGACTAGTAGTAGTAAAGCTCATAAACCAATGTAATGCAAATGAACTAAACTAAGAACACATAAAGCATGAATATTTTTGTATTTTTGAAATCTAATTAGCATGCAAGATCTAACACAAAAGAGAAATCTAATACTAACAAGGTAAAAGGAAATCTAACACCACAAAACACAATAGGACATCCAATTCCACAAAAGAAAGGAGGGTAAGTACGTCGGGTTCACCAAAATGAATTGTGAAGGTGAACACACACAATAATACAAAGGGAAATCTAACACCAAAAAGAAAGAGAGTAAGCTAGTCGGGTTCACCAAAATGAATAGTGAAGGTGAACACACACAATAAGACAAAGGGAAATCTAACACCAAAAACAAAGAGAGTAAGCTAGTCGGGTTCACCAAAATGAATAGTGAAGGTGAACACACACAATAAGACAAAGGGAAATCTAACACTAAAAAGAAAGAGAGTAAGCTAGTTGGGTTCACCAAAATGAATAGTGAAGGTGAGCACACACAATAAGACAAAGGGAAATCTAACACCAAAAAGAAAGAGAGCAAGCTAGTCGGGTTTACCAAAATGAATAGTTGTAAAATGGAATCACCTATATTCAATGTAATGTATGGGGGAAATATGAGATCCACTTCTAAATCCAAATTCCCAAGGGAGAGATCCAATTTGACCAACCAAAAGGTTAATGCTCAATCGAATCAATCTATGGAGAATATGAAAAAGGAAGAAAACCTTATATTTCCCTATGAAGGAATTGTACTTGAAATCTGAAATAATTGGAATACAAATACTAACCTCAAAATAGGGAAAATCTAGAAAATTCCAATTTTTGATGTCTGTGTGTACTTTCGGGCAATTCTACAACCTATTTCAAATTGGAAATGCTAAGATGAAGAAAACCTAAAAATCTTTTATCTTTCTGACAGCAGGTAGTCTTTGACCCTCATAAAAGGTCAAAGGCTACATTCTTATTATGAAGGTCAATTTTGACTTTGTTCGTAAATCTCAGAAGTTCACCGAAAAGGGTTTTGTTATTTGTATGGGGGGTTTGCCTTGGTCAAACCCCAATTTAGGAATTAACCTTGAAATTGAATTGAATTGTAATGTGCATAAACAAAGCAAATTAAACAATTCACCTTGCTTATGTTGAAGTCCTTGTAGAGGATTCAAATCCTCAAATCCACAAGTAGGGATGCTTCAATGGATGTAGAATGAATTTAGGATGTCTAAAATCAATGGCATTTGATCTTCAACACCAATCTTGAATAGATCTTTGCATATGGGGAGGCTTGGATGAATGTAGAAGGATGGATCTTCAAGGGGGCTCCAAAGAGATTGGATCCTTCAATGGCTAACAATGGATCTCCTTGATGGATGAATGCTTGAAAACTTGAATGTTTGAAGGCTTTCTTGAATGCTTTATTGAGAGATCTTCTCACAAAACTTGATGGAGAGATGTGAATAATTGGATGAGAAAATGAGAGAGGAAGGCCTCCTTTTATAATGAACTAGGGCACAAACCTCTAGAGAAGACCGACATTGGGGAATTAAATCCCAATTAACTTGAACCCCTAGAAATGGACCCATATTAAATGAAATTTAAGGATTTACCATTCTGAAACCCGAAATGGCCGACCCGGAGGCGGGAAAAGAATCTTTCCGAAACCCGATGCCCGAAAATCAGAAAAACTTGAAATTTGAACTAGGGGTTAGGGACGAGGTCGACTCTACCCTAGGTTAGGGTCAAGGTTGACTTTGACCCTCAAGGTCAAATTTGACCTTGAGGTCAAAAACCTCAGGACCCCAGCCCAGAATGCTAGGAAATGCAAATATGAAGTGAAAAATGGGTGCAGAATAGGGGAAAAGCCAGATACATGAAAAGACCTGATCAAGGTGCTTAACATGACCCCAATCCACTTACTCAGAGGGTTAAATGCTCTTATCATGGAAGTGCTTCCATTTTAAGATGATACAAGAAGGCTACAGGAAAGTCCCCATTTGAATTAGTATATGGATTGCAACCAAGATTACCTATTAAAAATTTGCTTCCAGTATACAAGTTTATCCAAGATGAAGAATTAAACATTTCAGAGCCAATGCAGGATAGAATGGTGCAGTTGGTTGAATTGGATGAAGTTAGAAGAGATAGTAAAAATGATAATGTCAAACTACAACAAAAAATTAAATACCTATTTGACAAAAGAGCTACTGCTAGAAAATTTCAACCCGATGATTTAGTGCTCCAATGGAATGTCAGAGTTGAAGACAAAGGAAAGCATAAGAAGTTTGAGTCATTATGGCTTGACCCTTATATAGTTCTTCAGAGTTTTGAAAAGGATTCATACTTGCTAAAAAATATGGATGGAGAAATTTTTGAATTGCGAGTGCATGGGCAATTCTTAAAACCTTTTTTTAGTTGAAATCCTGCCTCTATGCACATGTAAGTTCTATAAATTTTTGTACAGGTGTGTTTCCCTTTCGTGTTGCATGTTTCTTTCTTGTAGTAGGTTAGTTAGTTTGGTCTTCTCTCCTAGAGATCTGTGGTTGTTGCTTAAATTTGCATTTAAACATCCTCAAATAGAGACACCATTGGTAGTATTCTTAGTTCTACCAATTGCTATTCAAATTTTTGATTCCTCAAAGGTTTTCCCTGGTTTTAATGTTAAAAATCTCCTACAAATTTACACCCCAGAGCTTAAATTTTTATTAAAGTGTTAAAAAACCCTAATTACTAGGTCAAAATGTGCTTGAGAATCCAAAAACCCTAGAAATGCCTAGTCGAGTTCTAATTTGCCATTACTTTTTGAGAAATCAATTAAAATTATTTATGCATGTGCCTTTAATCTTTTCATGATTGGTCGCTTAGTCTCCTAAGAAATCTAGCATATTCCCTTTTATTAAGCGACATCTAGAAAACCTTCAATCGCGTAGTCTCCTTAAGACATAGGAATATTCTCTTTTCATAAGTGACTTAGCGGATGCCTTCAGTTGGGAAGTCTCCAAATGGTTTGAAGTGCTTTATGAGATCTAGTGACTACACTAATAAATGTTTTAAGCATAACTATAGTCATCAAGTCTTCGGATGTAATAAATCAATGATATATTCATACAGTCGCTAGATCTCCTGAGAAAGTCAAAGTCAAGGAAAAGATCCAGAGATTGCGTGACCACCGTTGATTATCTCCTTCAAAAAAAAAGATCTCATGGTTGTCTCTTAGTCACTTGATAAAGATGATGTCACTCTAAAATTCTAGAGATTGAGTGACAACCGTTAGATTAAGATCATGTGGTTGATATTTAATTCTGATATCTTTAATATATCAAAGGTTTTATTCCAGATATTGTGCACCGTCAGACTAAGATCTTGTGGTTGGCGTCAAGTCACCAAATGGAGTCAAGGTTTAAAAAGTTTCAGTGATGAGGAGACTGACTATAGTCACTGGGTCTTAGAAGGAAAAAATTAAAATATGAGAAAGTGTTGAGAGCCGTCAGATCAAAGATCGATGGTAGTCTTTGAGTCTCTAGATAAAGTCATGAAGGGCTAAAATATTTAGTGACTGTGATTCTTTCTTCAGTTGCCAGGTCTTGAGATAAATTTTTAAAAGGGTAAAATATTCAGTGACTTAGATAATTCTCTTTAGTTGCTTGATCTCTGAAAGATAATAAAAAGTGCCAAGTCTTTCAGCAACTATGAGGTGCTTTGTAGTTGCTAGGTCACTAGAACTCAAAATTTGATTATTTGTCATCTTCTGAGGCCATGACTAGTAAATTGAATCCAGAGCATGCTAAGTAATGACCAAAGTGACATGAACTAAAGAGCTTTGATATTGAATGAATTGTTGCATTCAATTCCTTAGAATAAATACAGATAACCATTACTCATTCTCAGTACACCAAGCCTTCAGAGAACCAGAGTGAGAGAATTGCGTGATTTTTTGAGTTTTCAGTGTTCAGAATTTTCAGAGTTTAATAGTTCAGAATTTCAAGAAGGGGTTGTATCAATTGATTATGATGATTTAGCCAGCAATAAGTGGAGCTTCTACTAGCAAGGGAGGAAAAGATAAAGGTGATACGAAAGGAAAAGAGAGCTACTCAGATGAATTCATCACCTTAATCCCTTGGTCTATGCAAAATAAAAAGGTTAGTGACGAAATTTTCATTGATAACCTAGCATTCTGTAGAGATGTGAAGACACATGATGTATCTGGAATGTGTTTATTTAGATATTTTTATAAGAATTCTGAAAGCCTGGTGCCAATATCAAACCCTTGGACCTCAGGGTTAGCTAGGTTGATTATGCTAGATGTTTTCCTAGATATAGACCTATTGATAGAACTGGCAAATAGGTATGACCCTCTATTGAAGACAATTAGAAAGGATGATGGCTCAGCCTTGGTGACGTTGGACATAAATTCATTTATGAAAGCTTTTAATATATATGTCCCAATGGCTACAAAGATAAATTTGCAAGCCCAGGCAAATAGATATGTTAGGGAATCAACCCTAGTTTCAAGGGAGATTCAAAATCATGTCCCTAAACCCAACAAGAACTATATTGCAGTAGTACCTAGGACTGCCCCATACTTTTATAAAGACCTAAGTTTCTACATCAAGTACATTGCCTATGGATTGTGTAGAGTATTGGGAGTGGATGGTGGTGCCGAGAGAATTTCTTTAGACATTTTGATGTTGGTACTAGACTTGCAAAGTCCCTATGTAAGTACAGGTAATATCTACATAGGGTATGTTATAAATAAAATGCATGAAGGTCTTGAGTCAATCCGAAAGAAGGTTTATGCATTATTCTCTATTAATGCATCTCATTTTGTTTCACAATTATCACATCATGGATTTACAATATCTCCAACCTAGGATGATGTGGAATGGACAACCCAACCTAGTCTAGGTTTGGTTGAGGGCATGGAATTTTACCTCAATGGAAAATGATTTTTGTGCATTTTAGAACTGGATGGTGCAACCAATTTTGTTTAGCTTAGGATTAAATTTGTCCAAGCTACCAATTAAATTTTTACAATTATTAAGGCCATGTCAATTTGTTGACAAATGGATAGGAAATCACAATTGGGGCGATTTATACTATGAGAAAGAATTCACAATGATTAGAGTTTATGGGTGCCCTTAGCCACCTCACATTCTACCTTTTTATGTGCCACCCAAAATTGTGGTTTTAGAATTTATTTGGTAGCTCATGTTGACAGACAAAGAGCATTTGGCCCCACATAGGAAGGGTACTTTTACCCCAAGGCACTTTAAGGTCTGCAATTTCACAATTGAGAAGAATGCATTGAATAAGGTAAATGATTAGTTAGGGCACTTTAGAATGAGTGCTACCTTATACAGCTATGTGGATACAAAATATTTTATTGTAATTGCAAGGAATTTTTACACACCAACCATCCCCATTAATAACAGACATGAGCAATGTCCTGAAGAGGATCTCATAAGAAACATCTTGGAGGAAGATGAGATACAAAGGAGAGCACAACAATTTCATGATTTTTTTGTCATTAGAGAAATAATTAAAGCAAAAGGGAATTCCTTTTGGAGGCTTCTTCCCTACATTACCTTACTTGCAGAGGTTGGAACAGATGATGGCCAACTACAATGCATTGGTCAATTCTCTAGAAGACCAAATTGATGATAAATAGAGAGAAAAAGAAAAGCATTCTTCCTCAAAGTATGAAAAAGATAGTGATGATGGTTACTCAATACATAGCCTTCCTGCTATGGAACAACCACCTACTACTGAGTAGGGAGCATATGAGAATATAATTCTAGATTTAATAGAAGTTCCAAGTTCTAAGGGAACAAGTGAGCCTCCTCTCAAAAGACAAAAAATGCAGAAAGGAGAGCCTTCTCAATTAAGGACAACTGAGAAAAAGAAAGATAGAGTGGGAGTTCTAATTACTAGTACCAGGGCATATGACCACAAGTTGAGAAAGAGAATTAGAGAAGAAAAGAGGAAACAAAAATAAGTTGTAGAGGAGATTGAATTACCAGGGGCTCTCTGCCAAGATGAAAGATTGCTTCATTAGGAAGCCTTTCTAAAAGATGATGATCTCATTAAGACTGATGAATTGAAGAACTTCCTCCTATGACATAAGCAACAATAAGTTGCTTCAAGTGTTCAGATAACAGAAGAAGGCCAAGTGCCAAATGAAGCCATTCAAGCTTTAAAAGATTATGATCTAGAATCTGAAACCATCACCCCTGAAGATGCCAGGAGGTTAGTGAAGGAAATAAATATGTTACTTGTACCTGGTTGGGATCTTGCCTCTGCATTCATAATAGATCAAATAAGAAGGAAAACATATATCACTCTTTCTTTAGAAACCCAGGTTGGAGACATGATAAAAGGATTTGGGTATAGCCCAAAAAATCAAGCACTGGCTATGTGGAGCCTATATCCCAAAGATCAGAAGCCTTCTCTCTTGAATGTGAAAGAGAAGATGGAAGGAGACAAAATTGTATGGTCAATACACAATACTAGTGACCTTGAGATTTCACAAGTGCTCACTCATTTTACCAGATTAAATGAAGATAAATCAAAATAGTTATTAGATAGGTTCAAAGGTCTATTTGAAGATTACAATGCTCTTGTTAGGGACATGGAATTGCACATAATGAAAGAAAAGGCATTGGAGAAGACAGTGGAAGATTTGACCCAACAGATAATAAACATGTATTTGATTGCCCCTCGACCACTTGAACAACCTGCACAAACAAAAACCCAGAGTGTAGGAGGAGAAGAAACTGCTACAGCTACAGAGTAGGTAAAAGAACAAAATAAGGTAGCACTAGAGGCCTTGATAAAAATCTTGCAACACATAATTAATATTTTGAAAGAAAAAGTAGATGTAGTTTACTCTACATACACTAAACTACTTGGTTTGCAAGTTGAAGTAAATTTTTTTGTTTCTATATTGAATACCTACTATGGGACTTGGTCAAAAAGGGCATCCTTATTTGAAAGATTGGTAACAGTGCAACCGCTCAAGATAGATATTCTAGAAATAGTTTTGCAGGTAGGGGAAGAGATTGAGAGGATTGAGGCCACTTTATCTTTCTTTAAAGGTAACAAAAATCAAGTGGAGGCAAGGATAGTTATGTTTGGACCTAATTTCAACAGGTTCATCACACAAATCAAGGTATAAGATGGCTCAATTAAGGAGTTAGATAAATGGAGATCAGAATTTGATATCCTACTGCCTAAAAAAGAGGCTTTTATTAATGACAACAATGAAATAGATATGGATCACTTCAATGTTATTCTTGATGAAGCTTTTAAAGATGAGATGGATTTCATTAAGTTTATTATAGATGTCAAGCAAGTTGTTGATGCTAGGTGGGAGAGACAGAGGGTACAACTACAAAGCATTCAAGAATTTTAGTGGCCCAAAGAGGAGGAGGTAGCTGTGTGGGATGCTCTTACAAAGCCCAAAAAGAATAAACCTGTATTAGTTGACCTCAACATAATTGATGAAGAATAAAGAGGACACATGACATTTGACACCTGACCTATGAGCACAGGGATGATAACTACTCATAAATAATGGTGTAGGTTAGCCTTAAATGACGGTCAGCATATCTCAATATAACTCAGTGAAGTTATCAAGAATATCTCCAGACAAAGGTGTCAGTTATCAAATGGGAAAGATTAGATATCAAGCGAGTCATCAATTTTTTTTTGTCTTCCCACCGCCTAAGGGCCTCAATTATATTTTTGTCTTTTCTATTTTAGGTTTAGGGCTAAACCATCTAAAGCTTGTTGCATCCTTACTCATTAAGGATTCCAAGATGGTTTTAGCCATAAATAGAAAATGTAATATAATTATAGAGGAGGAATGTTGAATATAATTTCTGCAGAGCAAACTTCTCATCTTTGTGTCTAAGCCTCTAAGCTTCAAATTTTGTACATATTGAAATTGGACTACTTTCAATAAAATACATTGCAGTTTCTCTTATATTTTGTTATTGTCTCTTCACTTTTATGTTTTACTCTTGTATGATTTTATCTGTAAGACATATAAAAGCATACCAGTTGCAAGGCAACTAGTCTAATTGTTTGTGAATTTCTTTCAAGGAAAGGATTAAAAGTTTCATAAACAATTGTAGAGGGTAAACATAATTGTTAGGATTTTGATAATAACAATATAGAAGTGACAGGGTAGTTTGTAAGGCATTATATTCAAACTGCATGTAGCTTGTAAGGCATTTTACTGTATTTTGTTTGCATTTTTCTTGTGGATTTACAGTAAAAAAACTATTCGCCCAAGGATTAGGCACTGGTTTGATTTTTGTTATGTAGTTATCTTTTAATCATAAAAAATAAAACATAAGATTTCAACATATTCTGTCACTAAGTTCATACATATTTTGAAAGGAATGTATCTAAGTCATATAGTTCACATTACTGATTCCTTCAAGAGATAATCAATAAGGTTAGCCTTCCTTGAGTTAAAATCAGAAAAAGAATAAGGATGAATATCCTTGTGCCACTGTTTTATGTTATTACTTTCATAGTTTCCCTTTACATACTCTATATCAAGATATTCTTAGTTGTTTGCAGAGTAATGTTTTGTTGAAGTAATTTTATGCAAAAGTAACATAGCAGTGAGGACCCTAATCCACCATTCTAAATTTACTTGAAACAAAGTGAATTATCTAAGGCAATATCCACCCGATTCCTGTTGAGCTCGAAGAAGGAGGATCTTATCCAATCCTCATCAATTAGACTTATTCTTGTCAAACTTGAGAGTTCATAATTTGAGAATCAAGCATACCTATTTACCAAGTTTGCTCCTAACAAGAAAAAGCTCTAACACACCCTAACCCTAATTTCGAAGTTAGGGTTAGGGCAAGGAACAGTCAACTCCAAAATTTGAATTTATCCTTTCCCCCTCTCTCCCTTGGTAATAGTAAATATTCTTTTATTTTATTTTCCTCCCATTGATTTTGTTTTTATAAAAAAAGTTTACCCCCTTGGTAGAAAAATGAGATTTTAACTTTCTATTATTATTATAATTATTGTTGAAAGAAGCTTTATTTCAGATATGTAATTTATCCTTTTACAATAGTGATTTAATTATTTCTTTGGGAGATTTAATATATTTAATTAATATTAGTAACGTTGTTAAGAGATATTATACTTTGGGAAAATGATTTAAATAAAGTAAATTCTTTATTTTAAAGAAGAAGACCTTTTGTGGAGAAATGGAATTAATAGTAGTTAATGGAATTTTATTATGAAGTTTAAATTAAATTCAAATTTAATTTTAGATAATACTATAAATGACACTTTATGTCTATAAGTTTATTTTAATATGACGAAAATTTAGTTGTTGATATGTTTTAAAACTTAGCAAGGGGAAGGAACATTTACGTAATTAAGTTATTTTAACACAAATGTAGTTATTGGAATATTTGTTATTTTTATTTAGTTTTGGGATTGACTAAGCTAGTTAATCCTAGACTTTTGTTGACCTTTTTATTTTTTTGTGCAAGGGATGTTGGCGGGTTCGTTAACCCCTCGCCATGATTCCCCTCAAATGATTGTAAACTTAATCTCTCTAGAGTTATTCAACCCCTTTCGTGTAGTCAACCTTAAATCTTTAAACTTTAAACATTAAATTTTAACCTTTTAATTCATAAATAAAATAAAATTGGTGTGTTTTGCCTGTTAAATTATGGGCATGCCACTAGGAATATGGATTCATCACTTTTAGCATCAAGTTTTCCATTCCTATTGTCCTTCAGTATATAACATTTTCTTCCAAAGACTTTAAAAGTATTTTACATTAGGTGCATAGCCGTACCATAATTCAAAAGGTGTAGCATTTGTACCTTTCTTGATTTGTACTCAATTCAAGGTATAAACAACTATACTTATAGCTTCTCTCTAGTATTTTTGTGCAACATTATTCTCTATCATCAGTGTTCTAGCACAATCCATAATTGATCTATTTCTTCTCTCTTCTATACCATTCTGTGGTGGTGTCCTAGGTGCAAACATTTATCTCTTTATTCCTCTATCATTGCAGAATATATTGAACTCATTTGATATGAACTCTCCTCCTCTGTCAGATCTCAAACATTTCAAGCTTTTACCTTTTTCTTTCTCAACTTTTTCTAAATACCACTTAAATAATTCTAAAAGGCATCATATTTCTCTTTCAAAAACATCACAGTCATCATTCTAGAATAGTCATCAACAACCCAAATGAAATATTTATCACCACAGTAGCTTTGCGCACCAATAGGTTCACAAAGGTCAGTATGAACCAATTCCAAAATATTATCAGAAGTATATGTCTTGCTCTTGAAACTAGACTTTGTCATTTTTCCCAATTGACATTGTTTACACATCACATTATCAGGTTTCTTCAATCTTGGTAAACGTATATCTTTCTTCATCTTACTAATATTTACCAAATTGTGAAAGTTCACATGACACAACCTCTTAATGCAAGAGCATCTTGGGTCCTTGGCAATCCTGTGTCACCAAAAACAAGTTTGAGTTTTCTGTGTTGCTCGGTTCCTTCTTTGACCGAGTTGGCTCGGTAGTTGCTCAGTTTCCTTCTTTAACTAAGTTGGTCAGTTAATTCCCTAGCGCTCGGTTATCCTAGCTTACCAAGTTGTTTGTTTTGGTTTTATATTGAGGCTGACTTGTGCATTTAATTATGGTCACAAATTTAATGTTGGTATCGATCATTGGGAAGCGTGTGGACCTAGATCTGGTCATTCCTTTTGTTAATGATGGATATGAAAGCTGACTTGTTTCAGTAGCCTCTTGTATATATTATAGTTGTTGGTTGTAGTTTTAGTAGTAGTAGATCAGCTTAGAGAGAGACAAGTTTTGGTAGTAGTTAGGAGTTAGAAGATTGAAGGTAGTTTCTGAATCCTTGCATGTTGGAGGACTGTTGTAATTAAATATTTGGCCCTAACCAGGAAGGCCTTATAGCCCAACATGTATGAATCAATTTGATGAATAAAAGGATTTGATTTGCATTCTCTCTCTCATTTATTGTGTAATTAATTCTGTGTGTGATATTTGCAAGGTATATTTGGATTAGGGTGTGCCTTTGGCCCCTCTTCCACTCCTGCCTTGCGTCAGGTGGTATCATAGAAAAGGTTGAGATTTGGATCTAGATTTACAAATCTAGTTTTGAGCATTCCTTCTTGTCAAACCCTAGTTGATATTGGTTGTGGGGTGGCAGATTGCGATCTGCCCTACAATTGCAGAGGGTTTCAAGATGGTTTGTGGGAGGTGAGATGTGGATCCAAGATTGGTAGATATTTTGAGACAACTTTCTGCTAGATTAGAAGCTATTGAGATAGCCCAGCATAGAGGAAGACATCTTGAAGATGTTAGTGATGAAGAAATTAAAGAAGAACAAGGTGATGTAGAACCTACACCTATGATGGATCAGGGTGAGGAAAGATTATTGAAGGCTTTGACAAATCTAAAGTCTACACCACATTTCAATCCTCCTGAGTATAGTGGAAAATTGGATTCAGATGAATTGGTGGATTGGATCACTAAGATGGAGAAGTATTTTGAGTATGAAAATGTCCCTGAGGAAAAGAAGGTGAAGATTGCAAGCACAAAGTTGAAGAGTCATACATCCTTGTGGTGGGAGCATCTACAATTAGACAGAAAAAGGAAAGGCAAAGACAAAATCAAGGTATGGAATAAGATGGCAAATAAGTTGAAAGGAAAGTTTTTACCATGTGATTATCAAATTAACCTAGCTAGGTGAATGCAAAGTTTGAGGTAGAAAGATAGCTCAGTAAAATATTATACTGAGGAATTATATAGATTAGATATCAGATCTAGACATGATGAAGATGAAGTAGAAAGAATTTCTAGGTACCTGAATGGGTTAAGAGTTTCCATCCAAGAAGAAATTAGTTTGGTTAAATTGGAAAACATTGAGGAAGCTTATCAGTTTTCCTTGAAAGTTGAGGAGAAATTGAACAAAAGATATGCACAAAGAAAAAGAGGAAGAGGTGGTAGATTCCCTAGAGGAAGAGGTAGATCCTATGTTGAAAACAATAGATTTGATCCAGAAAAGACAAATCTGGATAAAGGCAAGACTAAGTGGAAAGGTGAAAGTTTGGTTAGAGGAAGAGGCAATAACCACCGAGGTGGTTATAACAAAGGTGGATTACAAGGAACTTGTTAGAATTTTGGAGAAGAAGGACATAGATCATTTGAGTGTACACATGCAAGTAAGAAGGTTGGTAGCAGTAAAATTGCTTTGGTGAAAGAAGACTCACCGAATGAACCTGAGAAGGAAAAGAAATTGATGGTCAGGAGAGCACTTTGGAGTGAAAGTAATAAAGAAGATCCGGTAATGAAAAGTTTGTTCAAGACCAGATGTAGAGTTTTTGATAAAGTGTGGAACGTAATCATTGATAGTGGAAGCTCAGAGAATTTGGCATTTGAGGAAATGGTTACAAACTTGCAATTGGAAAGGTTGGAACACCTGAAGCCCTATCAAATTTCACAGATCAAGGATGAGAATACACTCTTGGTATGTGAATTTGAAAATTGGAAAGTACTATGATAAGGTGTTATGTGATATCATGCCTATGGATTGTTGTCATATTTTGTTGGGTAGACCTTGGGAATATGAGAGACATGCTATATATGATGGAAGATTGCATAAATATAATATTTGGGTTGATGGGAGAAGACAAATCTTGTTACCTTTGATTGAAAAACCTATTAGTAATGTTTGTACATCTGTGAAATTTTGCTTGATGGAAGGAAGAAATTTTGTTAAGGATTTGAAGAAGAATGATGTATGTTTTGATGTGATTCCTAACAAACCAAGTAAGAAAATAGTGGATAGCATCCCTGAAGAGATTGATAAGATACTCACCAAGTATAAGGATATCATTTATGATAATGTACATGATGGTTTGCCACCGAAGAGAAGCATTGATCATTGCATGGATCTTATCCCTGGAGCTAGTTTACCAAATAAGGCACCACATCGGTTGACACCTACCAAGAATTAGGAATTGAACCAACATATTCAAGAATTATTGTAGAAAGGTTTGATCTGAGAAAGTTTGAGTCCCTGTGTAGTACCAATTGTATTGGCAGCTAAGAAGAATGGAGAATGGTGAATGTGTACAAATTCCAGAGCAATCAACAAGATAACAGTGAAATATAGGTTTCCTATATTGAGAATGGATGACATCATGGATAGTTTGACTAGAGAAAAGTATTTTACCAAAATTGATTTGAAAAGTGGATATCATCATATCAGAATCAAAGAAGGTGATGAGTGGAAGACTACTTTTAAGACAAGAGAAGGTTTGTATGAGTGGTTGGTTATGTCTTTTGGTTTAACTAATGCATCGAGTACTTTTATGAGATTGATGAATTGAGTTTTGAAGAAATTATTAGGTAAATTTGTGATTGTATACCTAGATGATATTTTTATATTCAGTAAGACTAGAGAAGAGCATTTGTTGCATGTTAAACAAGTATTGCAAATATTTAAAGAAGAAAAGTTGTTGATAAACCTGAAAAAGTGTTCTTTCATGAAAGAGGAGATTGTGTATTTGGGATTTGTGATTTCAGTTGATGGTTTGAAAATGGATCCTGAAAAGGTTAAAGCTATTTTGAATTGGCCTACACCTAAGAATGCTAGTGAGGTAATATCATTTCATGGTTTAGAAAGTTTTTACCAGAAGTTCATTAGGAATTTCAGTTTAATTTGTAATACTAGGACTGAAACTATGAGGAGATAGAAGAGAATTCAAGTGGACACATGGAGCTGATAAAAGTTTTGAGACACTAAAATATAAGGTTGTTGAATTACCTGTGTTAGCATTGCCTGATTTCAATAAGGTATTTCAAGTTGAATGTGATGTAAGTGGTAGTGCAATAGGAGTTGTGTTGAGTCAAGAAGGTAAACCTGTTACTTTCTTTAGTGAGAAGTTGAATGATGGAAAAAGGAAATATTTTGTGTATGATCAATAATTATTTGCTATTGTTTAAGCCCTGAAGAAATGGAGACATTATTTGATACCGAGTGAATTTGTGTTGTATACTGATCATAAGGCTTTACAGTACTTGGGTGGTCATAATAAGTTGAATCAGAGACGTATGAAATGGGTTGAATATTTGTAGAGTTATACATTATTGATAAAAACATAAGAGTGGAGTCATTAACCGAGTTATTGATGCATTGAGTAGAAGACAATCTTTGATGACCAAGATGAGAATTGAAGTTCTTGGTTTTGATGATATGAAAGTATTGTATGAAACTAATCCTAATTTTTCTGAGCCATGGATGAAGTGCAGAGCACCGATTCAAGATCAATTGAGTACTAAATGGGAAGACTATTTCATTCAAGAAGGTATGTTGTTTAAAGGTATTCAGTTGTGTATACCCAGAGGACCAATGAGAACTAATTTGATAAAGGAGAAACATAGTAGTGGTTTGGCTGGACATTTTTGCATTGACAAAATATTGAATTTGCTTAAGGAGAAATACTTTTGGCTGTAGTTGTATAAGGATGTTCAGAAATTTTTGAAAAGTTGTGGAATTTGTCAAGTTGCAAAGGGAGTAAGTTAGAATACTGGACTGTATATACCGATTTCTATTCCTAAGAAACCTTGGATTGATATTAGTGTGGATTTTGTTCTTGGCTTACCGAAGACAGTGAGATTTAATGATTCTATATTTTTTGTTGTAGATAGATTTTCTAAGATGGCACATTTTATACCCTGTAGAAACACATAAGATGCAATACATATAGCAGATCTTTTCTTTAAGGAAATTTTTAGATTGCATGGATTACCGAGGAGTATCATCTCTAACTGAGACAATAAATTTGTTGGATACTTTTGGAAGACTCTTTGGAGAAATTTGGGCACTGATTTGAGGTATAGTTCTACATTTCACCCACAGATTGATGGACAAATAGAGATTGTGAATAGAAGCTTGGGTAATCTTTTGAGATGTTTAGTTGGAGATACATCGAGTAATTGGGATTCTATGTTGGTACAAATAGAGTTTGTATACAATGATTCAGTGAATAGGAGTACTAGAAAAACACCTTTTGAGATTGTAAATGGCATACAACCGAGAGGTATATTAGATTTGAAGGATATTACTAGTGAAGAAAAGAGAAGTGCTGAAGGAGTAAAGTTTGTTGAGTTCATGAAGACATTACAAGAAGAAGTGAAACATAAATTGGAGAAAAGTAATCATAAATACATAGATAAAGCTAATAGATCAAGAAGACATAAGACTTTTGCAATTGGAGATGAAGTAATGGTACACTTGAAGAAAGGTAGATTTCCTATTGGAACATATGGGAAGTTGAAAATGAAGAAATTTGGTCCTTGCAGGATATTGAGGAGATTTGATAGTGGAAATGCTTATGAGATTGAGTTACCTAATGACATGGATATATCACCTATATTCAATATTATAGATTTGTATGAGTACCATGAATCAGATGAAGAAACGACAATACCGAATGATTATCCTAAGAGATAGACAAAAGAAGTTGAGCAAATATTGGAACAAAGAGTTGGTAGAAGCAAAAGAGGAAGACAATATATGAAATATTTGGTAAAGTGGAAGAAGAGATCGATTGAAGATAGTTCATGTATTTCACAATCTAAGTTGGATTCAGCTCAGGTTGTACCTACTATATGATTCAAAGAATCATTTCAAACAACCCCAGGTGTCTGATGCAAGAGCATCTCAGGTCCTTGGCAATCCTATGTCACCAAAAACAAGTTTGAGTTTTCTATGTTGCTCGGTTCCTTCTTTGACTGAGTTGGCTCGGTAGTTGCTTAGTTTCCTTCTTTAACTGAGTTGGTCAGTTAATTCCCTGGCGCTCAATTATCTTCGCTTACTGAGTTGTTTGTTTTGGTTTTATGTCGAGGCCAACTTGTGCATTTAATTATGGTCATAGATTTAATGGTGGTATTGATCATTGGGAAGTGTGTGGACCTAGATCTAGTCATTCCTTTCATTAATGATGGATCTAAAGGTTGACTTATTTCATTAGCCTCTTGTATATATTGTAGTTGTTGGTTGTAGTTTTAGTAGTAATAGATCAGCTTAGAGAGAGACAAGTTCTGGTAGCAGTTAGGAGTTAGAAGATTGAAGGTAGTTTCTAAATCCTCTCATGTTGGAGGACTATTGTAATTAAATATATGTCCCTAATTGGGAAGGCCTTACAACTTGACATGTATGAATCAATTTGATGAATAAAAGGATTTGATTTGCATTCTCTCTCTCATTTGTTGTGTAATTGCTTCTATGTGTGATCTCTGCAAGGTAGATTTGGATTAGGGTGTGCCTTTGGCCCCTCTTCCACCCTTGCCTTGCATCACCTCTTATACCATAACCATATATCATCAAATTGTGCAAACAAACATGTTTCCTTAGATAAATCTAGATAGAACAAATTACCTCTTATCTATATTCCACTTCCAATTAGTTCACTAGTGGCGTTAAATATTTTAGCCTTCTTGTGATGAAATTCAACTCGATAACTAGTACTGTTCAACTGTGCAAAACTTAACAAATTATAGCTAAGACCTTAAACCCAATAGGCATTGTCACATTTGATCTTATCAATAAATCTTATTGATCTTTTTCCTTTCAGAGGACATGGTGCATCATTACCAAACTTAACACTTCTACCTTTGTAATGATTTAAGATTTTAAACTTACTTTTATCACCAGTCATGTGATGTGAGAAACTACTATCAATAATCTATTTATCACCTTTACTCACATATGAAATAAGTGCAATTTTCTCATCTTCATCAGAATCATCTTTCATAGCAACATAAACAACTTCTATATCAGAATCATTAGATTCACTAGTTTCACTATCAGTTTCTTCTTCAACAATATAACAATATTTCTTACCTTTTTCTTTGTAGCCCTTGTACCTTCTATGATCTATGTCATTTCTTTTGTATTTATACTTTCTTTCCCTTCTTTCATCCTTGTTATTCCTGTCAGGGAATCTTGCTGCAATATGATCAACTTCGTTACATGAAAAATAGATTATAGGAAGTTTACCTTTGAATTTTTCTTTTCCTTTCAGTAGCCTTCTATCCGTAAGTGCTTCAAGATCATCTAGATCATCATCAAAAGTATCACTATCACTGTCACTATTACTGTCACTGTTCACACATCTTTCTTTTCCTTTCTTAGACTTATGAAGAACCATTTGAGACTTGAATGTGGATTCAATGTTGTGAGTAGTGAATTTATCAAAATTAGATAGCTCAAAATTAGTAAGTCTACCAACAAGACCTTCAAAAGTTAGGACATTACTAGGAGTACATCTAGATTCTTGTATTACATAAACTCTAATAGCATAGATAGGAAGTAGGGTTCTCAACACTTTACTGATAACAATTTCATCATCAATGTTTCCATTAGCTCCTCTTATAGCATTACTACCTCTTTAACTCTACCACAATATTGAATAATGTTTTCACCTTCAAGCATTTTCATTTCATCAAACTTACCTCTCAAACTTTCAGATTTGGTTCTCAGCACATTTGTGTCTCCACCATAGATAGCTTCTAGTGTGTCCCACATTTTCTTTGCATTAGTACAATCCTTGATATATTCAAATTCAAGATAGCTTAGGGTTGATGCAATCTCCAACATTACTTGGTTGTGTTCTTATTTTTCCTTCATCTCCTCAGCTATCATAGGTGCAACAAATGGTACATAAGCATTTTCCACATAGTATTTTACTGAATCACCAATACTAGCTAGGTACAATTTCATCAAACTCTATCATGTAGGGAAGTTCTCCTTGTTCAACTTTGGTACCTCCTTTTTATATATCTTGATCATTAGCTTCAAGTACCTTAAAAAATTTTCTTTACAAGCACCAACAACTTTGATACCAATTGTTAGAATGATTTTAGAATAATTGAGGGGGGGTGAATTAGTTATCCTTAGGTCCATATGTACCAATAGAACTTTTAAACTCTTCAACAAACTTAGATCTAATCATCAATTCACTCGATCTCTATCAGCAACATAAAACTTGCAGTCCACTGTCCAAAAGTAATCAACTTGCAGAATATAAAACTTTCAACAACATTCACATCAAATAACATTCACACAAGTATAACATCAAGATTTAACTTGGGAACCCAATATGGGAAAAACCACCAGTAACATGCTACTAATTTTCACTCTTCTGAAGTGAGCTTTGTGAGAATCCAACCCTATTAAAGGTTTACAATACACATTGTTAGGTATGACCCTGTTAAAGGATTTAATCACCCTGTTAAGAGTGGCTTGGTTAGAGGGCTTAAGAGCATTCCATTAGAATGTCACCTTGATTAAAGGGTTTACAAAATGACTGTTAGGTCAACCTTGATTAAAGGATTTTAACTAATGCAATGGTTAGAAAGTAATATTAGTTTCTGATTTGAAATATACAACTCACTTTGAAAATACAGATCCAATTCACTTCATATGCTGATTTACTAATTGACCTTCATTTCCATCTCCATCTCTGATTTGCTAAAAAATCCCTTCAAGTAATCACCTCAACTCTGTTAAACTCTTCACAGCTTCTCCTTAGCCTCCTGCTTAGGTTCATCAGTCAATAACATCAACCTCTTCCACTTCTTCCATAACCCACAATTAGGTCATCCTTATACCTCTTTGATAAGGTAGATTAATCTTTTTTTGCTTAATCTATTCCGTAGATCTTAGGTTTAGGTCAGATTCATTGAATCCTTCTATCATTTTGTTCTTCCTTTTATCCTTCTAGATACTTCTCCAAACTTCTCCTTGAATCCATAAGAAAATGGTTTATCATGCATTAAATGCTCCATATCATTCATCAATAATGTCAACTCATTTTACATATCTCAAGAATTCAACTATGTCGACTGGGACAATTCCTTCACAAATTGTAAATTACTAACATTCGGTCAATACTGTGTTCATCTCCTCGGTCATCACTGGATAACTTGGTCATCGCTAAAAAAATTCTTCTCGGCAAACATTGTCTTCACTTGGTTAGTTATCTATTACTCAGCAATTACTGATGCTCGGTCAACACTAAAATTTTCTCATCTTATATTGGTGCTTGGTTGACACTAGCATCACTTGGCTTAAACTGAATTTCTTCTCTTTTTCTCGGTTAAGCCTATGCTTCAAATATACTGACTTCTTCACTTAGTGTTAAAGATAAACACCACATTACCTTGCCAATGTGCTAACTAATCAATTACCCATTGAAGTATCACATAACTCAACCTTTCCTTAGGTCCTCTTGTTATCTCCTCTTTTCAAATCCTCTTCATAAATCAAAATATATGGTACTCTATTAGATAGAAATTGTCTTTCTAGTTAAGGTTTGACATCAATGACAATATAACAATTGTTTCAATTTTAGATTCCAACAACTACTAGATGGCCACAACTTTACCATTTTGATTTCAAGGAGGAAATCAATGACATGATTACACTCCTCAACTAGATAAAAAATTTTTAGAAGTCCAATATCCTTGAAGAATGGATGTATCAGTATATTTCCATTATGAAGAAAAGAAATCAAAAAATCATTTGGGGAAAGCATATCGGTGATTCTCTATGTCAATAGTTGTACCAAGTGAACAACACTCTCACATGTTATATGAATTCCTACCTCAAGTTGTAAGACTAGAAAATGGTATAGAAAGAATTAATGATAGAACCAAAACTCTCACAAACAATATATGCAAACCAATCTAATATACCATAAAGCTACTTGAAATATAAAGGAAATTAAACAACAAAACCCCCTTTAAAGTGTAGCTTCTATGTTCTCCTTTCTTCTCCATTGAAGTTGATTGATGTAGCTCTATGACCTTGAAGAAAGATGCACAAAATATTGAAATCAAAATGGTTCAAAGATGATGGTTAGCCAAAAATGAAAGAAATGATCTCAATTTATAGAATTTGCAAGAGAAATTGCAAATTTAGCAATTAAGTGTGCAAAAGGGTAATTGTCATAGATTATGGTAATTGGAAAATTTGAAAGAGGAAATTTGTCATTAATTATGACAACTTATGACAAATTGGATGCTCAATTAGAAATTAGTGAGTTAAAAAGGAGAAATTTGTCATAAACTATGACAAATATGACAAAAGGAAAAAAGGGAAGATTCTCATAAACTATGACAATTATGACAAAAGGGAAAAAGGAAAAATGTCATAATCTACAATAATTTATGACAAAAGGGAAAAAGGAAAATTTTCATAAACTATGACAATTTATGACAAAAGGAAAAGGGATGGTGGAGGCTAGAAAAGTGGGTGAAGCACAAATTAAGGGATAAAATCTCATTTAGAAAAAAGAGAGAATTATTGAATTTTAAAATTCATTTATTCCCACAAAATGGAAATTAGGATTTAGGAATTATGAAGATTCCATAAATCAATAATTATCTAATTAATTAATGCGAAATTATTTAATTGTGAAACTTAGGGAAAGGGGGATAAATAGATGTAATTTATTTATCAAGGCTAAGACTTAGAGATAAATTATGGGCTATTTACCCCTAAAGAAGACAAATTAATTGATTTGACCAAATTGATAATTTTTATGAGGAAAAAGATCAATTTTGATGATTTTGATAATGAATTGCATTGATTTCCAAAGTGATTGATTAGGTAAAAAATGAGGAAAAATCAAGGAGAAATATTAGTAAATTAGGGATGAAAATTAGATATTGAAGACATGTTAAAAAGGGGGGGGGGGGGGGGGCACATAGGTGTGGACCATTTTTTAGTGTCTACACATACATATTGTCGCATCTCAAAGACAATTTCCAAGCCTTGCCATAGAGGGTGACATGAGGCAAGTACCTATATGGTAGTATTATAATTAGTTGAATCCTAGGAGAAGGAGTTATTGTAGAAGGATTCAAGATGTATTATATGGTGTATTCATGTGTCTCTTCAATAAGAAGCTAAAAAATGAAAGAGAATCAAAGGCTTCCTAGAAAAAAGGTGAATGGATATGGTTGTCTCTTCTTGTGATTCCCTATATTCACATACCTAAGGGTATGGGTTTTTTATGGGTTTCTATACAAGCTTCTGAGGTACCCTATAGATAAAATCATCTTGATGGAGCTAGGAAGACAAATTATAATTGTTCACTATAAATAGTCATTAGCTCATAAGTTAGGTTTCAAGTTCACTTTGACAATAGGGAGGTATACACTGTCAACCTCTACTATAACCAAACATATGGAAATAGAGATATGAGGAATACCTTTGAATAAATTCTAGGTGAGAGAATATTTTGATTATAGGAGCATGAAAGAGAAGATGAAGATATCTTTCTCCCATTTCATGGAGTGGAAGGTATTTGAATATATTAGTGCAATGAAGGGGATATCGAGAGATTAGATTACTATTGTCTCACTTTGGAGTAGATTGTTATCTACAGCTAGAAAATATCTCTGATGATATAGTGGATGATAAGAATGTTCTTTACCCTTCTTATGAATAGAAAAATATTGCAGATAAACCATTGCCTCCTTTTTAGTGTTTGGTGAAATAATGTGTGTCCATTAGGGATAGATTTAAGTTCATTCTTGTCAACACTAATACCTGTTTGTAGAACAAGGGCATTAGATTAAATAAATTCAAAACCGTATATGAAGATGATACGTTAAGACCTACTAGTCAAAAAGAGGAATTAAGAATGAAAAATAAAGAAGATGTTCCTTCCTTAAAGAAGACCACTAATATCATATTCCAAGTGGGAAAAGGCCAAGGTAAAACATCCATCAAAGGAAATGAATAGATCAAATGACAAGAGGAGGATCAAAGTGAAGAACCTAAAGAAGAAGAAGTTCAAGAACTACCAATGGAAGAAGAGGTACCAACTTTGAAGAGGAACCTCCTAGGGTATCAAATCTTATTTCCATTCATGTACTTTCAGTTGACACAAATGTAGATTCCTTTTCTATAATGTCAGTTGATCTAGTCACACCTTCCATTTCCACCTAGTCAATCTTGTCCTCTTTCACCACTACATCTGCACTCAATATTTTGCATGACAACTTGGAGAATGTGTTGTATTATTTTCCCTCCTACTATACTTTGTTTGTGATACCCACTACGATTCTTGATTATACCATTATGGATTTTGATAAATTCATGAATAAGCTTATGCCTCATGTGTTTTTTGTGTAAGCTCCTTCTACAGTATAGATAATCACTTCATCCATAGTGTTTACTATAGTACAATCATAAATTATTCCTACCCAAACTATAGATACAAACGTTGGAGAAGGTGTCTCTGATCTTCCTTCATGCCTGGGAATAGTTGCACCAAAGAGAAAGAAACAAATCATCTCTCCAAATGACCTCAACTTCAAACAAAAGTGATGTCTAGGGTGAAGGTAAATTATGGTTAAAAAAATTATGCCAAAGTAGTCATTCCTCCTCCAAATAATAATGCTAAAGAATATAAACCTAAGGATTTCACTGTGAGAGTGGTTGATCTTGGTAAGAAGACTCATAAAGGTGTAGAAGTCTCTTTTTAGGCATTTATACAAAGGTTTAATCGTACTAAGACTTCCTAAGATTATTTGAAGGCTTGGGATGAGGAAATAACTTAAATACTCTTGAATGTTTCAAAGTAAATAGAGATCTAGTGCCTACTTCAATTTCTAAGGAGCTGGTAAAAAAGGAAAAAGGAGCTGGAAACAAGGCAAGTGCAGTGGATGCATGGGCTGATGAGTTACTTGAATAGGGTATTCATATTTTGAGAACTAATTTTTAAGTGATGAGGAATTTGAAAGAGATCAGGTCTGAATTGAATAAGACTTTAGAGGTATATTTTCAAGACCTATAATTCTAGGAGGACCTTCAAACCTAGCTTAAATTCAAGGATATGGGTTTAGAGATACTTCAAATAATTTTAGAATATGATAGAATCAATGAGATAAATTATAATATGATAGAATATATATTAAGAATTGATCTATTTCCCTTTTTCTAATTTAGAATAGTTATAAAAAAGATCAATACACACTTTACAAATAAAGAAATCTACTTTAAGTATAGTTGCATAAAATAAATATACTCTAAAGCACACCTTAAAAGAAAGGATTTTTTTTTTATTTTGAAAAAAAAATGAAAACTCTCCAACTTAAACTTTTTTAGTGAAATAAATCTACTCTAGATAATACCTTATAATAAAGTAAATTAATCTGATTGACCTCATATCTCAAAACATTTAAACAAATATCTAGATTCAAATTTTTTCCACATAATATTAATTGAAGAAGAATACATGAATATTTTATGATAAATACCATAAACTAATATAAAATCAATTAATATGTATTAGAAATAAGAAATCAAGAACTAAGCATCAATTATCAGATCTCATAGCTATGAAACAACAAATTATAGTACAACAAAAAAAGCTAACAAATGAAAAAACTAACTCTAATTGAAGTGACAACTAAAGATCACCTCCTCCAACGAGCGACCCCTACTCTCCTTCATGGGGATATGGAACACAAAATCTCAAAGAAATTATTACTTTATTTATATCAAATTGTCCCTATAATGGGAGAAGTGCAAAATTGTACTAAAGATTTCCAAAAGAGATACTTTAAGACTAACCGATTAACAACAAATATAACTCTGTCTAAAGGAAAAATGACCTTAATATTCTTGGCATTATTTTGAAAAAGAAATTAAATATAAGTAACTAACTAAATCCAATATTTTAGTTAAATATATATTCATGGTTATAGTCCATTTGAAATTTCTTCAAGACAAATATTGAATGATCTAAGGATAAGCGAAATCATATAAACAATATTGATTGAATGAGAATTTTCATAATAGACAAAAATGATTTGAAAATTGACAAGTAGTGCTGCATAGGGATAGAGATCGAGGTGGTGAAGCCAATTAGTTTTTAGACTAAATATTTTCAAAATAAAGGCTAAGACCAACCAATTGTCAAAAACTCTAACTCTTGCTAGAGGAAAAATGAACTTAATATTTTTTGCCTTGTTTTGAAGTATAATTGAAACTAAGCAGTTAAATCCAATCTTTCAATTAAACAAAATGTCATGGTTACAATCCATTTGAAATGTCTTGGAAATAAATCTAGAATAATATAAGAATAAGGAAAATCATAGCAAAAACACTGACAGAATGAAAATTTTCATAATAGACAATGATGATTTGAAAATTGGGAAGCAGTGCTAGATAGGGGTGTTGCAAACCAACTAGTTCTGAGAGTGAAGTGTCTACTAGAGGGGCAATATTGGTAACATAAAGACATATGATCTTGCACTGGGAAAAGATCTCTTTAGATATTGATAGCTCCCTATTTTTTAGAAAATGCACTCCTTTAGAATTTGTAGAAAATTACATATGTATGTACCATAGAAGGAACAATTTAATCAATAAATATTACATTCATAACATAATTATAACTTTCAAATTTATTATTGATTAAGTTCTCTATAGATTTAAGGAAACTTATAAAAAATGTTATTAGTGCCAATTTTCTTTAAAATAGTTTAATGAGGTCCTTAAATATGAAATTAAGACATCAACTATTTTTCTCATCATTTCCCCCTCCCCCTCTTTTTTCATGACCATGTCCCCATGGTCACAGATTCAGTAATTTTCCTACTCCTTAATTTACCTTCTCAAACCAAACCACACAATTGTCCTTTTCCATTTTGCATTCCCAACAAACTCTTCATACTACATATCCATTGTTTCTTTTGACTAGGTTTCCAAACAACTTTCATCATGTCTCAAGGAATTTGGTCTCTTGCATTTTATAAATATACATACATAATGATGAGTGGTGGTCTAGATCTCATTCCTATCTAACGTTCTCTCTACTCCTCAATCATAGAAATAACATTCCTAACCTTTGCAAGAGGCCATCTAATGTTTCCAAGAGAAATTGGTTCTCTATTGCATAAAGGTTGGGATATGGAATTATATCTTGCTTCACAAGCAATGTGAGCAATAGCTGGCAAGGTGGATTCTAAGTTTTGGAAACAAACAATGTTGGTTTACAAATTGTGTTGGTAAATGGGAGTGAACTATGGTTGAAATTCTAAAGATCTAAAATTTCTTGCAAAATTATTATAGTTAAGGACTCATGGTGCATGAGCAGTCCAATTTTTGTTTGTGAATTCTTATACTTGTTTACCATTTTACTCCAATTTACTTGATTTTATAACAAGTAAATCAATGATCTTAATTTAATCTTCCCCACAGATAAATTCATCATACATGTGCGGTCATGTCCCATAAAAAACTTGATTAATAAAATTCATATATTTGATTCTATATTTAAGATGTGTTATGTAAATAAGATTTTAGATATTATTTATCATTTTAAAAATTCACAGTCATCTTTAAAGCAAGTTGACTTAATTTCCACTTCAAGAATTTACTTCACAAATAAGAAATACAATGTTTCCTTGTACCCAAAAGTGCGTATGCAATTTCACAAGCCCAATCAAATGTGGGCTTTCCTTATGTCTTTTCCTATTTGGAAGAATCAAGATCCCTCCTAAGCCGAGTATTCTCTACTCTCAATTTCATGATTATGAGAGACATGTAGAAAACTAGAGGATTAGAGACTTGGAAAAAATCCTCTAAAGTGGAAAGAAACGGTCTAGCTTGATGGGATGGGTTACAACTATTTTTTCTCTTTCTTCTTTCCAATGGCTTAGTTCATTTTTTAAATTTCTTCTACATAATATAGCACTTGAGTATTAGCATCATTGACGGTATCTTTAGTTTCAACCAGATGTCATGATACTTCACTCAATTTTATGTCAAATTCTTTCTTGATATTCTCCATGTTTATAGATATTTTTTCCAATTCACTATTCTTTTCAATTAAAATATCTTCATACCTAACTAGTCTCTCTCAAAATTATTTAAAACTTTCTTTACTTTTGATAGAGCTAAAATGTGTACTAATTACACAATTTATTTCTTATATAATATATACTCTTCTTATATCATTGCTTTTCTCACCTACAAAAAAAAAAGGGGAGAGAGGAAGAGGTGGAGGAATTGAACAAGGGGAGGCTCGAAGGTGGTCTTCCCTTGCAGGAATTTGTGAGATGGTCCATTTTTGGAAGTGAGAGGGAATTTTTTTTTCTCACTTTCTTGATTTTTTTTGCCTCCACCTTTTTTTGGGACTTATCATCCTTTAGGGGCCCACAATATAATAGGAATTTTTCCCACTTCTCTTTGGCATTTTCCTATTGAAGAAAATGGTGCTTGGTTATAAGTTGAATCAACCCATGATGACTAATTTGGCCGCTATGTTATCTTGCCTTCATGGCCATATTATAAATGGAAGTGTACAAGAATAAAGGAAAATTTATGTTGACTTTTGACATGACAAATCCATGGTGGATATGAGTAATTATATTCATTTTAGGGTCCTAATACCATACCATATTTCTTATTATAGGTAAATAATTTTATTAACCATACAAAAATAGTATACCTTGGCTCCTAAAGATCAAATTTTTCTACACCTTTCACTCTCTCTTTACTCATCACTAGGATTTTCCTAGGATCCAGAGGGACATGAAGAGATGTTTCACTTTATATGTATGTTCCCTTGATTCAACATCTTCTCCTACCTTGCAAATAAAAAAAAATGACTAATAATGACATTAGAGACTTGAATTTTTACCTCTTTTATCATCGAGATTTATTTATGAATAAATTTAAAAATTCTTCAAATAAGTCTAGCTCATACTCCTCATACTTTAGAAAAGATCAATCCAACTTGCATGTTGAAGGAGGTTTGATGTGGTTTGATCTAGAATTGATATTTTTGGTTCTACCTTTCACTTATATCTCACGATGTCTTAATGGAATATATGAAGCAATTGTATATATTGGAGAGTGGATTTGAATGTTTGTAGAGAGTGTTAGGGATGAGAATTTCTTAAAGTGGATTAGCACTTAGAATGATGGCATGCCATAAATTTATACATGTATAAAGGGAACAATGGTTGGTTTTTTGTATGAATTTTACTTCCCACTTGGAAATTTTCATTATTGTCACTTGTGAGATATAATTCTTCCTAAAGTTGGCACCTAGTTTACATTTATTTCCCACAATCACCCTTTTTAAAAAAACTTTCAAACATGATATGTTTTCCCCTTCAAATGACCTAGACATATTTGTGCCATCTTTGTATTATTTGGAGTGATTAGATGATGTCATTGACTCTCCAATCATATGTATGATTATTAACTACAATCTTTCAATGTACTTGGAGAATATAGTAATAATGACACTCAATATATTTTCATTGAATTCTCTCAATGATTATGGTACCATTATGTCAATTTACCTATTTTGAATTCTTTTCAACTGGGGTCACCCATTAAGTCTCTTTAATGACATCAATATTTTTTTAAGACTTTTGATATGTAATTTTTTTACTATTAAAAAAAATAGAAAAAAAAAATAGAAAATACATACCTTTAGATAAATATTACCCATTGGTATTTTGTTTACATCCTAGGATAGGATGGAGCTAGTCAACAACAACTAAGGTTAGGATCTATCTTGAGCATGTAAAATATCCCATCACTAAGGTGAAAATTTTGAGAGGATTCCAAAGCTATTCATAGTTTACCTTATAACCAAGAGATATAGAGAAATATGAAGATACTTAAATCATTGGAAATCTAGAGGTATCTAGAGTTAGTTATTGTTGAAGAAGGATTTGGTTTTGTCTAGAGTAAATTCTCTATATAATATTGAGTTATCAGGAGCTTATTAATAAAAAATTGAGGTATGGAGTATTGGCTCCTAACAATGGGAATATAGATGGGCATAACACCTTGACTCATAGACATGTTGTCTTTGTTGGGTAACTATAAAAATCCATCATTAAAACTCATTAACTTATCAACCTAGGGACGTTTAACTTGAAATAAGACAACATAATATGTGCACTACGAGCTTTCCATAACCATATTATTCTAACTACAAACAAGTGAAATATTGAACTGAATATCATCATGGAAATGCAATAAATAACTTAACCATGATCTACTACATATGAAGTAAACCTAAAATTATGCTAAAAAAATAACTTCTCAACTAATTAAGACAACTACTTGATGTTGACTTGGCTACAGGAACAATCAAATAATTTTATTTTTACAATTATAGGGACAATCAACAACTATATTGTTAGAAACAAAGTATATACATCTCAAAATAATCTACATAAAGTAAATAAGTATAATCCTCACCAAGTGGGAACCCTTAGATTTGTATTATTTAATACTAACTACAACCTCAAAGATTAAACATCCAAGGTGTCTTCATCCACTCATGCTGATAACACATGATAACAAAACTTGATCTTAATTTAGAAAATACAGTAAAGTGCATAGTACATTACTAACTTGACCAAAAATTTCAAAGGAAAGTTGTGAGAATTTATAGAGAATAGAAATTATAACCACCTAAATACTTCAGGCCCTCAATTCCTTACATCTAGAAGAGTGCTTTTATTGAAAACATAAAACTAGGAACAAGAGAAGTGGAACATGGTATAACTATGTTCTAGGGTAAATTCACATTATATCCTTGCCTATATTTATTCTAATATCATACATGGAAGTAATTATGGAGATAAACATCCTTCTCTGATCAAAATTCCTAAGAAGAGTACTGTCAAGACTTCTCCTAAACAAGTCATTTGTAATGATGAGATATCCGGAGGTGTTTCAGATGAGGTTCCATTTTCATTCTGGGATAGCAAGTCAAGTATTGTTTGGTTTTTAAGGTAAGCATAGATCTGGCTATAGTGGGAAGTATCAGAAGCAATGATGGAGCATACAATTTGGGAATCTAGCATATCATAAGAAGGCAAAGGAAGCTCTTCCACCAGGAAGTCATAGAAAAATTGGTTCTCTTCTAGTTGTAGAATTGAGGCTAAGGTAGCCATGGCATTTACTTCTTTATTCTCTATACGTGGTAACTGTTGGAAGGTGCTAAACACTAGTTATATCTTTAAGTCATCAATCAAGCATTTATATGGAAATATATTTTCATTTTGAGTTTGATATTCATCAATGACTTGGTTGATCACCAGTTGAGAGTCACCATAAACATGAAGTTCTTTTATCTTCCATTCGATGGCCAATTTGAGTCCATTAGCTAATCCTTCATATTCTGCCACATTGTTAGTGTAGGGGAAGATCATTTGGTAACCTTGCATAAAGATGAAAAATACTCCAACATTGATGCCTTATTGTGTGAATGAGCCATCAAAGTACATTTTCCAAGGATGTTGTGTTAAGTTTAGAATAGATTCATCAGGAAAATTCACCACAATAGGTTGTGTATCTTGTAATGGTGCGTCTACTAGTTGATCAACTAGTATGTTTCCTTTGATTATCTTACGTTCAAAATATGTGATATCAAATTTACTGAGGATCATAACCTATTTATCCAATCATCCAGTTAGTGTTTCCTTGCTTAGTAATTACTTGCTCAGTAATTACTTGAGAGGATCCATCTTTGCTATCATCAGTGTAGAGTAAGCTAACATATAGTGTCTAAACTTATGAGAAGCAAACACTACTGCTAAGAAATCCTTTTCAATCACTGTGTAATTCAGCTCATAAGATGCTAGAGTTTTGATATAATAAATTTCTCATTCTCCTCCTTGATATAATAAATTGTTGATATATAAGTGTCTTCTAGGAATAGGAGCCATGAGGACAAGAGGATTAGCCAACTATTCTTTAATTTTCTAAAAAATATTTTCACAATCCTCATTCCATTTGAATGTGAAACCCTCATGTAAAGTTTTAGTGAAGGATTGTGCCTTGTCAACTAGTTGCAAGATGAATCTCCTTATTTATTGTAGCTTTCCTTGCAATATCCTCATTTGACTTACATTGTGTGGTGGTTGCACCTCCATTATTGATTTGACCTTGGCTGGATCTACTTCGATTCCTCATGCTGAGACTATGTATCTGAGAAGTTTGCCAGAGGTGATCCCAAAAGCGCACTTCTTTGGATTGAGCCTTTATTTGAATTGTTACATTCTTGTGAAGATCCTTTCTAAATCAGAAAGGTGCATATCTCTAATAGAAAATTTAGAAAATTGTCATCCACATATTCTTCCATGTTTTTAGGCATTATATCATGAAATATGGTTAGCATTGCACATTGATACGTTGCACCAACATTCTTTAAGCTGAAGGGCATGACATTCCAACAGAAGGTTCCCCATGCACAAGTAAATGCTATGTTTTCATGGTCTTCAGGTGCAATGTAGATTTGATTGTATCTTGAGAATCCATCCATTAATGAATACATCTAGAATCCAATAGTAAGGTCCACAATCATGTCTATATTTGGTAATGAGAAGTCATCTTTAGGACAAGCCTTATTTAGATCCCTAAAATTTGTGCATATGCATATAGATTTGTCATCTTTTGAGATAGGCACAATGTTGTTTATCTAGTCAGCATAGTCTATGGCTCAAATGAAAGTGAATTTGAGTAACTTCTTGAACTCTACCTTAACCAATAATATGATGTGGGGGTGCATTTTTTCTTAGCTTTTGTTTAATTGGTTTGATGCCTGGAGCAATGGATAAATGATACATAATGAGGTTTGTATCCAAGCCTAGCATATCATAATAGGACCACACAAAGTTGATCTTCTTTTCTGTAAAGAACTAGATGCATTTTTGCTTCTCTTCTTTAGATAAAGATTGTGCAAGATGTATGATTTGTGGATTTTCATTTTTACCCAAGCTCACCTATTGCATAGGCTCTATAAGCATTGACAACCATTCCTAGAAATGCCCAGAGAGGATATCAAGTATCTCAACTGTAGGCACCTCAGAGAGGTTTTCACTATTGGATACATCATTTATTTATACTATTTTTGGGTCTAATACTTCCACAGACTAGTTTTCACCATCATAATGCTTGTTCTTTTTATTTTTATTTTTGTGACTAACATACTTGATATCTTCCACCGACATATTGCCACTCATTTCACTGGTGGAAGAGGGAAGAGGTTCAAAAACATTGAGGTAACATGATAAGGTATGATCATTGAAGAAGTACATTGAGTTGATGAGCTCAAAAGTATTCCAATCAATTAACTTAGGGTGAATGAGGGGTAGGGAACCAATAGGCTCAAGAGAGAAGACTATGGTATCATTGTCATCATTCATAGTTGTTGAGGATAAGTCAAGAAAGTTATCTTCCCTAGAATTGTCTCAAGCATGATTCATTGAGGTATTTATAGAGGAGTTACGAGAGGTATTCTATGATCTACCTGTCAAGGCCCGAAATGAAAATCATGACCTCATTCCACTTCTTCCCTTTGGTGCAAGAATATTTGAAAAGGAACCATCATAATCATGGAGCATGAACCAAATTCTAAGTTGTGATTTTGAGGAAAAATCATAGAAGATCTATTTGGAGGAGAATCCTCTTCATCAAAGACAACTTGGATAGGAGTAACCACAATAGGTTCAATAGCTAGATATTCTTGATTGGTCTTTGAATCATGTTGCGTGTTAGAACTTACACCAACCTTAAAAGTGGAAATAGGAGAATATTTATGGATCACATCAACCTCTATATCAATTGTAGCATCAGACAATTAGTCCCATTCATATTCATGTGAGTCAGTCCTACTGCTAATAAAACATCCCAAGTACTAAGCTAGGGTCATGGGAGATTCTTTATCATGATCCTTCTGGTTTACAAATTTCCTTTCAATCTCATCTAAGTTGAGGTCTATTGTGTTAGATTGGCTATCATGAGTAGTAGATACTAGTTGGGTTGTTTGAGATTTCAAAGATTGGGAATCGTCCCCATAATCTAGTATAGGTAAGAATGATAATCTAAGCTATTTGGAATCTCCAGATGAGTCAATGAATAGAGGCAAGTCAGGGATATGTGCAATGCTAACAAGTTGTCCCTAGTTGGGGTGTCATACCTTTGCATGACATTCTTGATTCAATTTAGCTCCTAGAAAGGTATTTGTCTCATGTATACTATGTTATCCTCTAGGTATCTCCTCTTGATCTATAGGGATATGTAATAACATTTCATAATATCTAGGGATGGCATCTTCATCTTCATCATCAGAATCCCCAATCTTGTCAAACACTAGACCCTATGATGCAAAGCTCTCCCCTATTTAGGCAACTCGGTAATTGGTGAGACCTTCGGTGTTTCTCTGAACCCAAGGTGGGTTTAAGAGAGTGCTCTACACCTTTAGAAGATCCTATAACAAACACAAATCTACTATCCTCACTAGAGGATGCTATGCCTTTGCTAGTTTTACTCCCTCAAGCTTGATTGACACTTAGTTGATTCCTTGACCGAAGGGTCTCAATTGATACTTGGTTCCTTTGTTAACCGAGTGGGCTTAGTTGATTCACCAAGTAGTTTAGCAATGCTCGGTTATCCTACTATGAAGCACCCTTACTTGTTCAAACTTGAAATGGGAAACTTTGTGTTGGGAAGGGGATGGAAGGGTTCCATGCTCACTATATGTCTCTAATGGGAATAATTTCCACACCTTACAGGTTTTGGGACAACTTGTTCTTAGTTTTAGGCCTTTCGGGCTTGTAGCCCTCTAAGAAAGGTTCTAGGGACGTAGTTCCAGATTATTACATAGAGTCTACAAAAAAAATTGCATATTTGGATACCCTTTATTGGGTTTTATCAAACCCCCAGATCACAAGGTCTCAAACAATAAGGACAATATCTAACAATTCCTGATCCACTAGTCCTAATAGGGCTAATTGGTTTGGTTACTTAAGGAAATGTTCACCAGTTGATTGTCCAAGGAAAACCACCAATTGAAATGATTCTAAAAATCCCAAAGAGATAACAATATGTCATCAGATTACTTTTATCCACCCCTGAAGTTCTACTGTCACTTCACTCTTCCATATCCTAGTTCAAACACATAGAGATGCTTGGCCTAGAGCCTGCAAGCAGACTTCTCAATACAATCCCCTTTCTCTTGTGCTCCTGAGGATCTAAAATAAATTGGCCTAACTTTCATTTCCCTAGTCTGCATGGGAATCCCACAAAGGAAAAATAATTTAGGGCATTATTTGCTAAAACCCTCGTTCAAGATGGTTTCATGAAAACCTGGTAAATAGACTCTTCTAACTCTCGACTCCAATCTCCAGACTAAATCAATCCAAATTCATTGGAGTCATAATTCATGTCAAATTATAGATTGATCAAACTTCTTCTTTGCACTTCCATACCAAACCATACATGTTTTGTTTACAGTCCAGAACGTAGAGAAAAATAAGGTTTTTTTAATTTAATGCAAAAATTACATAAGCTTGTGTCTAACTATCTTCCACCCGCCTGAAGGGGATATTTGAAGAGCTTCCCCCAATGGATCCAACCATTTTTCAAAGGTTGTGACCATTGGAAGGTTGTTTTACAAGTCAGTAGCATCTTTTTAAAGAAGTTGTCGAGCAACATTTCTTGCATTTTGCAACTTTTGGCAAAATGTTGCATTCTTGCTCCTAGTGAGCCTATAAGGCATAATCCTTGGATCCTAAGGATCCAAAACATTATTAAAACATTTAAAATAACATAAAAGACACCTAGGAAAATCTAAACACCTAAAAGTGCCTTTGGACCATAGTAAAAAACCCATGGTTTATAACCACACCGAGGGTGACTAGGTCTTACAAGTTGGCTTACTAATCAAAGTTTGAAAGTTATTTAAAAACCCTTAGACATGAATTCCCTTGGGTGAATCCTTTGAAGACCATAGGTTTTTTGAAGAGTGGAGGGAGTTCTCCTGCAGCACCCTGGCAGGTGATGGTGCAAGTTTTTGTTCATGATATCCTACCCTAGTTTTGTCTCTCATATTATGAAATTTAGCATGCAAGGGCTCAAGAAAGCCTTTAATTTTTCCAAGGGGAATTTTCCATCATACCCCATTTTCTTCATGATTTGGTATCCTACACCATATTTAATTTTCATGATTTGGTATCCTACACCATATTTATTTCACCTCTTGTTTAGCTTCTTCACCTTTGTAGAGCCATTATAGAACAAATTTCTCCTCATTTTCTTGTTCAAGAGGGAATTTTTCTTTGCCCATGTCAATTCCTTCATGAATTGTTAAGGCATAGGTGCTAGTAGGATGGAATGATGAAGATGGTTTTCCATATGACCTAGCTTAGATGGGAAAGTTAACCATTGAGCATGAAGTATCCAAATTGTATTCTCCCATTCCACTTTCTTTTATGCTTGGCTTCTCCTAAAATGCATCTAGTGTTGTTTGTCTATAAATCTCAGTCTCTTGGTTCCTTAGGGCCTCCTTGTTGTGTGGAACCATGCTTTTGGTCTATTTAAGATTATTACAAGTGTATGCTAAGTCTACAGGAATGGTAACTTCAATTCTATTGTAAGAGAATTTAATGCATTGATGATACATTGAAGGTATTACTTGCATTTCATGGATCCATGGGTCACCCATAAGTATGTTGTATGCTAGAGGAAACTCCAAGAACTAGCGGATGATGTCTCTTTGAATAGGACCTACCCAGATGGGAAAGACCATGATGCCTTTAGAGGATCAATCCTCTTCATCACATGCTTTGATTATTATTTTTTGTCAAGGATCAATAGCATGCTCTAAGAAACCAAGAGCCTTAACCAAGTTAAAAGTGTAGATATTCAAACCTATGCCTCCATCTATCAAATGTGCTTCACCCTATGCTTATGTATGAGGGATTTGATATGGAGAGGATGATTATGTGGGTGACTGATGGATTTGTCATCTTATTCTGAAAAGATCAAGTAATGAGGGGAAGCAAGATGACTAACCATGGAATGGAACTTATCTATGTCTAGGTCCTTAGGAACATTGGCCACCAAGAGGGCTTTATCTAGAATCTCCCTATGTGTAGGAGAGATTTTAAGCATTTCAAGTATTGATATTTGAGATCACGTGTGCTGAGGTTGATCAACTAGATTGTAATCATGTGTGACACAAGGGAGGATAGTAGGGGACAAGAAATGGCACACCCTAACCTAATCCACCTTGCTCAACAACATGCAGAAGTACCAACAACATAGTGGGAGAGAGAAAATGCAAGATCATTCATATATTTACTTCAAATAGATTTGTACCTATTGAGCTATAAGGCCTTCCCAATTTTGGCTAGCTTTTAAAATCAAACACAGAAGTCCTCAAATATGCAAGCATCTATAGATAATCCCTAATCTTCTATCACCAACTTTCTCTCCAAAAACTCACTCCTAAACTCTAACAAAACAACTACATTTATACAAGAGGCTATCGAAATGAGTCAGCCTTCAGATCCATAATCAATGGAAGGAACGATCAAATCTGGGACCACATGCTTCCCAATGATGGATACCAACATTAAATCCATGACCCAAATTAAATGCACAAGTCGGCCTCAATAGAAACTAAAAAAAAACCACTCAGTAAGCAAGGGTGACCAAGCAACAGACAAGCATCACTGAGCACCAAAAAAATTATCAAGAACAAGAGAGATAACCAACCAACTTGGTCAACAAAGGAAACTGAGTGAAACCGAACCAACTTGGTCAAAGCAAAAATCGAGTAACACAAACAAAACTTCAAATATGTTTTTGGTGACACAAGATTGCCAAGGACCCGAGATGCTCCTGCATCAGACACCTAGGGTTATTTGAAATGATTCTTTGAATCATTGAACATGTATGTTCTGAGCTGCATCCAACTAAAATTGTGAAATCCATGAACTATATTCAATCGGTCTATTCTTCCACTTTACCAGATATTCCATATACTGTCTTCCTCTTGTACTTCTGCCAATTCTCAATTCCAAAATATGCTCAATCTCTTCATCCCGCTTCTTAGGATAATCCGTTGGTACTGCCATGTCTTCTTCAGATTCATGACACTCATACAAATCAAAAATGTTGAATATAGGTGAAATATCCATGTCATCAGGTAACTCAAATTCATATGTATTTCCACTGTCAAATTTTCTCAAAATCTTGCAAGGTCCAAACTTCTTCATCTTCAGCTTTCCATATATTCCAATAGGAAATCTATCTTTCTTCAAATGAACCATCACTTCATCACCAACATCAAAAGTCTTATGTCTTCTTGATCTATCAACTTTGTCTTTGATTTCTGATTATTCCTTTCCAGTTTAAGATTCACATCTTCATGCAATGTCTTCATGTACTCAACAAATTTTACTCCTTCAATGCTTCTCTTTATTTCATCATCAATGTCTCTCAATTCTGATATACCTCTCGGCTGTATGCCATTTACAATCTCAAAATGTGTTTTTCCAGTACTCCTATTCACTAAATTATTGTATGCAAACTCTGCTTGTGCCAACATAGAATCCCAATTACTCGGTGTGTCTCCAACTAAACATCTCAAAAGATTTCCAAAACTTTTGTTCACAACTTCTGTTTGTCCATCAATTTGTGGGTGAAATGTAGAACTATATTTCAACTCAGTACCTAACTTTCTCCAAAGAGTCTTCCAAAAGTATCCAACAAATTTACTGTCTCGGTCAGAGATAATACTCCTCGATAATCCATGCAATCTGACAATTTCCTTAAAGAAAAGATCTGCTATATGTACTGCATCTGATGTCTTTCTACAAGGTATAAAATGTGTCATTTCAAAAAATCTATCCACAACAACAAATACAAAATCATTACCTCTTACTATCTTCGGTAAGCCAAGAACAAAATCCATACTGATGTCAATCCAAGGTTTCTCAGGTACAACAATCAGTGTATAAAATCAAATATTCTAACTTACTCCTTTTGCAACTTGACAAACTCCACAACTTTTCACAAATTTCTGAACATCTTTATACAACTGTTGCCAAAAGTATTTCTCCTTAAGAAAATTCAATGTTTTGTCAATACCAAAATGTCTAGCCAAACCACTACTATGTTTCTCTTTTATCAAATTAGTTCTCATTGGTCCTCTCGATATACATAGATGAATACCTTTAAACAACATACCTCCTTGCATAAAATATTCATCCCATTTAGTACTCTGTTTATCTTGAACAAGTACTCTGCACTTTCTCCATAGCTAAGAAAAATTAGGATCAAATTCATAAGAATCTCTCATGTCATCAAAGCCTAGAATTCCAATTTTCATCTCGATCATCATAGATCTCCTTCTACTCAATGCATCAACTCAGTTAGTGACTCTACAAATACTCAACCCATTTCATATGTCTTTGGTTCAACTTATTTTGACTACCCAAATACTGTAAAGCCTTATGATTGGTATACAACACAAATTCACTCGACATCAAATAATGTCTCCACTTATTCAATGCTTGAACAATAGCATAGAATTCTTGATCATACACATAATATTTCCTTTTTGCATCATTCAACTTTTTACTAAAGAAAGCAATAGGTTTACCTTCTTGACTCAACACAACTCCAATTTCACTTCCACTTGCATCACCTTCCACTTGAAATACCTTATTGAAATCAGGCAATGCCAAAACAGGCAATTCAACAACCTTCTACTTCAGAGTCTCAAAACTTTTATCAGCTCCATGTGTCCACTTGAATTCTCTTTTGTCTCTCATTGTCTCAGTCATAGCATTAAAAATTGAACTGAAATTCCTAATGAACTTTCGATAAAAACTTGCCAAACCATGAAATGATCTTACCTCACTAGCATTCATAGGTGTAGGCCAATTCAAAATAGCTTCAACCTTTTCAGGACCCATTTTCAAACCATCAGTTGAGATTAAAAATCCCAAATACACAATCTCCTCTTTCATGAATGAACACTTTTTCAGATTTATCAGCAACTTTTCTTCTTTCAATCTCTACAAAACTTGTCTAACATGCAACATATGTTCTTCTCTGGTCTTATTGAATATCAAAATGTCATCAAGATATACAATCAAAAACTTACCCAAGAATGTCTTCAAATCTTCATTCATCAACCTCATAAAAGCACTTGGTGCATTAGTTAAACCAAAAGGCATAACCAACCACTCATACAAACCTTCTTTTGTCTCGAAAGCAGTCTTCCATTCATCACCTTCTCTAATTTTGATCTGATGATACCCACTTTTCAAATCAATCTTGGTAAAATACTTTTCTCTAGTCAAACTATCCATTATATCATCCATTCTCGGTATAGGAAACCTATACTTCACTATTATCTTATTGATTGCTCTAGAATCAGTGCACATTCACCATTCTCCATTCTTCTTGGGTGCCAATACAACAGGTACTGCACAAGGAATCAAACTTTCTCTGATCAAACCTTTCTCCAACAATTCTTGAATCTACCGGTTCAATTCCTAATTCTCGGTAGGTGTCAATTGATGAGGTGCTTTATTCGGTAAACTAGCTCCATTGATAAGATCCATGCAATGATCAATGCTTCTCTTCAGTGGAAAACCATAAGGTACATTATCAAAAATGATTTCACTATACTTGGTGAGTAACTTATCAATCTCCTCAGGGACACTGTCCTCTATTTTCTTACTCGGTTTGTTAGGAATCACAACAAAACATACATCATTTGTCTTTAAATCTTTAACAAACTTTTTTCCTTCCATCAAACAAACTTTCATAGATGTGCAAACATTATTAACAGGTTCTTCCATCAAAGGTAACAATATTTTTCTTCTTCCATCAGCCAAAATAGTATACTTATGCAATCTCCCATCATATATAGCATGTCTATCATATTTCCAAGGTCTACCCAACAAAATATGACAACAATCCATAGGCATGATATCACATAACACCTTATCATAGTACTTTCCAATCTTCAAATTCACATAACATTGTTCACTTACTAGGAGTGTATGCTCATCTTTGATCCATGAAATTTGAGAGGGCTTTGGATGTTCCAACCTTTTCAACTGTAATTTTGTGACCATTTCCTCAGATGCCAGATTCTCCGAGCTACCACTATCAATGATTACCTTCCAAAATTTGTCAGAAACTCTACATCTGGTCTTGAATAGAGTTTTCCTTATCGGATCTTCCTTTTTACCTTCATTCCACAGTGCTCTTCTTACCATCAAGTTATTTTCCTTCTTAGGTTCATTTGGTGACTCTTCTTGCACCAAAGCATTTCTAATACTACCAACCTTCTTACTTGCATGTGTACACTCAAATGATCTATGTCCTTCTTCTCCACAATTGTAACAAGTTCCTCGAAAACCACCTCTGTTATAACCACCTCGGTAGTTACTGCCTTGGCCTCTAGATGAACTTTCACCTTTCCACTCGGTCTTGCCTTTATCCAGATTCAGCTTTTCAGGTTTAGATCTACTATTTTTACCATAAGATCTACCTCTTCCTCTAGGGAATCTACCACCTCTACCTCTTTGTCTTTTCTCATGTCTTTTGTTCAATTTCTCCTCAGCTTTCAAAGCAAATTGATAAGCTTCTTCAATGTTCTCCAATTTAACCAAACTAATTTCTTCTTGGATGGAAACTCTCAAACCATTCAGGTATTTAGCAATTCTTTCCACATCATCTTCATCATGTCCAGATCTGATATCTAATCTATAGAATTCCTCTGTATAATCCTTTATCGAGCTATCTTTCTGCCTCAAACTTTGCATTTTCCTAAATAGGTTAATATGATAATCATAAGGTAAGAACTTTTCTTTCAATTTATTCACCATTTTACAACATACCTTGATTTTGTCTTTGCCTTTCCTCTTTCTGTCCAGCTGTAGATGTTCCCACCATAAGGATGCATGACTTTTCAACTTTGTGCTTGCAATTTTCACCTTCTTTTCCTCAGGTACATTTTCATACTCAAAGTACTTTTCCATTTTAGTGATCCAACCCACTAATTCATTAGATTCCAATTTCCCACCATAGTCAGGAGGATTAAAGTGTGGTGTAGACTTCAAACTTGTCAATGCCCTCAAGAATCTTTCTTCACGCTGATCCATCATAGGTGCAGGTTCTACATCACCTTGTTCTACCTCAATTTCATCATCACTAACATCTTCAAGATGTCTTCCTCTACATTGGGCTATCTCAATAGCTTCTAATCTAGCAGCAAGTTGTCTCAACATGTCTACCAATCTTGGATCTGCATCTCACCTCCCACGAACCATCTTGAAAACCCTATGAAATTTCAAGTCAGATCACAATCTACTACCCCACAACAATTCAACTAGGGCTTCACAAGAAGGAACCTTCAAACCTAGATTCACAAACCTAGATCCAAATCTCACCTTGCTCTAATACCACCTAACGCAAGGGAGGATAGTAGGGGCCTATAAATGACATAACCTAACTTGATCCACCTTGCTCAAAAACACATGGAAGCACCAACAACATAGTGGGAGAGAGAAAATGCAAGATCATTCATATATTTACTTGAAATAGATTCATATGTGCCGGGTTGTAAGGCCTTCCTGATTTTGGCCAGATATTACAATCAAACACAAAAGTCCTCAAACATGCGAGGATCTACAAATAATCCCTAATCTTCTATCACCAACTTTCTCTCCAAAAACTCACTCCTAAACTCTAACCAAACAACTACATTTATACAAGAGGTTACCAAACTAAGTCAACCTTTAGATCCACAATCAATGGAAGGAACAATTAGATCTGGGACCAGACGCTTCTCAATGATGGATACCAACATTAAATCCTTAACCTAAATTAAATGACAAGTTGGCCTCAATAGAAACTCAAAACAAACCACTCAGTAAGCTAGGGTGACTGAGAAACAGACAAGCATCACCGAGCACCAAAAAAATTATCGAGCGCTAGAGAGATAACCAACCAACTCAGTCAACAAAGGAAACCAAGCGAAACCAAACCAACTCAGTCAAAGTAGAAACTGCACAACACATACAAAACTTCAAATATGTTTTTGGTGACACAAGATTGCCAAGGACCCGAGATGCTCCTGCATCAATGTGTTGTAGATGAAGTAGTCAATTTGGATGCTTGAGTTTTTATTTTTATGGTAGATGAGGAGGAGGACTGACTTGTCCCTCATAGAGAAACTTTTCCTTGAGAGAAGGTTACTACGTTGGATGATTCAGTTTGAGTCTTTCCTTTGATCTTGATGACGTTGACAGTTAGGTCAGAGGACTCAAGCATGTGGATCACATTGTCATTGTCAGAGTATGTGTAACCCACCTTGTTATCCTTCAACTTATATGACTCTCCTTTTTCATATTTAGGAAAAGGATCCTTGAAAGCCTTATGATCAATATTTTTTTGTGGGGGATCAATCACAATTGTCTCATTATCTATCACATCCTGAATGAGATGTCTAAGCTTCATACAATCATTGGTCTTGTGGTCTTTGTTGCGATGAGAATCACAATAATGGTTATCATTCCACCACTTAGGATTTATCTCAAGATCATATAGTTTAGAATTGTTTGGAAAAGTGATGATCTTGTTTGTCAGAAGCATCTTTAGGGCATTCTCAAGGTATTCTCCAAGAGGAGTAAAGTCTCTCTTAGGCCTAGGGATCCATGACTTATCTTTGTTAGTCTCAATTTTAGAACTTGGTTGAGGGTTTTTATTAGCTTTCCCTACCTGAATACCAATGGACAAGTTTAAAGCTATCTCTTTTGGTTTGCTAGATGTAGACACAAATATCATTCCCACAATTTCTTCATTAATGACATCCTTAGTTTTGGTCCAGAACTTATGCTTGTCCTTGTTATGTTGGTTATTAGAAAAGGACTTGTTTTCTTTGTGTTGTAGGGTAATCTATCCTTTTTGAACAAGGACATCCTCTATGTGTATATATGATTCAACCAATTTGTCAAATGTGGCATGTGATTGCATTTGCAGTGCATAGTTCATTTCAAGAACCAATGTGTTTATGAATATATCAATTTTTTAGTCTCAAGAATTTTTTGTGGGTATCTAGCAAACATTCTTCACCACTGTTGAAGGAATGTGGCAAAGGGATCTTCCACATATTTATTTGTATTGCACAAGTCGAGCATGCTACAAGAATAAGATATATTATAGGAGTAATGTTGAATGAACTTCTGAACTAGCTCATCAAAGGTTTTAATTCTAGGGGCAAGTGAGGTAAACTAGCTCATGGCTTGGCCACCAAGACTTCAAGGAAAGAGTCTCATCAGATAGCTCTATTCATGCATGTGATCTTGAGGATCTTTGTTACCACCATACTTTTCATATTTGGGGATTTCCACCTTGGATGGGAAAGGCAACATGTAGATCCTGAAGTTGGTCCTTATCCTTTTTCAGTTGTGAAATCTCACAATGTAGATCCTGAAGTTGTTTGGTAAGAGTAGTGAGAGGAGACTCTTCCTCTTTTTGCAGTAATCCATCCACATCAAAGTTAGGTGGTAGCTTCACACCCATAGAAGGGATATGTAGGAAATAATGATCTTTATCTTGACTCATGATGGCTTGCATCACCTTGTCGAAATGTTTGTCTTCCTGACATTTTTGGATTTCTTCTTGTGTGAGTTCTTCATCCTTAGAGGAGTTAGAATCATGCCTTCTATGAGTACCCCAATCAAAGTTTGACATGTCAATGTTATCAAAGTTCTCAGGATGAGCAAAGGGTATTGATTGATAATTATAAGCTTGATGCAAGGGTTCTTCACAAAAGGATGGTCCAGTAGTATCGTAAATGGATTTTCCTCAAGGATCAGTTGTAGCCTTGTAAAGACAACTATGAGTTCTAAATAGCATGTAAGATGAGATTAAGAAAATGATGGTAAAACAATTACTTAAGCTAATGTAGGAAGATCAATTTACTAATAGCTCTTTTATCAAGTGTAAGTAGATAGATAAAGAGGTAGCTAAAATAAGGTGCAAGGTATCGAGAATGAGGCTTGAATTTCTACTAGGTGATACTTGCAACCAAGATGATGTAGCCAAGAAAACTAAGTACAAGGTACCAAGAATGAGGCTTGAATGCCTGCTGGGTGGCACTTGTGATAAAGTTTGAGAAAGGTTTGAAATTCAAATGAGGTTTTGGTGACCAGTCAAGCATAGGATTGTACAATGAAACTAAACACTAGATGTGATAAAGCACTTGTATTGTATGATATGATGCTAAAGCAAACTATAGTACGCAGGAAAAAAGGCAATTTACCACTATTTTTGATAATTTTGACCAATTGGGATGAGTTTGGTTTTGAATCTATGATGAGTTTGAGTGTCCCTAAATCAAGTCTAAATGTTTCCAAGCAATAAATAGTGTGCTCAAACAAGAGTCTCCAAATAATCCACCAAAGGACAAAGCAACTTTGGGGACACAAGAACATGTGAGGTCTAAAAGGGGGTGTTGAAATATGTCAAGAGTGTCAAGTGTATGTTCCACAATGATTTGCATGAGTCTCAATAGAATTGAAGACACATCAAGAAAATACTACCTAAGGTCAAGGCTAGTATCAAAATCTTTGCCCATAACTTGGTATTCCTTCACCTCATACAAAGGAATGTTGGATTTTTCAAGGATAACATCCAAGGGAGTAATTATGGTGAGTAGTCTTGAGGTGATCTAGGTATCAATCCTTTCACAAAGATTATGATACTTTCAGAGGTAATTCAGGTAGATTATGACCAAGAGTGTCTAGTATGGGCATTCATTCACAACTATCCCTTATAGTTCTTCTTAGCGAAATTGAGGCCTGTAGCCCTACAAGTTCTTTAAGTAAAGGTAGTCTTGCAAGCAAGATTGAGACCTTATGACCCTACAAAACACTCTTTTGTGTATATTCTCCCAGTCAAATGAATGACCAAACATAATTAATAGTTACATCCTTATGGTTTTTGGCCAACAATGCATAAATTTTATAATGGGTTGGATGAGATAGCTTTTATTTGTCCCACTTGGGTTGTTCCCATGAGAATTTTACCTCAATGACATGCCCTCTATAGGTAAAATGAAAAAATAAAATGGATAGGCTAATGAAGGTCTAGATTTCTAATTTTCCACAAGGGAAAATAGCATACTCTCCCACTCCATAGCTTCTCCCAAGCACATATTCATTTACGAAAGACTCTTTGCAAGTGAAAAACCAAGTAGGTCAAGATTTATGATTCAACCTCTAGGAGGTGAAGAGCATACTCTCCTACTACCTAACTAATCCAAGAAAAGAAGCCTTCCTAAATAAGCTAGATGCCTTGAAAACCAAATTTATGAAAGCACAATGTTTATTTGTATCTCCAAGGCAACCTGTAAAACAAATAACTTTAGAAGTCTTAAGATATGTCCTTGGTAAGCATCCCACAGGTAAGTTTCATGGATTTATTTTGTGTTTATGTTACCTGCAAAGATAGAGAATCATCAATCAATAATCATATATTAAAAATTGCACATAAATTTAAATGCGCTACAAAAGTAGTCATACACGCTACATAAATTATTAAACATGCCACATAAACAATGATATGCGCTACTTTATTATTTGAAAGTGCTATAGAAAATTTCAAAAAGCACTACATATAAAAGAATCAAAAGCGCTATTCTATTATTCAAAGGTGCTACAAAAAGTATTGAAAGTGCTACATAAATAGTCAAATGCGCTACTTTGTTATTGAAACACACTAAAAAAAAATAATACATGCTACTCCATTATTTAAATGTGCTACAAAAATAGTCATGTGCGCTAAAACAGTGATGAAAAGAGTTAAAAGCCCCCTTAAAGGTGTCATAACATTATAGGATATGCATTGAGAGAAATTTAGATAGAAGATAGAAGTGTATTTATACGCATTAGAACGGAGCTTGTACATGCTATTTTGTCTTTTAAATACACTGTTTTATTTGGTGTACACATCATAATAGAGATGGTACACATTGTTTCATCTTTTAAAAGTGTTGTTTAACCTTAAAAAAGATAGAAATATACAAAAACTGAAATATAGACATCCAAATTTTTAACAAAATTTCAAAAGCTCTTGAGACCTTAGCCCCATGGTGGTTGCCAATCTAGGAATGAAACTAGAATGCAAGATTAAAGCTAACAACAATTGATGCTACTATAAAAAAAAACTAGATAACAATGCAAGATTACTTCTAGACAATGAACTAAGCTAAGAGTGAAAGAGAGATATAAGCTACTAAAAACTAGGAATTATTCTAGAATGCAAGAATGCAATTATGCAAATGATCAAGATTGGGACCTTAGAATGCAAGAGAGTTGGACCCTTGAGCCAAGGAAGAGCTTCCTTTAAAGGAATTGCCTCAAGAATGAAGGGTGAAGATTGAGAGGCAAAATATGTTACATAGAGATGAGTGGTGGGAAAGATCAATCCATGCGGGAGAATTCAATAATTTTGTTGGTAAAGCTTGATGGGAGAATAAGACAAAATAGAAAATCCCCTTTTAAATTATCAATTAATCAAGATTAAGTTGCACAAAGTTCTATTTTTAATAAAAGTGCTAGGACTTTATATTAAAGGCAAATTTTTGACAATTAAATGATTTTTTCAAGTTTAGAAATGATTTATGCTTGATTTTTAGAAATAGTTTAATTATGCAAGGGGGAATATCAAGTGTTACTTACATAATTATGTCTATTAAGTTATGCTTTTGAGATTTAGGATTTGTTTTAGGGCAATTTAATTGAAATTAGGGGCTTAGGTTTTAGTAGACAAATTTTACATGATTACACTTCCTTATGATTGTGCATTAAGAAAGGGGTGGATAAATCTATTGAATACCAAGTAGAAACCCCCACCTATCCTTTTCTTATTGTATATTTTGGTGAACCTGATATATGAAATTTTTATTTTTATTTTTGTGTTAAATCCCCTTTATATGCATTAGATCCTAACCTTTCATTTCCTAATTAGATGTATTCTTCATTATATTTTGTGTGCAATTTAATTATTTTTTCTTAAGTTTAATGAATGTTTTTATATCTCTTTCATATTAGGAATAGATAGATCTATCTTTTCTTTCTTTTCTTGTGCATGATTGTTATAACATTGAGTCCTACCTATAGAATTTTGGTTAGGAGAAGTTGTAGACTTATGGGTTCCTTTGATCTCAAGTCCTCTTTATTTCTTAGGAATTATGATGAGACACACAAGCCTACTAATGATATTCCTACTATAATTTAGAACCCTTCTTCCCATTCTTCTCATGATGAATATGAGTCTTTAAGAGTTCCTCCTACACAAGTGAAAAAAATTTCCCATGACTTTGATAAATTGGAACGATGGTTAACTCAAGGGAATTATAATATGAAATCCATTTCCTTAGCTAAAGGTTTAAGGAAGTTAATTCATAATGATAAACATGGTATAAGTTCTTAAGGACTATTTCAAATCTTGTCGATAGCAACATTAAGCGTATTAAGGATTATTCTCAAGATCTAGGTTACACTCAACCTCTAGTTAGTGTTCAAACTTCCCTTCCTATTATTACCTCTTTACCTAATGTTTCTACTTATGCTCCACCTCTCACGACTAAGTCCATTTAAAACACCAATCCTACTCATGTTAATCTTGGAAGCATTCTGAATCTTATTTTTGCTCCTCCTTCAAGTATTCCATGTGTTTCATAACCTTCATCCATGCCTACTTATAACAATGTTCCTTTTTATATTCCAATGTCCTTCCAATTTCCCATAATGGTCCCAAAATTTCACATATGTCTCATACCAGTCTCTCTACCGAGTCTACTATCGATAGCCTTGCTCAAATTGTTTCATCATTATAAAAAAATTCCTCTATCAATCAATTCAAGTTCAACATTCCTATATGTGAAATTTCTATCCCTTTGTACTTGTATATAATCTATGTCTTTATTCCTTAACACATGGAAATATTTCACTTTGATACTTACAATGGTAAAGGTGAACCCTTGAATCATGTTAAAACCTTTCAAACACTGTGTAGTGACTTTTCTCATGATCATAGGTTAATGGATAAGATATTTAATAGAACCTTTCAAGACAAGGCCTTGAAATGGTATTGTTCTTTGCCTCCTTATTACATTGACTCTTTCTAAAAACTTGCTAATGCTTTTATCCAATAGTTTCAAAATAATATTGGTCCTAATATTTCTTTGACTAATTTAATGCATTGTAAACAAGGTGTTAAAGAAAAAGTGATTGATTTCATTGGTATATTTAAGCATTTCCATGCTCATATTTCTTATCATGTGCCTAATGTTGATATTAAATGTATTTTCATTGCTAATTTATAAAAAAGACATTAAGAATATGATATTGCTTTCTGCATTTTCTTCTTTTACTCAATTATGTGTAGTGATTCATAATTATTAGCTTCAAGTGAGTTAATTTGAGAGCACTACTCCAATGGCTCTAGTTGATAAGAGTGATTTTGCATCATAACCTATTCAAAAGTTTCAAAAATTAAAAGGCTACATTAAGATCAACTATTCATCAAACGCAAGTGATAACAACATCCAAAGGTATGGCTCCTTTGTCATCTTATTTTAAACCTTCTTGTATTTTTACACCTCTTCCCGAGTCTTTGCATAATGTGATGTTGAAGTTGATTAATGCTAATGACTCAACACTTTTCCCCATTAATCCAATGAATCCTTCCAAATAAACCAACAAGAACTTTGATCTCAAAGTTATTCACCAACATCATTGTCAACTTGGTCATGATACTAAAAAGTGTTACCATTTGAAAACAAATTCTCAAGACCTTATTGATTCTTATGTTATGTCTATTTAGGGTTGTAGACACTTAAAAATCCTTAGAAAATAAAACTATTTTTATTTTTCTAAAAACCCCTGATGATATCATCATTAATTAATTAATTAATATATTTTTATGCCATTAAATCTCTTTATTTTAATTAAACATCTTTAATTAAAATATCCCTCCCCAAAACATTTAAATTACATTTGAATGATAACCCCTTCCAAAAATGTTTAAATCTAATTTAAACATAATCCCTCCTATTTACTAAATTCATTTAGTAAATAAAGTCCTCAACCAATTCCTTAAATAAATTAAACATTTATTTAAAAGCCTAAAATCCTAGAAATCCCTAGACTCTTCTAGAAATTCCTCAACCCTTATCCTAATCTTGGTCCATTCAACCTTTGAAAGTCAATCCTTATCCCCTTGACTCAACCCCTAACCAAACCCCAAACTCTAACTCTCCCTCCTAACCCAAGCCCTTCCCAAATCCTATAAATACCCTCACTTCTTAGAGAAAATTATCCAATTCCTCTTTCATTACATAGTAATGTTATAATGCTAGGATAGCTCTAGATCTCTAAAGCTTTACACTAATTGTTAGATTTCATTATTTTTATGCTTTCATAGCTCATCTTTGCATAGAACTAATGGATAAATATTAGTTTAATTCATTGTTTTATTAAGCTTTCTTGCATCATATCACATCTATTTTGGATTAAAATCAACTTAGCATAATCATTCATAGCTTAGATTGCATTATTGAGCTTGTAGGATCCTTAAGGCCTTAGGGGAAAAACGGGTGTCTTATACCTGATTTTGTGCCACTATAGGGTTCTTATGGTCCCTAACCAATCCTAATATATCCTAATCATCATCAGGGATATGCTCCAAGTGATTCGAGTGCACAACCACATCCCTAAAACAAGAGAAAATCAAACGGTGATAGGGTGCTCCCGTTGAAGCTCTATCTGAGTGTTCTTTGCATTTGGTTTTCTTTATATGATAGATATAAGATGTTTAACTAATGTTTGACTATCTACACCTTTCAAGATAGGTTAGCCTTTGCACTGATCACAAGGGTGTTAATGATTAAGGAAGAAAATCCATTTCCCTTCCTAACCAAAACTTACACATTTATACGAACCATTTTCCTTCTCATTCAACCAATACCATTGAGTCCATGCATTCTTCATCTAGTCATGTTGTTGAATCTCTTACCATTATGAGATATGATACTAAATGTACCCAAGATAACACTATTGTCAACCTTATTGATCAATCCAAACCTAAACCCAAAATTGAACCTGATATTTTCATTGTATTTGATTATAGTAACACTATTAGGGTACTTTATGGTCCTCTTTACATAGTTGTGAAGAGTAATGGTCTTCCCTCTCATGGAGTTCTTATATATCCTACTATATGTGAATGTTATAAATGAATAACACCTTTAAACTATACAAATTCAATGAGATTTCTATGATAAAGTTGATGTGATAATCAAAAAATTCAATGGTTTCACTTATCCTACCCATGGTTCCATTACTCTTCTTGTAGAAGTTGGTATGAAAACCTTAGATGCTAGATTTGTTGTCATCCCAAATTATGACTAGTTTCAAGTCATACTTGGTATTCCTTGGCTTACTTCCATAAAATTTATAGTCTCTCCTATCCATAAGTTTTTGAAATTTCCCTTGATGGAGAAATCATCATGATTAACCAAAGTCGATATCAACTTTTATCTACTTGAGGGAAATTTGAGCTTGATTTATTTTTCCCTTCCATTCCTCAACCAATCCAACTTCACAAAGATAACTATTTCTTGTCTTATAAAAAATTCAAGGTTAATAAGATTTGTGAACTTAGAAATTCCTCTCCTATAGTTCCATCTTCTTGTCCTAGACCTGGACTTCTTCCTACACCTCTTACACTTCCTATTTATGCTTTAGTTCCACCTCCTATATCCTATAAATTCTTTTCAATTTCTATCTCTTAACCTAGTGTGGTGTCATATGTTCTTCCTCATAAAGAAGAAAATGACCTAATGTTGATTGATCCTAAACCATCTCAAATCTCAAACAAAATGAAACATAACCATTGTCATAAACGTCATAATAGAGCCCATGAATGTGCTTCCCAAAAAATTTCCTCCCATAAGACACCTATTGATGATTTTATTACATTTGACCAACCTATGCATAAACAAGGGAGGAAATTAATCTTAAAAATAGGAAATTGAACAAACATGATGATTCTATTAGGATTAGAGATCCTATTTTGATTAATTTTGATGAAGAAGATAATCTTGATGATGATTATAATGTTCCTAATGAAAATGATGTTAATTCCAGTTACTCTAATGATATGTATGAGCTTATTGATATTAATCATGATTTACTAGCTAGATTTGCAAAAACAATATCTCTTAATCCTAGTGACAAACAAAGTGACTCATCCTTAAAGCATCATCCTTGTTTCGAACTAGCTATTGTTCCATCTATTGTACTTGAATTTTATCCTCTTGTGTTTTTTCCACCTTCCCTAAATGATATATACTAAGATGGAGGGCAAGTGATATGCTTGATTATCTCTTCTTATACGATGAATTCCCATTGTAATGTGCTTCCCATGTGATGTGATGCTTGTTATATATTTTTTTTAGGTTTACTTAAATGACTTTAGTTTCTCCATTGGCACAAGGTTATAAAGGAATTTTCCTATTGTAACATTTTTTTATCCAATTTCTTTAATATGTCGTATATATATTATGTCATGCATGTGCTACTCTTCGTAAATGTGCATTTGCATTATTTGATTGGGGATGACATAAAATGGTAGATACCTTTATTTTTGGTCTCTATAATGCCAACCTAAAAAGAAACTTATTTTTATCTCTTATGTAGCCTTCCATTGTGCTTATAGTTTTTTTTTACCTTTGGGTGATGATGAGAGTTCAGTTTGACATAATTCTAATATACATGAGTTATCATATAATCATCACGAGTCTAGAGTTAGTAGATCCCTTTTGTGATCTCTTTTGTCATATGTTCATTTCCCTTGGTTTCTCCTTGCTTGTGGATATATCATAGTGGAAAAGTTTCTTGTGGGTGCATGCATGCTCTATTAAAGTAATTTCTACCATTAAGGCATTTGAAATCACTTTAACATGGGGGCATACACTCTGCTCCTTTTTTCACATTTTTATTACACACAAAATAATTCAATGCAATCTCTTATGTTAATGACTAAGGATGAAAATATTTCCTTGTGTTCATCCTTTCATGCCCTATACATTATTTAGTGGATCATACGATTGATCCCTCCTTCCTTCTTTTCATTTGGTCCTTTGACTAACCACTTTCACTTGGTCCTTAGAATGACTTCTTTTATGGATCCTTTAATGGAGATAGGATTTCCTTAAGGAATGATCCCTTTTGATGGTTTGAATAGAATCTCATATCTTTCTAGTCTATCAATTCCATATTTTTCACTAGCATTTTCCCTTTGTATGTTCCATAGTAAGGAAAAACCTTACTAGGCTAGTTGGTCATCTCTCTCTCTCTCTCTCTCTGGCATTGCCTATTTTATCTTGGTTTTAGATTCGATGAGGACATAAGTCACTTATGGGCTTGGTGTTTCTTTGTCTCCTTACCTTGATAAATTTTTTCCAATGCATTGGTTTACTTTACCATGATCATGAGTTTTTCTCTTACTCCCAATAAAATGGGTGCTAAATGTATTGTCCTAAAAAGTTAGCACCCATGATTCGATGCTTAGTTAGGCCCTAGTTTGGTGATTTCAATATTTCATGTCCATTATACTTGATAGAACTACCTATTATTTCTTGATCTAGCATCTACCCTAGCTTCTTGGCTTCACATTAGAATTTTGCTACTTTTTCCTAGGAAAAAGTCATGCCTAGGGTATTTTGTTCCTCAAGGAATGGGCACAAATTTGAATTGGAGCCCCATTGTAGTGTTTTAGTGGGAAATTGGATCTTGTGGTTGGCCTCACCTAATTTTAAATCTAAAAATGTGTAATGAGGTATATAAACACTTTACCTCTCCTCATTTTTCATATGATATCTACACTTAAGCATTTTGGTAAACAAGTAATCAAGAAAATTCAAGATTTGAAGGTAAGCATCCAAAATCTACTCTCTCTCTCTCTCTCACTCTCTCTCCCTCTCCAAGAATCCAAAGCAATTTTAAGGAAATATTCTATATTGAAGCAAGCTTCTCTCCCATGATGTCCAAGTTGAGGAGTTTCTCAAGAAAGAAAGAACATTATTTTTCCATTCTTCTGCATTCTTCCTCCATATCAAGTGTTCAATCAAGCCTAATAACATTGAAGGTCTAGGAGTGACATTCATAAATCCATGAATTTTTAAGGAATCCTTAATTTCATTATGTATTTTAAGGTAAAAAACTTCAATTCAAGTGATATTCAAGAATCTTCATGAATATGGGAGATCTCAATATCTTTTCATGAAGGTATTGGTGATGTAGATCTAATATTTACCTTCAGATTTACTTTTCTTTATGAAAACTTATTTCATTTTCAAGGTTAATTCCTAAACAGGGGTTTGACCAAGTGATGCATTCATGGCCAGAGTTTCCCCGATGGAGATAGTCCAACCATGCATCTAGAGTCAACACAATGGAAACAATTTATTCAAGAACATAAGGAACTCAATTCATGGCCAGAGTTTCCCTGATGGAGATAGTCCAACCATGCATCTAGAGTCAACACAATGGAAATAATTTATTCAAGAACATAAGCAACTCAATATTGAACAATAAACATGTCAATCAGGCCTTCACATTATCTCAGAATCAAGATTTACATCATACATGCCAACTTACATTCTAAGGCACACATGCCTGATTACATATAGGAATATAGATCCATACTGTATACTAACCTCTGAGCTACTACCAAGATACTAAATAAGAAATCTACCCTACTTATATACAAGATTGCCAACCACAAGTTAGCTTATTCGATCACAAATATCCAAGATAAAGGAAATGTATTACAACATATATGTCATGACCTAAATCCATAAGAACACCCCCACATAGATAGATCATGACATGAACACACACAATGAGGTCAACCACATGTATAAGAACATTGAATGATGTGCCATGAAGGTTTACATTACGTGAATCTCCATCACAAGATAAATCTTGCTAACCTAACCATTAGAAAAGGAAAGCAATATACGACCAGACCTATCATAAGATAAACTCATTAGAAAACATTGGATTGAGATACAAAGCTAGAAACAAGATCTCCATGATGCCTAGATCACAATATAAGGAGCACACAAGATAAGGAGCCAATTGGAAGGATCACAACATGAAACATAGAAACTAAACAACATGAACAAACTACAAGAACATTCAAAGGGAAAGATTTTTGGTTGATGCAAGATTGCTAGGAACCCAAGATGCTCCTGCATCAGACTTATCACTTCGATAATGAAAAATAAATCCATCAGATTTTATCAAAACAAGTTTTATTCCTATGTTAGAAGATAGATGTTCTTGAGCTTGCGAACTCCTGAATTAGTTTGTTCTGGGGTGGCAAAGAGAGGATTTGGTCTGCAATTGTAGAGGACTTGCATGCAAAGAGGAAATGATATAGAACTAGAATTAATGGAATGATATAAGAGTTCAGGAATGATGAAGAAAGAGGAAAAAGATAGAGTGAGTAAAATAGAGTTGAAACAAGAGATCGGAGGCATAAAACAAGCATTAGATCAAATAAAGTTAGTAATGTTGAAATGGAACTTACCAATCAAGAAGAAAATTTCATTGAAACTCTAGGAAACTATGGCCATGACTGCATAAGATGATATCAAAGTGAGTTTCATTCCTGTGTTATCATATCGATGTTCCCGAGCTTGCAAAGTCCTAAATTAGTTTGTTGTGGGGTGGTAGAGAGAGGATTTTACTTGCAATTACAATGGACTTGTGCACGAAGAGGAAATGATAGAGAAATGGAATTGATGGAATGATATAAGAGTTCAAGGATGATAAAGCAAGAGGAAAAATAAAGAGCAAGGAAAATAGAGTTGGAATAAGAGATTAGAGGCATAAAGAAAGCATTAGATCAAGTAAAGTTAGCAATGCATAAATGACACTTATCGATCAAGAAGAAGATTTGACGGCCTATCAGAAGGATAATTCAAAAGAAGAAGATAAAAAAAAGGGTTACAATAGTGATAAAGGTAAAAGTTGAAAAGGTAAACAAATCTGTGAATGTTTTGAGATTAGGTATGATAGAGTTTTCTAAGGACAAAGTAGATATAGATATAGTTGAGTTTCATAATCACTTGATTGGATCTGATGAGAAAGTTAAGGATTGTCTTGTTTTTGAGATGGCTAATGAGATTTTTGGTGTTAAGGGTGTTTATATTGTTGAAGTTGGAAATGAAATCCCTTTGGTTGAATCTAATGACCTATTTGATCTAGTTAAATAATTTAGTGTCATTGAGGTTAGTAGTGAGGATATTGATGTTGATAGAATTGTAGGTCAGTGTAAGAATGTTTGGAGTAGGGATTTCATTTGTGAGAATGGTCAAGTTGATAATGAAGAGTTCTAGATTGTGATGCATCTATTAGATGATGAAATGTTGTAGAAAGTGTGTGGTAAAAAATACACATGTTTCTTGGCTAATGTTGTTACTAATCAAATTGATTTTGTGAAAGAGGATGTTGTTGCATATGGTACCGTGCATGTATGGAAGGAAGGTCAGTATTCCTTTGGGAGGAACCTATATCTGTGCATGAGGATGGAAATGTTGATGGTGAAGATGAAGAAAAAATTAATGATTCTAAAGGGGGAAAGGCTGATGAAGGATAAAGGAGGTGGATTTAATACGGTTAATGTATTCATTATTGTTGATGGATTGATAGCAGAGAGTGATCATATATGCGATAAGAATGAGGATAATTTGCTAAAGATGACAAAAGAATTTGTAAAGAAGAGTATATTTTGTGTGTGATTCTATTGTTGATTAGTTTGACTTTGCCAAAGAGTTAGTTAGCTAGTTTGTTTTAGTGTAAAGGATGTGGAGATAAAATTACAAAGAAAATAAAGTTTTTTTGTGCAAATTCATATTCTTAACCATGAAGGTTGGGAAACTGAAAGTCAAAATGAAGTCATAAGATAAGTTTTGGGTTTATTTTTCATCGTCAAAGTGAGAGGCTCACTTTTCAATAACCTCAGGTGTCTGATGTGGGAGACTCCCGGGTTCCCAACAATCTTGCATCAACCAAAATATTTTCCCTTTCAATTTTCTTGCAGTTTGTTTCTATTGTCCAATTTTCGTGTTTCATATTTCTATCCTTCCAGTTGGCTCCTTGTCTTGTGTGATCCTCATGTTGTGATCTAGGCATCATGGAGACCCTATGCCTAGCTTTGCATCTCACTCTGATGTTTTTGGATAAAGTTATCTTATGATAGGCCTGGTCCTGTATTGCTTTCCTATTCTAACGGTCAGGTTGGTGAGATTCATCTTGCGATGGAGATTCACATTATCCAAAGCTTCATGACACATAATTCTATGTTATTATACATGTGGTTGAACTCCTTTTGCATTCACACACCATGATCTATCTATTTGGGGGTATGGATTTAGGTCTTGACCTAGATGTTGTAGTACATTTCCTTTACCTTGGAGATTTATGATCGGATAAGACAACTTGTGGCTAGCAATCTTGTATAAAATTAGGGTAGTTTTCTTGTTTAGTATCTTGGTAGTATCTCATAGATTAGCATCTAGTAAGGATCTATATTTTTGTATGTAATCAGGCATGTGTGCCTTAGAATGTAATTTGGAATGTAGTTGGGCATGTATGATGTAAATATTGATTCTAAGATAATGCAAAGGTCTGATTGGCATGTTTATTGTTCATTACTAAGTTCTTTATGTTCTTGAATGAATTATTTCCATTGTTTTGAATCTAGATGCATGGTTGGAATATCTCCATTGGGGAAGCTCTATCCATGCTATAATTGATGGTAATGATGATGAAGACTGACCAAGATCAGAGGAATACAAGATAGTAGAATGGTTAGATCAATTATTATCTTATCATTGATGTCAAGCAATTGATATCTGGTTTATATTGTTTTGCCATATCATAGTGGAGTTGATGAGAAAACAACCCACAACTCCCAAGAACACCTGCATGCAAACACCTGTCACAGAAAGAGAGAGAAGCAAGAGGCTAGAGAAGCCTAAATGCATGGATCCACGAGAGAGGAGACATCCTTGATGTGCAAAAAAAAAGTTGCAGCAATCATAATGAAATATTATTGTGTTGAATGATATAAAGAATACAAAGGAGACAAATCCTTATAAAAAGAGATCAAAACTCTAAAAGGGTAAAACCTAGGTTGCACAATAATAATGAATTATTATATGCCTAAAGTTTAGCTTAAGCAAAAAGAGATAATAAGTGACTTAGTAATTAAATCAAACATGATTAAATTAATAAGAAAATACTTTATTACTCTAACACCTCCCCTTAAGATGAATTTTGGGAGAAGTTAAAAACCTAGAAAGAACCACTGAAAGCAAATAGGTCCCAGCAACAAAAGGCCTGATCAAGTACCCAAGTACAAAAGAGAGTCTTTATAAAGTGGAGAAATAGAGAAAACCACATGGGAAAACTCTACTCCAAAAAGAGACAAAGACTAGTCTAAAGGACTAAAGAAGCCTCCAAAACTAGGGAATGTTCCAAAAAAGGAACAAGGATGAACATGTAGAAAATTAGTGAAGCAAGAAGTTGAAAAATCTATCAAGAAGTAACTAGTAATATGAAGATCCTCCATTGAAATATGGCCAGGTAGAGAAGATTGTAATCTACATGAGTTCCCTCAAATGACACTACTTGAATCAGGAGGCAAACAAAGGCAAACAACTGAAGTCAAAGATACATAATACTATAATCTACATGAGTTCCCTCAAATGAGACTACTTGAGTCAGGAGGAAAATAAAAGCAAACACCTAAAATCAAAGATACAAATGGCTTAAAAACACCAAAGTCTGAAGAGCTGATCAATCAAAGCTGGAAGAGTGCTTCCAAAAATAGGAAAGAAAAGAGTGTCCATATGGTAAATGATCCATCTCACCGAAATGCATAGGTACCCAGCCACTATATCCGCCTAGTACATAGAATCAAATAATGAATACATAGCTCATACTATTGAACCAAGGAAGTAGTAGAACCAACGGTAGAAACCCCCCATAATGCTGACAAGGGAGTAATGATAGGTACACTGAAAAGAATGTCCAATATGAATTGCATGATACCAAGAACATCGAAGGTGCAGAGAGAGTACAAACACAAATAAAGATACTTGAGGATAATGACATTAAAGTAATGCTCACATAAAAAAATTAGATGGAAAATAAAGGCAAACATCAAACCCCCCCTGACACTTTATAATGGAGTGCAATTACATAGAGTACAAATAAGTGCAAGATCCCATACATGCAATAGAATGACACTTTATCTCAACGTGTGTGCATAAAATAATGCTACAAAAGTGAAGTATACACTGCTCAAAGAAGAAAGAAGGCTATTGAAACAAAAGAACAACCTAAGATGAACCATTCCTCAAAAGGAAAAGATCCCAAGACCTGAAACATCCAAGATATCCACCAGATTGCAAAAATGAAAGAAATTGAATTAAATACACCTGGATTAGAATCTAGAAAAATGATTGAAAACATTGAAAAGGTATCAGAACAAGTTTTCCAATGATATATTGTTTTCCCAAAACGGAGTCCGGATGCGCAAGATACAGCTCTCGTAGTGAAAAACTGAACATCTAGCTTTGAGAGTAAAAAAATAGAATAAAAATATCAAAATAAAAAATTCAAACCTTTATATTTGGATAGAGCTCGGAACCATCTTTTCAATGATATCTTGTTTGCCTGATTTCAACATTGTATGCTCAAGTTATGGGCAAAAAATCAACTACTGTGCTGGAGGGCCCAAAAATGGTGCATATGGTGTTGATGAAGTGACGACATCAGCAAAGTATGAGCCTAAATTTTATGGCCATTTTCCCATCACCAGAAAAGCTCAATAGGCCCTTGGGGCTTAAAAAACTAGGCCCTTGGTCACCATATGACCAGGGGTTGAGGTAACATCTGCTAGGGGATTAAATTTGATGGCCAAATGACCGTCACTGTTAAAAAAAACTAAAAATAAATAAATAAATAAAAATATGGAAATCACTGTACAACCTTGGGATGTGTGCCAGTGATGTAAGACACTAGTATGCATTCCTCAAAATGTAACGACATCCAAATCAAATGTGCCTATATGGATCTTGTTAATCTCTATTGAGCATTTAAGGTTGTCATTAGTATCAAAGGACAATAAATAGGTCGGTTGGTTACTTATATTGAGACAATCGTAACTAGAAGTAAGACAGAGCAGTCGGTAAAGCCTTTTACACCGAGCATCACATAGTTTACTGAGCACCAGTGACACTGACACTGATGGTCAGTAAACGATGAGCATCGCAAAATACACCGAGCAGATTATACAGTGTTTATCGATGATCACAGAAAATGGCATAGTAATCTGAAATGGCACATTATTCTATGCAAACAATTACAACAGATCATAAAATGGTTTACCAAGATCGAGGAGCATTTATTGTAAATAGATACTCATTAAATGTAATGTTTATCTTATTGTAATAGTTGATCTAGGTTATTTTGCACCATAGATCTTAGGGTTATGATTATTTTTGTAACCTAATTTTTTGCTTAGGCGGCAAAAATAGAACACTATATATTTTGTTTGTTCGCACCATTTTATGAGGTTGGTGAACTAATATATATGAATCAAGGAGCACTTGAAGACATTGCCTATCTTCAAGACAATCAGTTTATCGAGCAGAACAAAACACAGAGGATATTAGATTGACCAGAATCAGAGAAGGCTACCGAGCAGAACAAAGCAGAGAACCATCACAGATATGGTGATATTTTGATAAGCACTTATAGATCTGTTTCAGACAATTGAGTTGTCAACTAGCAGATAATTACCTATTACTTTCAGATAATTGTGATAGAGTTTTTGTGAAATCTCTTAACCGAGTAGACTTAACAGTCTTTGTACAAATCTCTTAAGCGAGTACACACTTCATTTAGTGTTGTTAAATCCTATAACTAGGTAGATCTAGCTGATCTAATATGTTACTCCTAATAGGGTAAGATCACCAGAAGTGATCAAAACTTGTAGCCTTAACAGGCAAACCTTTTCTATCTGTAGTAGTGAAGAATTTGTGGGTGTCATCCCCACCGTAGTTTTTACCTTCTTGCAAGGGTTTCTACGTTACCAAAATACTTGTGTTATGTGATTATCATATTTGTTTCATATTGTTTACTTTCTTAAGTTAACTAGATGATTGATTTATGCAATTAGATTCAAGTTATTTTGATCAGTTATCATAGTATTCAGTTATAGATCAGAAAGGTTTTTACAAGTAAAGTTTTGAAGGCACTGATTCACCCCTCCCCTCTCAGTACCTATCTCTCCTAATTCCAATAGATCTGGGGGTTCTTGGCCACTGCGAGCTCAATAGTGAGGTCCGTTTGAGCAAAAAATGCTCCAAAATACTAGTGACCACCTCGAGATCTGTGCCAAGGTTGTTTGCAATTTTTTTTGCCATCAATTCCAACTTTGTCCAAATTGGACAAATTTTATATGGATCTAGGGGTTATTGGATGCTTTGAACACAACGGTGAGGTTTTTTTGAAGCCAAGATGACCATAAAGAGAGGCCCCCCCTAGATTCAATAGAAAACCCTCTGAAACACAGATCTGACAAATACGACCAAATCTCTTAGGAAGAGGACAAGGGAAAACATATCTAAAGCTCTGATACCATATTAGAGTTGATGAGAAAAAAACCCACAACTCCCAAGAACACCTACATGCAAACACTTGTCACAGAAAGAGAGAGAAACAAGAAGCTAGAGAAGCTTGAACGCATGGATCCACAAGAGAGGAGACATCTTTTATGTGCAAAAACAAAAGTTGCAAGAATCACAATGAAATATTATTGTGTTTAATGATATAAAGAATACAAAGGAGATCAATCCTTATAAAAGGAGATCAAAACCCTAAAAGGGTAAAACCTAGGTTGCACAATAATAATTAATTATTATATGCCTAAAGTTTAGCTTAAGCAGAAAGAGATAATAAGTGACTTAGTAATTAAATCAAACATGATTTAATTAATAAGAAAACACTTTATTACTCTAACATATCATTCAAAGTATGATATAAGTGTGAATGAGTTAAGGAGAAGAAGAAGTGAGATGTTATGAAGTTGAAGAACTTAATTGGGCAACTGATACATATAAAACAATAGTAAGGCTATGATGATATAATTGTTTTCTACCTAACGTATGATTATATGAAGTCGGTAAAGAATGGTAATGAAGATTAGTCAAGTCGGTAAGAAAAATAGTTTTGGCTACCAAGCAGGAAACGTCACTTGGTAAAGGAAAAAGGTAAAAGGAAGTATGTTTCGATAAAGGAAAAGGAACACAAGACACTGAGCAAGAAATTTTTAGACACTAAGCGAAGTTAACCAAAATTTAGGATTATCCACCAAGCAAGGAACATAAATTAAATACAAGGATTAGAACGACATTTAATGATTAGCTATGATGAGTTGGATGATCATGATGATAAGGCAAGTTTGTTAGAGAGATCTACAATTAGGAAAATTCAAGGTGATGATCTATGACTTAGATCTAAATAGTTAAAAGAGAAGGAACGAGTTTCAAGAAAGTTCAAGTTCCTAGGTGACGATAAAACCTATTACCGAGATCTAGATTCAAGGTATAATAAATTGGATGGATGAGATTAATCAAAGGAAAATATAATAGAGGAGATTAAGAGGAAAAACATGTCTATATAAAGAATGGATTTGTATGATAAAATGGCTAGCAAATTGAAGAGTTGAAGAGTCACCAACTAATGTAGTGAAGAAGGAAAATATAGATTTTGAGTTAGAAAATAATATTTGATGAAGTGTTGAAGCTGTTGGAAACTGTAATTGAAGAAATTGTTGTATTGTCATTGATGTCAAACCTTAACTAGTAAGACTGTTGCTATCTAAGAAAGTACTATATCTATTTGATTGTTGAGAAGGATTAGGGCAAGGGTGATAACAATAGAACCTAGAGAAAGGTTGAGTTATTTGATACTTCAATGAGTACTTGATTATGTGGCACAATGATAAGATGATGTATTGTTTATCTAAGTGAGAAGCAAGATTGAACAAGTAGGCTTAGCCGAGCAAAAGTGAAGAAATCTAGCAATGTTAGTGTCGACCGAGCCAGTATATGTTGAGTAAATTCAGTGTTGACCAAACATCAGTGTATTGCTGAGGGAGACACCATTAGGCGAGGGAAATAGTTTCAAGTGGTGACCGAGCTACGCAGTGATGATCGAGATAGTATTGACCGAGCGTCAGTAATTTACATTTGAGGAAGAATTCAGATTCCTAGATGACATGTTTGAATTCTTGGATTATGTAAATCATGTTGACTTTATTTATTGACTGTATGGAGAATTTAATGCACAATAAACTATTTTATTGTGATTCCAATAAGAGATTAAAGATGTTTCTAGAAGGATGGATGAAGAACATAATGTTGGAAGGATTTGATGAATCTGACCTAAACCTAAGATCTATAGAGTAGATTAAGCGGCAAAAGATGGATCTACCTATCAAAGAGGTATTAAGGGAACCTAAGTGTGAGGTTGAGAGAGAGATGCTAGAATTGTTGTTGTTATTGATTGAATAAGCAGAAAGGCTGAAGGTGAAGGAGTTGATCAGAGTTGTGATTGCTTGACGAGATTTTTGAGTAGATTAGTGATGGAGATGGAAATGGAAATTAGTTAGTAAGTCAACATATATGTAAGAATTGGATCTGTTATTTGCAAAGTGAGTTGTATGTTTTCAGATCAAATATTACTATCACTTTCTAATCATTGTATCAGTTAAAATCCTTTAATCAAGGTTGACCTAACAGTCATTATATAAATCCTTTAATCAAGGTTGCATTCTAATAGAATGTACTTAAGTCCTCTAACAAGGCACACTCCTAACAAGGTGGTTAAAATCTTTTAACATGGTCACACCTAACAATGTATTTGTAAACCTTTGATAGGGTTGTCTTTTCACAGAGCTCACTTTAGAAGAGTAAAAATATCAGTAGCATGTTACAAAGTGGTTTTTCCCAAATTGGGTTACCACTATAAATCTTGGTGTCAATACTTGTGTGAATGTTTTGGTTTGAACATTTCTATGTTTTGCAAGTTAAATAATGCTGAATAGTGGATTTCTTTGTTTTATCTTTTTGGTATACATTCAATAATGACTGAGTAGCTGTTGGTTATTAGATCTGAGTTGATGAAGTGCTTAAAAGTTTAATTGATACATTTGGACTTGAGAACAACTAAGTCACCCCCCCTCTCTATTGTTCTAAATCATATTAATAATTGGTATCAGAGTTGTTGGTGCTTACAAAGAACAAGTTTAAAGGTACTTGAAGTAAATGATCAAGATGTATAAGAAGGAGGTACCAAAGTTGAATAAGGAGAACTTCCCTGCATGGTAGAATCTGATGAAATTGCATCTAGCTAGTATTGGTGACTCAGTGAAATATTATGTTGAACATGACTATGTTACACCTGCTGCACCTTTGACTATTGAGGAGATGAGAGCTAAACAAGAACACAATCAAGCAATTTTGGAGATTGCATCTACCTTAAGCTATCCTAAATTTGAAGACATTAAAGATTGCACAAATGCAAAGAAAATGTGGGACACTCTTGCAAAAATCTATGGTGGTGACATAAATGTACTAAGGGAAAAAGCTAAAAGCCTCAAAGGTAAGTTTGATGAAATGAAAATGCAAGAAGGTGATAATATTGCTCAATATTGTGGTAGGATAAAGGAGGTTGTAAATTCTATTAGAGGAGCTAATGGAACTATTGATGATGAGAATGTTATTGGAAAGGTATTGAGAGCTTTGCATCCTATATATGCCATCAAAATTTCAGCAATTCAAGAATCTAGATGTAACCCTGGTAATGCTCTAACACTGGAAAGTCTTGTTGGTAAGCTTATTGCTTTTGAGCTTTCTAATTATGATAACTTCACTGTTGCTAATGTTGAGTCTACATTCAAGTCACAAATGGTTTTGCATAAGTCTAAGAATGAAAAAGAAAGATGCATAAGTGAGCATGAAAGTAATAGTTGTGACACTTCTGATGAAGAACTAGAGGATCTTGAAGCTCTTATGGCCAGAAGATTGAAAAGAGGAAAAGGCAAGTATAAAGGTAAACTTCCTATCATATGTTTCTCATGTAACAAAGTTGTCCATATAGCTACAAGATGTCTTGACAGGGATGACAAGAATAAAGAAAGAGAAAGAAAGTACAAAGACAAGAGAGAAAACAAAGGTTACCGAAGGTACAAGGACTACAAGGATAAAGGTAAGAAATCTTGTTACATTGCTGAAGAAGAAACTAACACTAATAATGATGATTTTGAAATTGAAGTAGTATATGTTGCTATGAAAGATGAGTCTGATGAAGATTAGAAAACTACGCTTGTTTGTTATGTGAGCAAAGGTGATAAATGGATTATTGATAGTGGTTGCTCACACCACATGACTGGTGACAAAAGTAAATTTGATACCCTAGATCATTACAAAGGTAGAAGTGTTAAGTTTGGTAATGATGCACCGTGTCCTATAAAGGGTAAAGGATTAATTAAGCTGATTGATAAGATCACCTGTGAAAATGCTTATTTGGTTGAAGGTATTAACTATAATTTTCTAAGTGTTGCACAACTTAATAACACTAGTTACTGAGTGGAATTTCATCACAGGAAGGCTAAAATATTTGATGCCACTAGTGAACTAATTGGAAGTGGAGAACAGACAAGAGGTAATTTGTTCTATCTAGACCTATCTAAAGAGACATGTTTGGTTGCACAACTTGATGATAAATGGCTATGGCATAAAATGCTATGTCATGTTAACTTTGACAATCTGGTAAATATTAGTAAAAAGAAGAAAGTTAGAGGTTTTCCTAGATTGAAGAAACCTGATAATGTGATGTGCAAACAATGTCAGTTGGGTAAAATGACAAAGTCTAGTTTCAAGAGAAAGACTTTTACTTCTAAAAATGTCTTAGATATGGTTCATATTGACCTTTGTGGACCTATGGGTGTATAAAGCTATTGTGGTGCTAAATACTTTATTCTATTTGGTGATGATTACACTAGGATGATGACTGTAATGTTTTTAAAAGAAAAATATGATGCATTTTAGTTGTTTAAGTGGTATTTGGCTAAGGTTGAAAAGGAGACAGGTAGAAACCTAAAATGTCTGAGATCTGACTGAGGTGGAGAGTTTATATCAAATGAGTTCAATTTGTTCTGCAATGATAGAGGAATCAAGAGACAAATGTCTGCACATAGAACACCTCCACAGAATGGTATAGCAAAGAGAAGGAATATATCTATCATGGATTGTGAAAGGACACTAATGATTGAGAACAATGTTACACAAAAATATTGGAAAGAAGTTGTAAGTAAAATTGTTTATACCTTAAACTGAGTACAAATAAAAAAAGGTACAAATGTTACACCTTATGAACTATGGCACGGTTATGTACCTAATGTAAAATACTTTAGAATTTTTGGGAGAAAATGCTATATACTAAAAGACAATAGGAATGGAAAGTTTGATGCTAAAAGTGATGAGGGTATATTCCTAGGCTATTCCACAAAGAGTAAAGCTTATAAGTGTTTGAACTCTAACACTAACAAAATTGTGAAAAGTGTAAATGTGAAGGTTGATGAATATGTAGAGAAAAATGAATAGGAAAGCAAAAGAGAACCTGAAGATTATAGATCTTTTATCTATATAGAAGAAGATGAGGCAAGTAACACACTTGCACCTAATGTAGAGTCTTGGGTAAGTAATGTCAAGCATCAGGAAGATATTGCTGAGTGACAAGAGGATGCTGCCAAGCATCAAGAAGTGATTACCAAGCAATCACAAGTTGAATATGATAATCTTATTCATGAACCTGAAGAGAAAGGAGAAAAGAAAGAAGAACTTGTTTTGGCACAGTATGTAAGGAGACATCACAAGCCTGAGCAAATCATTGGAGATAAAGAAATTGGAGTTCTGACCAGAATCAAGTTAAGAGATCCTACATGTTTATTGTGCGAATTTGAGCCTAAGACAATAAGGGAGGCATTAGAAAATGAAGACTAGATTCAAGCTATGAATGAGGAGATAGATCAAATAGAAAAGAATGATACCTGGACTCTGGTGCTGAGACCAAAAAACAAAAATGTCATTGGAACAAAATGGGTATTCAGAAATAATCTTAATGAAAATGGACAAATCACAAGGAACAAAGCAAGGCTAGTATGCAAGGGCTATGCACAAGAAGAAGGAATAGATAATGGGGAGAAATTTTCCCTTGTAGAAATATTAGAAGGAGTAAGAAATCTACTTGCATATGCTGCATACAAAGATTTCAAGGTATACCAAATGGATGTCAAGTTTGCATTTTTAAATGGTATATTAGAAGAAGTGTAAATTGAGCAACCTGAAGGATTTGTTGATCCAAACAAGAGACACATGGTTTGCAAATTGAACAAGGAACTCTATGGATTGAAGCAAGCCCCCAGAGCATGGTATGAGAGGCTACAAAATTACTTGTTATAGATTGGATTCTCAAGGACAAATGACACCAAAAATATGTACATGAAAGATGAAGAAGGTAAAGGGATCTTGTTAGCTAAGATTTTTGTAGATGATATCATATTTGGTGGACAAGATGCCCTGTGTAAGAAATTTTCAAATGAGATGCAAACTAAGTTTGAAATGTCTATGTTTGGTGAGATAAAATTCTTTGTTGGTTTGCAAGTATATCAGATGGAGAAAAGTATTTTCATCACACAACCTAAATATGTCAAAGAGATACTAAAAACCTTTGGTATGGAGGACTCAAGGCCAGTAAGTACTCCCATGGCCACTGGACATAAACTGTCTAAAACTAATGATACTGCTAAGGTAAACCAAACTCTGTATAGATCCATGATTGGAAAGATGCAATATACTATTCACAACAGACCAGATATTGCTCTAGTAGTTGGGATTGTGGCAAGATTCTCTACCAATCCTAAGGAAAGTCATATGATGGCTGTGAAAAGAATAATGAGATATTTGAAAGGAACAAAAGACTATGGACTGTACTACAAGAAGCATGAGAGATTTGAACTGAGAGTCTACACTGATGTAGATTGGGTAGGAAATGTGGATGATAGAAAAAGTACTAGTGGTGGAGATTTCTTTCTTGGATAGAGATTAGTTTCTTGGACAAGCAAGAAATAAAATTGTATTTCCCAATCTACAGCTTAAGCCGAGTATGTAGCTACTAGAGTAAATCGTTCAAACCTGGTATAGATAAAGCAATTATTGAAAGGCATGAAAGAGGAGATCACTGAACCAGTTGTCATATACTGTGACAACACAATTGCTATCAACATATCAAAGAACCTAATGATGCACACTAAGACCAAACATATTGCCATCAATTATCATTACTTGAGGGAATTGGTAAAAGATAAAGAGGTTAGAATGGAATATGTGAATACAAAGGAACAACTAGCAGACATATTCACCAAAGCTTTACCTAAAGAAGCTCATGAGTATCTAAGAGGAAAATTAGGGGTTCTTCCCCTAACTAAGGCTACCTAGTCAAGCTAGAAGCACTGCATCAAATGTGCTACAAAGAGTATCTGACAAATTGATGTAGAAAAGGTCACACTTTAGGAGCAACCTAGAGTTGTGAAAAGTACAAAAAAGCTGATAGTCAGTCATAAGCAAAGATGAAAAAGGGAGAAATATTGTTACTGAGCTGACAAGATGACATATACATCTGAAATATGCAAGTTCTAGTTGCTGCTTTGGCATTATTGTCAAAGAGGGAGATGAGTCAGATGAAAACACATGGTGAGAATTCATGGAAGATCAAGAAAGAGGGAGAGATTCAAAGGAAAGGGACACATAAAAGATTTAGTGGGAGTTATTGTGTGGACGGTCAAGCAAGTGAGGCTAAAGAGATTCATAATCAAAATGAAGCTAAGGATATTACAAATGTTTCTGATGCACAGAAAAGTTTTGGATTGGTTGGTGAATCATGTGTTATTCATATGGTGTTTCTATCAATGCAAAAGAGGGAGATTGTTGGGAACTACAATTGAAGCAATTGTTGTATTGTCATTGATGTCAAACCTTAACTGGTAAGACTATTGCTATCTAAGAAAGTACTATATCTATTTGATTGTTGAGAAGGATTGAAAGGGTGATAACAATAGAACCAAGAGAAATGTTGAGTTATTTGATACTTCAATGATTACTTGATTATGTGGCACAATGATAAGATAATGTATTGTTTATCTAAGTGAGAAGCAAGATTGAACAAGTAGGCTTAACTGAGAAAAAGTGAAGAAATCTAGTGATGTTAGTGTTGACCAAGCTAGTATATGCTGAGTAAATTCAGTGTTGACCAAACATTAGTGTATTGCTGAGGGAGACAACATTAGCCGAGGGAAACAGTTTCAAGTGGTGACTGAGCTACACAGTGATGACCGAGGAGTTGAACACAGTATTGATCGAGTGTCAATAATTTACATTTAAGGAAGAATTCAAATTCCTAGCCAACATGTTTGAATTCTTGGATTATGTAAATCATTTTGAATTTATTTATTGACTGTATAGAGCATTTAATGCATAGAAAACCATTTTATTGTGATTCCAATAAGAGATTAAAGATGTTTCTAGAAGGATGGATGAAGAACATAATGTTGGAAGGATTCGATGAATCTGACCTAAATCTAAGATCTATGAAGGAGATTAAGTGACAAAAGATGGATCTACCTATCAAAGAGGTATTAAGGGAACCTAAGTGTGAGGTTGAGAGAGAGATGCTAGAATTGTTGTTGTTATTGATTGAATAAGCAGAAAGGCTGAAGGTGAAGAAGTTGATCAGAGTTGTGATATCTTGAAGGGATTTCTGAGCAGATCAGTGATGGACATGGAAATGGAAATCAGTTAGTAAGCCAGCATATATGTAAGAATTGGATCTGTTATTTGCAAAGTGAGTTGTATGTTTTCAGATCAAATATTACTATTACTGTCTAATCATTATATTAGTTAAAATCTTTTAATCAAGGTTGACCTAATAGTCATTGTATAAATCCTTTAATCAAGGTTGCATTCTAATGGAATGTACTTAAGTCCTCTAACAAGGTGCACTCCTAACAGGGTGGTTGAAATCCTTTAACAGGGTCACACCTAGCATTGTGTTTGTAAACCTTTGACAGGGTTGGCTTTTCACAGAGCTCACTTTAGAAAAGTGAAAATATCAGTAGCATGTTACAAAGTGGTTTTTCCCAAATTGGGTTTCCACTATAAATCCTGGTGTCAATACTTGTGTGAATGTTTTGGTTTGAACATTTCTATGTTTTGCAAGTTAAATACTATTGGATAGTGGACTGCACTATTTTATGTTTTTGGTATACATTCAGTAATGACCGAATAGCTGTTGGTTATTAGATCTGAGTTGTTGAAGTGTTTAAAAATTTAATTGATACATCTGGACCTGAGAACAACTGATTCACCCCCCCTCTTTGTTGTTCTAAATCATATTAATAGAAGTCAGTGGAAAGTGAAGGATTGAAGTGAAGATAGAAGAGTACACAAAGGATCTAGTTATGCAAAGATAGCTGTGAGCTTATAGGTTAAATTATTTACTATTGCTTATTAGCATTTGTAACAGAGAAATCTATTAATTGAGTGGACGTAACAGTCTTATTGTAAAATCCTTGCAAAAGGTAACATTCTAAAGAGTGTTTGAAGCCCTTTAACAAGGCCACTCCTAACAGGGTGAAGATCCTAATAGATCTGAGCTAAATCCCTTGACCAAGTCACACCTAGCAGTGTGTATTGTAATCTTTAACAAGATTGACTCTTAGCCAAGTATACTTTAGAAGAGTATTTTCTTTAGTGGGTGAAAATTCCCACAGTGGTTTTTCCCAAAGATGGGTTTCCATGTTAAATACTGGTGTTACATGTGATGAATGATTTATGTGATTGATTTACTGATTGTTAAAGTTTTTTTACTATTTTCAATAAATAGTGAATTCTGTTTAACTGAGTTAATCAAAGAAAAGTTTTTAAGGTATAGAGAATCAAGGATTATTGATTCACCCCCCTCTCTGTAATCCAACAATTGGTATCAAAGCTAAGTACACTGAAGAGATTTTTGGTAAATAGTGAATTGTGTTTAACTGAGCTAATTAGAGAAAATTTTTTAAGGTACAAAGAATCAAGGATTACTAATTCACCCCCTCTCCATAATCCAATAATTGGTACCAGATCTAAGTACACTGAAGAGATAATTTTTAAAGACTTGAGTAAAAGATATGCAGATGTATAGGAGAGAAGTACCTAAGCCGAACAAGGAAAGTTTATCAACATGGAAAAGCAGGATGAGGTTGTACCTATCTGTGATTGGATAATTTGCACTGAATATTTTGGATAATGACTATACTCCACCACCTCCTAGACCCATGACAGTTGATCAGATGAGAGAAAAACAAGAACACAACTTGGTAATGATTCAAATTTCTCCTTCCTTGATCAATGATGAATTAAATGATGTTAAGGACTATGTTAATTTGAAAGAGATGTGGGATAGGATTACACTTATTTATGGAGTAGATCAACATGTACAAAAAGATAAGGTTGATAGTCTAAGAGGAAAATATGATGGGATGAGAGTGAAGGATGAAGAGAACATTACCCAATATAGTTTCAGAATCAAGGAAGTTGTTAGTGTCATCAGAGGTGATGGTGGAATATTACCAATGAAGAAGTGGTAAGTAAAATTATGATAACTCTTTCATCTAAGTATTCTATTCAGGTATCTTCTATTTAGGAACTGAGATCCATACCGAATAATGTTGTTACTCTTGAAGCCTTAATCAGTAAGTTGATTGCATTTGAGCTAAGTAATTATGATAATAGTCTATCGACCATTGAAACTATATTTAAGTCATCTCTAAGCATTGGAACATCAAGAAAAGAAAGAGAAATTCAGAGTAGTTCATGTGGAAGTGAATATGGAAATATTCTAGCCGAAGAGAAAGAACAAGAAGACTTCGAGGCACTGCTGGCTAAGAGACTACTGAGAGGTAAAGGAAAGTACCCTTGAAATATTTTAACTGCAATAAGATTGGCCACATTGCATCTAGATGTCCTAAAAATGACATGAATGACAAAAGTTATAAGAAGGAGAACCGATACCAAAGGTTTAAAGACTACAAGGACAAAGGGAAGAAGTCTTTCTACCTAGTTGAGGAAGGTGTAACCGATGATGAATCAGATGATATTGAGGAAGGATATGCATTTTTCTATGTTGTTGTGAAGGATAATTCAAAAGAAGAAAAGTGTGAAGATGAAAAAGATCTCATTTATCATGTAAGTAACACTGACCCATGGATAATAGATGGTGGATGATCATATCATATGACTAGTGATATTGATAAATTTGAGAACCTAGAAAAGTATGATGGAGGATTTGTTAGATTTGGAAATGATGCTCCATGTTCTATAAAAGGAAGAGGATCCAATATTTTGAATGAAAAGATGAAATGTGATTATGCATATTGGGTTAAAGGACTGAACTATAATTTGTTGAGTGTTTCACACCTAAACAACACTGGCCACCGACTAGAATTTCAAAATAGAAAATTAAAGATCTATGATACCGATGGAGATCTAATTAGAATTGGTGAACAATTTAAAGGTAATTTATTTTATCTTGGTTGTACTGAAAATAGTTTCTTATTTGTTAAAGTTGAAGATGTATGGCTATGGAATAAAAGACTGTGTCATGTAAATTTTGATAACATGATTAAAGTGAGAAAAAAGAATGGAGTCAGAGGTCTACCGAAATCAAGAAAACCTGATAAAGTGATGTGTAAAGAATGTCAGATTGGTAAGATGAAAAAATAAAGTTTCATAAGAAAGTCTTACTCATCTAATGGTATTTTGGAATTAGTTCATTCTGACCTTTGTGCTCCTATGAGAATACAAATCTATTATGGAGCTCAATATTTCATTTTGTTTGTTGATGATTATTCAAGAATGATGTTGGTTATGCTTCTAAAAGAGAAGTCTGATGCTTTTCAAATGTTCAATTAGTATAAAGATAGAGTTGAAAAGGAAACAGGTAAACAAATGAAATGTCTAAGATCAGATAGAGGAGGTGAATTTATCTTTGATGAATTTACTATCTTTTGCAATGAAAATGGAATCAAAAGATAAGTATCTGCACCAAGGACTCCACAAAAAAAAGGTATAGTTGAGATAAGTAATAGATCTATAGTTGATTGTGCTAGAACACTATTGATTGATAGATAAGTTGCACAAACATTCTAGAGAGAATCCATTAGTACTGCTGTCCACACACTCAACCAAGTACAATTGAAGAAAGGAACAAATAAGACCCCTTATGAACTCTTTTATGGGCATACATTGAATGTAAGTTACTTTAAATTTTTTGGAAGTAGGTATTACATACTGAAAGATGGTAGAAATGGAAAATTTGACTCAAAAGGTGATGAAGGTATATTCCTAGGTTATTCATCAAAGAGAAAAGCATACAGATGTTTGAATAAGTCTATTAAAAAAATTCTAGAAAGTGCAAATGTGAGGATTGATGAATTTGGAGAGAAAAATGTTGAAGATAACAAAAAGGAACTTGAGGATTATCAAATATTTGTTTATGTACATGAAGGTAATTCAGTTGATGCAAATGAGCTGCAACAAGAAGAAACCCTCCACCGAGAGATGAAAACATTGATGAATAGTCTACGGAGCCTATATTAGAAAAATATGTAAGAAGACATCACTCACCAAGAAAAATCATTGGAGACAGAAATGCAAGAGTCATGACAAGAAGTAAGTTGAAGGATAACACATGCTTGATTTCTAAGTTTGATCCAAGATTAGTTAAGGATGCACTTGAAAATGAAGATTGGGTTAATGCATTGAAAGAAGTTGATCAGATTGAAAAGAACAACACATGGTCATTAGTACCGAGACCTAAGGATAATAATGTGATTAGAACAAAGTGGATTTTTAGGAATAAACTCAATGAGAAATGAGATGTGATAAAAAAAAAAAGAAAGATTAGTTTGCAAAGGGTATGCACAAGAAGAAGGTATTGGCTATGGTTAGATTGTTGCTCCTATTGCTAGATTAGAAGGTGTAAGGATATTACTTGCATATGCTGCCTATAAAGGATTTAAAGATTATCAGATGGATGTTAAGTCTACATTTTTAAATGGAATTCTTGAAGAAGAGGTTTACATTGAACAACCTGATGGATTTATTGAAGATTCTAACAAGAATATGGTATGCAAACTGCACAAGGCTTTATATGGATTAAAGAAAGGACCTCGAGCATGGTATGAAAGATTAAACTCTTATTTAATCAAGAATGGATTTCAAAGGACAAGTGATAACACCAATTTGTATTTGAAATGTGATAGTACTTATAAGATTTTGATTACTGAGATATTTGTTGATGATATTATTTTTGGAGGAAATGAAACAATGTCTAAATCATTTGCTAAAGAAATGAGGAAGGAATTTGAGATGTCTATGATAGAAGATATTAAATTCTTTATTGGAATTCAAATTCAACAAGTTAAAGATGGGATATACATAAAAAAATCAAAGTATATCAAGGAGATCCTAAAGACATTCAATATGAAAGAATCAAAACCAGTTGGAACACCGATGGCTACTAGTTGTAAATTGCCAAAGGAAGATGAGACAAAGGAAGTGAATGAGACACTTTATCGATCCATGATTGGTAAACTACAATATTTTGTACATAGTATCCCTGATATTGCACATTTAGTTGGTATTGTGGCAAGGTTTTCTACCAACCATAAGGAGACACACATGTTTGTAGTGAAACAAATATTTAGATATTTGAAAGGGACTAATTTTTTTGGTCTTCTATACACAAAAGGATGATATTTTGATCTTAAGGTGTATACGGATTCTGATTGGGCTAGAAATATTGATGACAGGAAGATCACAAATGAAAGATATTTCTTTTTAGGAGAAAGATTAGTGACATGGTTAAGAAAGAAAAAAACTTGTATTTCACAATCTACTACCGAAGTTGAGTATGTTGTTGCAGCTATGAATTATTCAAATATAGTGTGGATCAAATAATTACTTGAAGGTATGCAAGACGAGATCACTAATCCAATTACTATTTTATGTGATAATACTAGTGCTATAAACATATCAAAGAATCCAGTGATGCATTCAAATACAAAGCACATTTCTATCAAGTATCATTAGTTGAGAGAGCAAGTACATGATAAGCATGTGATATTGGAGTATGTGAATTCAAAGGAACAAATAGATAATATATTTACCAAACCACTACCGAAGGATGCTTTTGAGTATCTCTAAGGTAAGTTAGGGGTTCTTCCCCTATCCAATATTCACTAAGGCAAGTGCATGCTACATCAATTTAAGTATTCATTATAATATCTATCTTGTGAGTTGATGCTAAGTGTTCACTCTTTAAGTGAAGCTTGCAGTTGTGAAAAGATGGTTATGTCTGCAATGAGAAATCTATACTTAAAGTATGATTTACTGCCTGAGAATTTTTGTTAGGAGTATGTGTCTTTGGCATTATTGTCACAAAGAGAGAATATCAATGATGATTTTAGATGGAGAATACTATTGATTATTACTATGAGGGAGATGAACATTGAAGATCAGAAAGGAAGAATATTGCTGATGTCACATAGACAAAAGATCAAAAAAGTTGTCAAAGAGGGATAGAAAAGAAGAAGATTGCTAGTGATAGAGGAATAGTAAGGAAGATCTACTAAAAGAGAAGATTGAATAGTCAAAGAGGGAGAATATGAACATAGAAGATAAAGCTTAGAGGGAGTACACGAATGATAGTGAAGTGTTACCATCATCAATTGGACACTGATGATTGTTAGTATTTCCATCAATGCCAAAGAGGGAGATTGTTACTATAACTGATGGTGATGATGATGAAGACCAACCAAGATCAAAGGAATACAAGATAGTAGATAGGTTAGATCAGTTATCATCTTGCCATTGATGCCAAGAAATTAATATAGGGGTTTTTTATTGTGTTACCATATCATTCGGAGTATGATATAAGTGTGAATGAGTTAAGGAGAAGAAGAAGTGAGATGTTATGAAGTTGAAGAACTTAATTGGGCAACTGATACAAATCAAAAAATGGTAAGGCTACAATAATATAATTGTTTTCTTCCTAACATATGATTATGTCAAGTCGGTAAAGAATGGTACTGAAGATTAGTCAAGTTGGTAGGCAATATAGTTTTGGCTACTGAGAAGGAAAAGTCACTTGGTAAAGGAAAAATGTAAAAGGAAGTATGTTTCGATAAAGGACAAGGAACATAGGACACCGATTAGGAAATTTTTAGACATTGAGAAAAGTTAACCAAAATTTAGAATTATCCATCGATCAAGGAACATAAATTAAATACAAGGATTAGAATGACATTTAATGATTAGCTATGATAAGCTAGATGATCATGATGATAAGGAAAGTCAGTTAGAGAGATCTACGATCAGGAAAATTCAAGGTGATGATCTATGTATTAGATCTAAATAGTTAAAAGAGAAGGAACACGTTTCAAGAAAGTTCAAGTTCCTAGGTGATGATAAAATGTGTTACCGAGATCCAGATTCAAGGTATAATTAATTGGATGATTGAGATTAATCAAAGGAAAACGTAATAGAGGAGATTAAGAAAATAAACATGTCTATATAAAGGATGGATTTGAATGAGCAAATGGCTGGAAAATTGAAGAGTTGAAGAGTCACCAACTGATGCAATGAAGAAGGAAAAGATAGATTCTGAGTCAGAAAGTAGGATCTGATGAAGTGTTGAAGCCAATGGAAAGTGAAGGATTGAAGTGAAGATAGAAGAGTGCACAAAGGATTTGGTTATGCAATGATAGTTGTGAAATTACAGGTCAAATTATTTACTGTTGTTTATTAGAATTTGTAACAAAGAAATCTCTTAATTGAGTGGACTTAACATTCTTATTGTAAAATACTTGCAAAATGTAATATTCTAAAGAGTGTTTGAAGCCCTCTAACAAGGCCACTCCTAACAAGGTGAAGATCCTAATAGATCTGAGGTAAATCGCTTGACAGGGTCACACCTAGCAGTGTGTATTGTAATCTTTAATGAGATTGACTCTTAATCGAGTATACTTTTGAAGAGTATTTTCTTTAGCGGGTGACAATTCCCACAATGGTTTTTCCCAAAGTTGGGTTTCCACGTTAAATAATGGTGTTACATGTGATGAATAATTTATGTGATTGATTTACTGATTGTTAAAGTTTATTTAATATTATCAATAAATAGTGAATTCTGTTTAACCGAGTTAATCAGAGAAATTTTTTTAAGGTACAAAGAATCAAGGATTATTGATTCACCCCCCCTTCCTGTAATCCAACATGATCTCCATCGGGGAAAATCTGGCCATGACTGCATTAGATGGTATCAAAGAGATTTTCATTCTTGTGTTAGTAGATCTATGTTTCTTATCTTTTGAAGTCCTGAATTAGTTTATTGTAGGGTGGCAGAGAGAGAAATTGGCCCATAATTGTAGATGACTTGTCCATGAATTGGAAATAATAGAGAAATTGAATTGATGGAAGGATATAAGAGTCCAAGAATGATGAAGCAAGAGGAAAAAGAGAGAGAAAGGAAAATAGAGTTGGAACAAGAAATCATAAGCATAAAGAAATAATTAGATCAAATAAAGTTAGAAATGTAGAAATGGCACTTATTGATCAAGAAGAAGATTTCACGACCTATCAGAAGGATAATTCAAAAGAAGAGAAAAACAAGGGTTGCAATAGTAACAAAGGTAAAATTTGAAAAGGTAAACAAATCTGTGAATATTTTGACATCAGGTATGAAATAATTTTCTAAGGACAAAGTAGATATGGATATAGATGAGATTCATAATCAGTTGATTGGATTTGATGAGAAAGTTAAGGATTTTCTTGTTTTTGAGATGGATAATGAGATTTTTGGAGCTGAGGATGTTGATATTGTTGAAGTTGGAAATTAAATCCCTTTGGTTGAATCTAATGACCTATTTGAGCTAGTTGAAGAATTTAGTGTCCTTGAGGTTATTAGTGAGGATATTGATGTTGATAGAATTGTTGGTCAGTGTAAGAATGCTTGGATTAGGGATTTTATTTGTGAGAATGGTCAAGTTGCTAATGAAGAGTTATAGACTATGATGCATCTCTTAGATGATGACATGTTGTAGAAAGAGTGTGGTAAAAAAGACATTTGTTTCTTGGCTGATGTTGGCACTAATCAAATTGATTCTGTAAAATAGGATGTTGCAGTGCAAGTATGGAAGGAGGATCTATATTCCTTTAAGAGAAACCAATATGTGTGGATGACGATGGACATGCCGATGGTGAAGATGAAGAAAAAATTAATGATTCTAAAGGACGAAAGGTTGATGAAGGATAAATGAGGTGGATTTGGTAAGGTTAATGCATTTATTATTGCTGATGGACTGATGACAAAGAGTGATCATATATGTGATAAGGATGAGGATAAGTGGATGAAGATGACAAGATAATTTTTAAAGAAGAGTGTAGATTTTGTGGGTAGTTTTGTTGTTGATCAGTTTGGCTTTGCCAAAGAGTTAGTTAGCTAGTTTATTTTTGGTGTAGAGGATATGGAGATTAGATTTGAAAGAGCAGAAAGTTTTTATGTGTAGATTCATATTCTTAACCATGAAGGTTGGGAAATTGAAAGTCAAATTGAAGTTGGAATACTAGTTGTGGATTTATATTGCATCGTCAAAGTGAGATGATCAAGTTTCATTAACCCTGGGTGTCTGATGTAGGAGCATATACAGTTCCTAGAAATATTGCATCAACCAAAAATATTTCCCTTTCTATTTTCTTGTAGTTTGTTCTCGTTGTTCAGTTTCTGTGTTTCATGTTGCGATCCTTCCAATTTAATCCTTACCTTGTGCGATCCTTATGTTTTGATCTAGGTATCATGGAGATCCTATGTCTATCTTCACAACTCAATCTGATGTTTCTAGATGAAGTTATCTTATGATAGGTCTGGTCTTATATTGTTTTCTTGTTCTAATGGTTAGGTTGGTGAGATTCATCTTCTGATGGAGATTCACATTATGTGAAGATTCATGGCACATCATTATATGTTTTTATACATGTGTCCGACCACCTTGTGTTCTCACATGTCATGAACTATCTATTTTGGGGTGTTCTTATGGATTTGGTTCCTAAAATAAATGATGTATTACGTTTTCTTTATCTTGGAGATTTGTTATCGGATAAGACAACTTGTAGCTAGTGATCTTGTATATAAGTAGGGTAGTTTTATTATTTAGTATCTTGGTAGTAGCTCAGAGGTTAGCATCTAGTATGGATTTGGATTTCTTTATGAAATTAGGCATGTATGCCTTAGAATGTAAGCTGGCATGTACCTGGGCATGTATGATGTACATCTTGATTATGAGATAATGTGAAGGCCTGATTGGTATGTTTATTTTTTATTATTGAGTTCTTTATGTTATTGAATGAATTTTTTCCACTATGTTGACTCTAGCTGCATGGTTGGACTATCTCCATTGAGGAAACTTTGGCCATGACTGCATCACTTGGTCAAACCCTTGTTTAAGAATTAACCTTGAAAATGAAATAAGTTTGCATAAAGAAAAGTAAATCTGAAGGTAAATATTAGATCTACCTCACCAATACCTTCACAAACAGATATTGAGATCTCACATATTCATGAAGATTCTTAAATGCCACTTGAATTGAAGTTGTTGACCTTAAAATATAGTGTGAAATTAAGGATGCCTTAAAAAATGCATAGATTTATGAATGTCACTCCTAGACCTTAAATATTGTTAGGCTTGATTGAACACTTGATATGGGGGAAGAATGCATGAGAATGGAAAAATTATTGGCATGTTTATTGTTCATTATTGAGTTCTTTATGTTCTTGAATGAATTGTTTGAACTGTGTTGACTCCAGCTGTATGGTTGGAATTTCTCCATTGGGGAAAATTTGGCCATGTCTAATCTTCTTCAGGGAAACTCTGGTCGTGAATGCATTATATGGTATTAGAGAGAGTTTAGTTATTATGTTAACATATCGGTGTTCCTAAGCTTGCGAAGTCTTGAATTACTTTGTTGTGGGGTGGCAGAGAGAGGATTTTGCCTGCAATTGAAGAGGACTTGTGCACAAAGAGGAAATGATGCAAAAATGGAATTGATGGAATGATATAAGAGTTCAAGGATGAGAGAGAGAGAGAGAGAGAACATTAGATCAAATAAATTTAGCAATGTATAAATGACACTTACCAATCAAGAAGAAGATTTTATGGCCTATTAGAAGGATAATTCAAAAGAAGAAGAGACAAACAAGGGTTGTAGCAACAACAAAGGTAAAATTTGAAAAGGTAAACAAATATGTGAATTTTTTGACATCAGGTATGAAACAATTTTATAAGAACAAAGTAAATATGGTTATAGTTGAGTTTCATTATCAATTGATTGGATCCAATGAGAAAGTTAAGGATTGTCTTGTTTTTTAGATGGATAATGAGATTGTTGGTGCTGAGGATGTTTATATTGTTGAAGTTGGAAATAAAATCCCTTTGGTTGAATCTAATGACTTATTTGAGCTAGTTGAAGAATTTACTTTCATTGAGGTTAGTAGTGAGGATATTGATGTTGATAGAATTGTTGGTCAGTGTAAGAATGTTTGGAGTAGGGATTTCATTTGTGAGAATGGTCAAGTTTCTAATGAAGAAATGTAGATTGTGATGTGTCTCTTAGATGATGATATTTTGCAGAAAGAGTGTGGTAAAAAAGACATGTTTCTTGGATGATGTTGGTACTAATCAAATTGATTTTGTGAAAGAGGATGTTGTTGCATATTACAATGTAGGTATGGAAGGAGGATCAATATTCCTTTGAGAGGAACCAATATGTGTGCATGATGATGGACATGCCGATGGTGAAGATGAAGACATAATTAATGATTCTAAAGGAGGAAATGATGATGAAGGATAAATGAGGTGAAATCAGTAAGGTTAATGTAGTCATTGTTGCTGATGGAATGATGGCAGAGAGTGATCATATATGTGATAACGATGATGATAAGTGGCTGAAGATGACAAGAGAATTTGTAAAGAAGAGTGTAGATTTTATGTGTTATTCTATTGTTGATCAGTTTGGTTTTGCCAAAGAGTTAGTTAGCTGGTTTGTTTTGGTGCAGAGGATGTGGAGATTAGATTGGAAAGAGCACAATTTTTTTCATGCAGATTCACATTCTTAACCATGAAGTTTGGGAAACTAAAAGTCAAAATGAAGTAAGAAGATCAATTGTGGATTTCTTTTGCATCCTCAAAGTGAGAGGCTCACTTTTCATTAACCTCGGGTGTCTGATGTAGGAGCATCCTTGGTTCCTGGTGTGTCATAGGGGAAATTATATAGGACTCAAGCAAGAAGATTAGTAGCACCAGATTATCTAAAAACTATAAATAATCAACTACTAAGCACATAAAAGTCCTACAAACAATAGAATAATAAGTCTAAATGATCAAATAGAAATAAACAATTTCAAAGAAAACCATTCATCACTTTGAAGCTTTTGTTGCTTCTCTTCTCTTTATTGAGGTGTGGCACTCAATTGTGATTCTGGTAGCACCTTGACTCAAAGATTCAATAAATTATGATATTTTGATAATAAAATGACCTAAGTTCGATGCAAAATCCAGAGATGAAAATGTAAGATATGAGGGTTGCTTATATAGACAATATGATTTGAATGGATGATCAAGATTGATTTGAGAAAAATAGATTGAATGGATGAGATAGTTGAGAACTAAAATGATTTGGGTAACTTTCCAGAATAAAAGATTTAATTCCAATTTAACTCAAAAAGTGGAGAGTTATTTAGGAAATAAAGAAGAAGATAAAGATGAGGGGATTTTTTGGATTTTCAAAGATAAGAGTTTCTAAAATTAAATTTTGAGAAAAGAATTGATTTTTTATTTAAAAATGATTTGATTTTTTTTTTCTCAATTTATGAGGATTTTGAATTTTTAGAAATTATAATTGCCTCATATTTTTTATTTTTCTATTTTTTGGAAGATTTAATTGAATTAAAAATTCAATTAAAGAGAAAGATCAAATTAGAATGAAATTAACTAGAAATGAAATGAGAAGAAACTGAGATGAAATAGGAATTAAATTAATTTAATCAAGAGGAATAAATCAGTTAATTTAAATAATTAATTATTATTATTTAAACTATGGGACTTTAGAAATTGAATTTAATTAACTAGTAAAGACTAATTAATTAAACAATATTAATTATTTAATTAATATAATGAGAATGATTAAATGATTCAAAGATTCGATTCTTGGAGAATGCAGATGATTAATTAATGATTAAAGAACTATTAATTAATAGAGGAATAATTAGTGCATTAAATGTGAATCCGCAAGGGTGTCCTTTTTTGGGTATCTAGATTTACCCCTCTTTGATATATTGTGATTATGAGTATTGTATCAAAGAATTTTAGACTAGATCATGCCTCATCTTGCCCTGACAATAACATGTGGTTTTATGCCTCCTCAAGAGATTGTTTGTGGAAGAAAGGCATGAATGATCTCTTGATAGAAGATGAGAAATGTTAGATTAAATGATGAAAGAAAAGAATAGTTAGTAAGAAGTGAGGACTTAGTAGATGATGATGGTTGGTTGATTGACATTAGATTGTTAACAAGAATCATGTTTGGTTTCAAGAAGGATCCATCATGTGTAAGACTAGCAACAACGTCTAGTTTTAGGGAAGCCATACCCTGTATAAGACAAGCGACAATGTTTAGTTTTAGGAAAGATACATCCTATAGAAGACATGTGATCATTTATTGATTGAATGATTGATATAAATGATTTGAAAAATTTAAAAAATTGATGTATTGACCAATTTGACTGATAGAAGAAATGTTAGTGAGAAGTATGAATTATCTAGAAGAATAAATTAGGAGAAATGGACTAGAAGAATTGAGCTTATGCTATCAACTTGGATGATGTATTGAGTCACTGCCATAAATATTTCACTACTTTTTATCATTGTGCTTTATTTGAAAAGGAAGATATGTGAATGCATCCATATATTGACCATCTGGATACTGCTAAAATCTCTATTAAAGCAAGAAGAAAGAAAACAAGGAATGTTTTGACATCGTCCTAGGATTGTCTCAGATCATTTAACTTTATGAAACATTCCACAAGTATAAAACAAAAGAAAATAAGATTATGAACCATCATAGCCACTCTCACCACTTGGGTGGTATCCTTTAGGAGCATAGGAACACAATCAAGAAAGATAAATCAATAATGGACTGACTCGATTGAATTTATCAACAACCTTACTGATCGTTGATTGGATTGATTTTATTGCTTGACTTGATTGATTGTGTTTGGTTTCAGGAATGGACTACTTGTATAAGATTGATCTATTTGGTTTCAAGTGTATCCATCACTGTATAAGATGATAGATTGGATTGTTGACAAAGATAGGTCTCATGAGTCCATTATTGATTGATGAAGCTCATTATTTTGATTTAAGTTTAGATATTTGAATGTCACTTTCTGCTTATCATGACAAAGAAGTGTTTGACATGTTTTTTATTTTTTTGGTCCATCAAAATTTTCATATGTTTGGAGTTGAGGTATGTGTGGCGTATCACATAGATGAAGGCACTTATCACAAACACCCCAAACATTATTTCCTTAGATGAATTTTTGTATTTTTCATTTTTTTGGATTATTTTAGGATCATTTTTTTTAATAAAAAAATGACAGATCACTTAAATTTTATTAATATATATACTAGTTCAAGGGACTCCTTAGAGAAAGAACTAGAAATAAAACTCCGATTCATTACCCAAATACAAAATTTGATTAATCAAAATCCATCTCTAGAAAATAACTCTTCAATATTTATACATAGGTTACATATCAGTAGAAAATATACATCTTGCAAAATTATCCAAAAATCCATTGACTGATAGGAGCACAAAAATTGGGAACCTTCATGGGATGTAACCAACTTGTATTTTACACCAAAATCACCATCATGAAGCAACAAGATAGATCATCCTACTCAATTATATTCAAGTTCCAAACTTTGATATCAATTGTGGCAACAAACTTATAGCATCAACAAGGAAAGAGGTGTCATATCATACTCCACATGGGAAATATTTGAGACCAATTCCTTATGCTGGATTCTGAGATATGAGGGATAAATATTTAAGAAGTTGTACCCTTTCAAAAAATTCCAAAATTTCCTACATTAACTTGTTGTGCTATTCGTCCATAGCTTCATGAGAGATCTCCCCTGATCTCGATCTTCTCCCCAACCATACTACCCTTGCATGTGGGGGCTGGGACAAGTTTCCCAACCATTGATTCCTATAAATGGAGAAACACCATGTGAGGTTTCAGTTGAAGCTAACAACATTTCTCTTGGGGGTTGTGTATTAAGATTAGGTATGGAACCCTGCAACTCCAATCTCAAAGGGGAGAAACCCACAATATTAGAAGGTGATGCCCTAGCTATAACACTATGGATTTCTAGAATAGTTAACATGGCATCAAATCTCTAAGCAAATTTTCACCATGTCACCCCCCATAACCCTACCATATAGATTCAGAGCATTCTGGAGATGGTGAAAATTTTTCTTATCAAAAGCCCTTTTTATGCTATCATATATTGACATATAGGTATGACTAGATAAAATAAAATGCCTGGGAAATAGTCTACCCAGAAATGTTGGGCCAGCCCATATTTTATGCATTTTAAGTGCACTCTTGAATTTGTTGTCATCTAGGAAATCTATTTTAAGAACCTTATGATATATTATTTCCAACAAAGTATTTGACTATAAGAGAGCCATTGCATTTGATAAAAAAGAGACAATAGTTGTGATGGGTAAAGACATATTTTTAGTTGTGGAAAGAGAATTTCCTCATCAATGAAACTATGAATTGCACGTTGCATACTCCTATTTTGAATGTTGAAGATTTGGTCCAGGGCATCATCACTGCTATGAGTTGAAAAGGCTAATTCATTGTCTTCTACTTTCAAATTAACCTCGTAGTTAGGCGGTAGATACTCCCAATGAAACACATTACAATTCAAATAGGTCGAGAGTGAGTTTATATAATTATCCATTGTTTTTGTAGAAAACCACTTAGAGCTTGATACTACCCACACTTTATAGTTAAAACAAGTCGGGAGTGAGTTAATTTATTTCTCCTATGTCGTCAATTTACATAGAGCACAAGTTGGGTCTCAATAGGTACCCACACTATTTTGTAATGAAAGAAGCCACTTATGCATGTGAGAGTACAAGAAATATTTTCACCCATTCATAATGTGATCACAGCCATATTTACTTAAAAATTTGGCATGAATTTTCATAATTGTTTCCCCATGTCATCTTATTGTAGAGGACACCTCACCTTGTGCACACTTCGAATGTCCCATCTCGCATGACACTATATCTTTTAAAATTGAATACTTGTTAATAATATCTTAAGGATTCAGTGATTCCATACTATATCATCACAACCCAAATTGGCCAGGCTATCCGCTAAACAGTTTCCCTCTCTTGGTGTATGAGATATATAAACTTCTTTAAACGAATTCAACACGTCCCATATTTGATGCAAAATGTAAGCTATTCACCAATTCAATGTGAGATATACACGAGTTAATAACAACCTGTGAATCTCCTTCAATATGGATACATGAGATGCCACATTTATTTGCCAAGACCACACCTACAAGTAGTGCTTGAGCCTTCGCCAGGTTATTTGTTCCTATAGGATCATATATGATGTTTTTGATAATTTTTTAGGATATTTTGAAAAAAAAAAAATTAGGGATTTTTTAAGGACATTTTTTGAATATTTTTAGATTTTTTCAAGACATTATTTGAATGTTTTTAGATTTTTTTAAGGACATTTTGAGATTTTTAGGATTTTTTAGGATTTGAATTTGAATGTTTTTGAATTTTTTCAGGACATTAAGATTGCCCCCAGTGTCTAGAAAGGCAAGGAAATTATGGATTAATGGATGGATTGGTAGAAAGCTGAAGGCCAAAGGTCTCTTGGTATGTCTTGAAGCTATTGGGATGCCAAGGACTATCCACGAGATGGGATACTTTTTTTTTTACCAAGTTTGGGGATTGGATATGTCAAGATAGGATAACAAAATGGTGTACTGAATGACACATGATGCATATGAATGAACATGTCAAGAGGATGTTGAAAAAAAGTTTGGAATTTTATGTATTTATCTTCTATCAAGACCAAGAGAGAGATTTGGATAGGATAATGCTAGGACATGAATAGGATAATCAAGATCAAGAATGGATAAAATAAGGGACATGGACCAAAGTTTATAATAAAATAGGCAATATGGATCAAAGTGATGTGGATAGGATAAGGGATATGGACCAAATGGATGTGGATAGGATAAGGAAGAGTGACCAAAGGGATGCAAACAACATGAAGCAGATAGGACATGTGATACTTCTAGGGAGATTGCTAGCCTTGTCAAGATCAAAGTTGGGAAAAAAGAAATATGGATACTGAGAAGGGATATGAGGGACATAGGATAATGGAGGAAATTAAAGGGATATGATATGATGGGATATCATGGATGGAATCTTCCCCCAAGTATAGAATGCAAGAAGTTCATAACTTACACATGGTGCCTATTTTTCATGTTTTCATCACGGTATTTGCCCAAAGCGTTTGTTTTCCAGGTTTTCACTATTGAACAAAATTATTTCTCTCTATTATTTTTTTTGTGTTACCAAGACGCCTATTTTACAGGTTTTCATCAAGACAAAATTTTTTTTGACTTTTTTTTTTTCATTTTTTACTCTTTTTGACTTTTTTGGGAAGGTGATGGACTTGTGATAGGACATAGAGGAAGGAATCAAGCATATTTATCTTTATATGGTGCTCTTGAAGGAAATGTAATAATGGATCATATCTTTTGATGGTATTCTCAAAGACATTGGTAGGGTAATGACAAAAGAAGATAAAATGGATGTTTGGATGAAGTGGGATAAGGCTTTATGCAAAGAAGTGGATAAGGGGTATGTAAGGATGGAAAATATGTGTTGGATAATGGAGGGATTGTTAGAAGAATTTTTAGGATTATGTGGAAAGGATGACAAGGTAAACATTGGAACACACCTTAAAGGGTGTTGGAGTGATGGGGGAAAATAAGATTTTGGATTTAATGGAGGAATGGCTATGCATTTTGAATTTGATGGAGAAATGAATATATGGATTTGGATTTTGGGAGATAAGGACCCAAAATGGATTTTGAAGTAGATGGAATTTTTTTGGATGGTGTATTTGAGGAATCCTTTGGAAGCTTGAATGCCAATTTTGATCTTTCTTTAGTATGCAAGTCTTTTACAAGAGACTTGGGAATCCACATAGTTCTTGACTTTTCTTTTCTTTACAATTATTTAGAATGCATTGCTTCAATGAGGGATTTAGGAACCCACATATTCTTTGAAATTTATTTTTTCTTTGATGGGCATTTTTGGCCTTTTAGATATTTCTCTTTACTTTGTATCTACATGTCAATTATATTGGACATGTTGATTCTTTGATGGATGTGGTTTTTTGACTTGCAAATTTTATGCTTGGCATCCAAGTTTCATTCCAAGGTATTTGAGTTTATGGATGTATAGGAATGATATGGAGGCTCTTTGGATGGGTGGAAGGTTTTCCAAGATGTGTGCCTTTTTTGACCTTGATTTAGGAAAGGATAAGTGGATTGTGAACTATTGGATGGAGGAATATATGGACCTCAGATGGAGGGAAGGGGTGAAGGGGGAGGTATACGCTTGGATTTGGATTTGGAAGGGATACCAATGCCTTGAGAGTGAGATTTGAAAGTAAGGTGATGAACTTTAGAATTATCTTTGACATGGAAGGGTTCTGATATAATTTGTTTATGAATTATTAACACTTTGACTTGATAATTCTTTTGAACAATAGGAGACTTTCTACAAGATGTGAGCCCATTTTGAGGTAGAAATGGTATAGAGGGAACAATATGATCATGAAACAAAATAGACTAGATGGAAGTGGAGGAACCCATTTGACATGTACGAGGTTCATGAAAATCTTGCACTAATGTGTTTAAATCATGAGGGGGGTCAGGAGGAATGATGGGATCCTATGATGGAATAGGATGAATGACATGATCATTTGGTAGGATAGTATCTTGTGAAGAACATGGAGGATTAGGATATAGAGATGAAGAAATGGTAGGCTCAAGAGGAGGATCTAGAGGGATGATGGGTTCTTGTGGTGGAAATGAAGGTGAAGAGATACTTTGATCTTGACTTTGAAGGGGATCATTTGACTTGATTTTAAGAGAGGATTTCTCTTGAATATGAATAACGTCATCCAGAATAATGGAAGGGATGACATGATCTTGCTTAGGAATAGAAAGTGGAAGGCCCATGAGACTTGGAGGGAAACTTTGTTCTTGGAATAAATGGGAATCCTAATTGATAGGATGGACATGGATGGTAGGATCATTATTAAATTCTAAGAAGATAGGATCTTGGTCAATAGTTGGATATGATTTTTCATTCTTGGGATCTTGATCTTAATTTATTTTAGGATTTATTTCTTCATGCTTTGCATCACCCTCTCTACACGGGGTATGAGTTTGGACATGTATGGAGGATTCTTGGAGGATTTCAATGATTTGGCATGGGGGAGAAGGAATTTGAATGAGACTCTTAGGAGTAGGTTTTTTTAGGAATGGGGCATATGGTGGCATTGGATCTAGGATTTCTGAATTGTATAAGGGAATTATATCAAGGAATGGATTAGCTTGGAAATTCATCATGGATAGCCCTTGGGAGGTCTCATTACTGGATATATCATTGGATGGAAATGGAAAATATTTCTCTTTTGTTGCTTTAGGGGATGAAGGAATGGGGGGAAATATGGAAGTTTCTTGAGGGAAAACATCTTCATGGGAGGTAGATGTGCCATTGCTAGAGATGGATAGGTGATTTCGATCTTGTTCAACAATAGAACGATGTATTGAACTAGTATTTGATGCAAATGATTGAAAGGTTTAGATTGGGGATTTTATTGCTTGGGAGATCTTGTTGGTGATGCCACATTGACATTTTCATGTTTTGAAGAATTTATTTATTGAACCTATATTATAATAGGTTTCCTATTGATCATGGTTGATTTATGTCCAAAGGATGATAGATTTGCAATTTTGTTCATTTGGAAAATCCTTGGTGGTGAATATGAGGAATCAAGAGGATGTTCATTGAGATGTGAATTGATTAGAGGCCTATAGATTGATTTATCAATAGGGTATAGAAATAAGTCCTCTACGGTGTAATATTTTGGTTCTCTTTGAATTTTAGGATCATGTATCTAGGTTTATAGTTCTATCATTTGTTGTAAAAGGATATCAATTTTCAATTGTTGTTGTGTCATCTCGGGGAAATTGAATATGCAAAGGGGTCTATGCCATCATAGTAGTTGGTTTCTTATTCTTCTTTGTATGGAGGAAATGTATTAAAGTACATTCCATTTGGGTTGTTCCTCATTTGAGATCTGATGAGTGGTATTTGACCAAAAGGGTATGGTAAAGACATCTTGTTATTGACTTGAAGTGTTTGAGTGTGATTCAAATTATTTTTGCAATGATTCCAAGTTTGAAGTGTGTCTTTTGAATTGAATTTTGATAGAGAAAGACTTGTCTCTATGATTAAGACTTATTGATGTTTGATTGTGATCTCTTAGTTCTACGGACCTGAAATCCTTGATGGAGAACTTTGAAATCTGGATCTTAAGGTTATTTTGACAACACTTTTAACATGAAATTTGAATGCAACAAAAAAAATGACTAGCACAACACTCACTTCAATCAATAGTCCTAGCAGCTAAACGCCGAGTGTATGTTCCAAAATATTTTGACAAGTCTTTCACAAGAAGAGATTAAAAAAATCTATCTATGGTTAGTTTGTTTATACATGGCTGAAAAAGGTGGCTTCTAATTAACTAAGTTCTAGTAAGGATTCCCTTCAAAGAGCTTTCTTTTACCTCTCTTTCAAGAGTTTTCCACCAATGCTAGGAAGGTTTTGTGCAATTCATTAGGACTAAAAGAGGAAGGTTATTACATGCTCATTATCCTTCAACCCCTTTAAAAATGAAGGCATTTCATTTTATAGTGGGTTGGATTACCGTGACTAAAGCATTTGTATCCCACTTTGGGCTTTCTATCTCACTGGCCTCGCTAAGGCAAATCTAAGGAGGTATGCCCCTAAGGCTCAAATTAATATACCTACCGAAAGTAATGAAATGAAACTAAGAGAAGGTCCAAGAATATAATAACCCTAAGAAGGAGGATATCATATCCCTACTACTTTTAGTTTCCAAGCACAATAGACATGGGGTTTATTAACTATGACCTTTAAACTAGGGGGAACTCCACCAGGTTTGGCATTTTGATCACCCAAAAGAGGGGAGAGCATAAGCCTACTGGTTTTTTTTATAGGCACATGAGGTCTTCTCTAATTATTCTATGTGATTAAAACTTTGAAGATGACACAATCTAAGAAAATGAATTGAAATAAAAGGTTTTGGGCTTACCTTATTCAAAGCTAGGCGAACCTAGGTGCATTTTTGAGGTTATTTTATTTTTCACATGTACCTAAGTGATCATTCCATCTCCTAAGACTCCACAACAGCTGCTACACATGTTAGTCCAACACAAATAATCCAAGATAAAATAAAATTTATATGGCTAGAAAAATCAAGGATGAGCATACAAATCAATTGAAATTGGAGAACAAGTGCACCTTGATTGTTTTTCTCCTTTTGACCTAATTATGAAGATCTAAGTTTTAGATATATTACTAGCCTGAAACAATAGAAATGTAAAGAAGTAACCCTTAGTGAAAATCAATGGGCTTGCCAAAAATGTAAGAATTTAAAAAAAATTCCTTCATTTGTGTCCTAGGGACCCGATTTGTCAAAACAAACCATTTTTCAAAGATATGTTTATTTCGCTCATTATTTGTCATCAAAATTAAAAACACAAAGAATAGACCCCATTTATATTTTTAAGATATTTATAGAAATATAAAATTTTCAAATAAATTCTTTGATTTGCACTCATAATTAATTTTTTAGGAAAAAATAATTTTTTTATATAAATCATGCAAAAATGATCATAAAAACATGATTTTCGGACTCTAGCCTCCTGATGTCAACTCAAACTTGTAAAAAATAATTCATGGAAAAATTATAAACCTTTTGGATGATATGACCAAATCTTTGAAAATGGTCCAAGCAATAGTAAATCAACAAAGAAAACCTGCATATAAATATAGAAGACAAATTCATCAAATTTTTAGCATGTTCATGTTAGGTTCATCAAATGTGTCGTAGGAGAAAATTTGCAAGACTCAAGCAAGAGGATTAGTAGCACCAAATTATCTAAAAACTGTAAATAATCAACTACTAAGAACATAAAAGTCCTACGAACAACATAATAATAAGTCTGAATGATCTATATTATTTCATACAAAATTAAGTGAAAAGTATATTAAAATGGCTCTACAATTTCATGTGAAAAATTAGAAAATCTCGAGATGGAAAACTAGGTTTCAACATTCGCAGTAAGCAAACAATCCAAGAATGGATATCAATGCAAATTTGGGAGTAGGGCATTTTAGGAATTCCTTCTCTCGGATTCCCAATGAATATAGTAAATATAGAATCACATCTTCTATGAGTTTTGAAATAGGGAGAGGAAGATAGGTGGCCACTTCTTCCATAACCCTCATTAGGAGGATTATCATGTGATATATCTGACAGAGGAAGGATTCAGTCTGTGAAAGGATGCTTTCTCGATGGAAATATTTAATGATCAATTTTTCTTCTTTGAACACACAAAATATGCTAAGAACTTTTATGGCTAGAACCATTAATTTCATGCTCAAAGTCAAGATGAGTCAAACCCTAATGAATGGATTAAGGTGAAACAAAAAAAATGGGGTAAAAAATGCTTTCAACCTAGAAGGTATCAACATTTCTGCATCTAGACCAAAAATTCCCTCAATGCCCTAGCTAATAGAAATTCTAATGGCATCACTTCCCCTCGACCTGCTCATACCAGCAGTAATAAGGTAAAGAGGGCTATACCACCAATGAAATCAATGATAAACATGAGATTTGGCTGAATTGAAAAAATGATGGATCTATGCAAGAAATTTTGCATTTTTGCAAGATGGAATGGTTTTGGTACTCCTATGAAGGAAATGGCATAATGGTTTGTATCCAAATACAAGGATAAGGAGAGTATCCCAATTCTCTTAGATGGTTTCTTCTTTGTTAAATGTGACTCTATTCAGGTTAAGAATAGTTTTCTTAAGGATAAAAAACCTAGTTTTAAAGAATGGAATTTTATATTCGTAGATTGGCAAGAAAAATTTGATCCAGGTAATTTAGTAAATTTTAAAGTAGATAGGGCTATCCTTCTCCTGAACATTCTGGTAGAATTAATAAACTTAGAATTATTCAAGGAAATAGGGAATCACTTAGGATAGTATGTAGGAATGCTAATGACAAACTTTCCTCAGTCTAATAGAATAATATTAGTAAACATGGATATTAATATCAAATCCTTAAACCTAATATTTATTCAGAGTCTAGAAGAAGTTTATGAAATCCGGTCAGAATTTCTCAAATCAGAGTTAAAAGCAGAGTTGGAAGAGAAATTAAGACAAGTAAGAAGGGATAGGATACAAAGTTATCCGGGGAATTTAAAACCATCAGAAGAAGTTCTAAGCACTCATGTTTTGTGTTGGAAACTACAATTGAAACAATTATTATATTTCTATTGATGTCAAACCTTAATTGGTGAGACAGTTGCTATCTAGTAGAAGTGCCATATCATTTGATTGATGAAGATGATTTGAAAAGAGGAGATAACAAGAAGACCTAGTGAAAAGGTCAAGTTATGAGAAACTACAATGGGTACTTGATTAGTTGGTACATTGACAAGATAATGTGTTGTTTATCTATAACACTGAGTGAAGAAGACAATTGTTTTGAAGCATGAAAGAGATGAGGAAAGAAATTCTGAAAGCATAGGCTTGATCGAGAAAAAGAGCAGAAGATTAATGAACTTAAGTATAAGCTAAGTGATGCTAGTGTTGATTGAGCACCAGTATAAGCCGAGAAAATATAGTGTTAATCAAGCATCACTAATTACTGAGTATCAAATAATAAATGATCAAAGACAATGATTATCAAGAGGAACAATTTACAGATTATCGATTTATCCAGTGACGACCAAGCAGAAGAACACAATGATGACTGAGTGTCAGTATTTTACAGTTTGTGAAGGGATTGATATTCCCAGATGACATATTTGAATTCTTGGAATATATAAAATGTGTTGAAGATAAGGATGAATGACCTGGAGTATTTAATGCATGGTAAACCATTTTTTATGCATGGATTCAAGGAGAAGTTTTGAGAAGTATCTAGAAGGTTAGAAGAAGAATGAAATGTTGGAAGGATTCGATGAATCTGAACTAAACCTAAGATAAAAGGAGATGATTAAGCAGAAAAAGATCAAGCAACCTAGTTAAGGAGGTATAAGGATAACCTAATTTTAGGTTATGCAAAAAGAGGTTGATTCAGTTGATTGGCAAACCTAAGAAGAAGGCTGAGAAGAGCTGTGAAGTGGTGATTTCTTGAAGGGTTTCCAAGAAGATCAGAGATGGAGATGATAATGAAGGCCAGTTAGTGGATCAACATATGAGCTACATTGGATTTGTATTTGCAAAGTGAGTTGTATGTATCAGATCAAAACCTACTGTTACTTTTTAACCATTATATCAGTTGAAATCCTTTAATCAAGGTTGACCTAACAATCGTTTGTAAATCCTTTAATCAAGGTGACATTATAATGGGATGTTCTTAAGTCCTTTAACAAGGCCACTCCTAATGGGGTGATTAAATCCTTTAACAGGGTCACACCTAACAATGTGTATTGTAGCCTTTAACAGGGTTGGATCCTCACATAGCTCACTTTAGAAGAGTGGAAAATTGGTAGAATGTTACTGGTGGTTTTTCCCAAATTGGGTTTCCACGTTAAATCCCAGTGTCATTCTTGTGTGAATTTTATTTGATGTGTTTTACTGTTAAGTGCTTTATATTTTGAAAGTTGATTACTTTTGGATAGTGGACTACAAGTTTATGTTACTGGTTATATGCTATAGAGACCCAGTGGACCGTTGTGTAGATCTAAGTTGTTTGAAGTGTTTAAAAGTTTAATTGGTACATATGGACCTAAGGATAACTGATTCACCCACCCTCTCAGTTATTCTAAAATCATTCTAACAATTTTGGACATAGAAGAAGGGGATATTGTAGAAGATAAGGAATTAGGTAGGAAAAATATCCTAGATGGGAAAGAAGATGGAGATAATAGTAATACTCTTTTAGAAGGTATCTCAGTAACATTAAATGAGGTAGGAGGGGCTTCATAATTATAAAAAAATTAGAATCTTGAGGAATTAGATAGAAAAGAAGGAGAGCTAGAAGGTATTAGCATGAAAAATAAGGTAGGAACATTCAGATCAACTATCCCTTCAGAGGATCAGTCAAATAGCCGAGCTTGGGTGGAGGAGGAGGTTAGGATTATTGCCAAGCATATGTGTGATTTTGTGGTCAATGTTTTGATGGATCAATTTATGGATGAAATATGCGTCAAAGAGGAAGTTGTGAGACAAAGAGAGTTTTTGATAAAGGATTGTCTAAAAGGAGACAATACAATGGAAAAAGCTTAATTAGAGCATTTTCTAATGGAACTAGAGAATTTGGAACAGAAAGAATAGGAATTGTTGGGAATTGCTGCAACACAACCTAGAAAAAATACCCCTGACTATGCTAAAACCAACAAAAAGAGAGGCAAAAAATGTCTTCTAGAATTCAGAATAAGGGATGGGAGTGCAGTAGGACAGACCAAACTAACTGATATCTTTAATGCAGGGAAGGGGAAGTTCCTTCCCAAATCACAATAAATGTCCTAACATAGAATATTAGGGGATTGAATGCCCATAACAAGCAAAAAATCTTAAAACACTGCATATCAAATACAAATGAAAAAATCATAATGCTACAAGAAACCAAATTAGATAAGAGTGATATAGTTAATTTAAAGAAAAAACTAGGTTTTAGGGAAATTTGGGGTTCTTCGGCTAGGGGAGCTTCTAGGGGTTTGGTGTTTATTTGGATCCAAGAGTTGTGATTATCATAACAATAGAAGACCGTGTAAATTGGAACTATGGTCTAGTTAGAAGCTCCCAAACAAAGTTAAGTTTTAGGTTCTTCAATGTTTATGGTGCCAATCCTAACATGGAGAAGGTGAAAGTGTGGAAGGAAATAAAAAAAAAACTATCAGAATATAAAGAAGAGGTATCTATCATAAGAGGCGACTTTATCACTAAAACCTTAGAAAAGTGGAGAGGGACACAAAAAATTCCAAAAGTAGCAAAATATTATAATAATTGGATAAACAAGAATGGACTATTAGAAATAGAAACATCCAAAGAATGATTTACATGGAATAATCAAAGAAAATGTTTTAGCTCCATAGTGGAAAAACTAGATAGATTCCTAATTAATGAAAATTTGGCAGAGCTACCTTTCACTATTGGATCAGAGGTAAAGCCTATATCTAGTTCATATCACTATCCATTTGAACTCAGGATTTTGGTGGATAAGAGGCCAAATAATTGCCCTTTCAAACTTGAAAAGATGTGGTTTATGGCTGATGGTTTTTTGAAAATGATAGAAAGATGGTGGACAGAAATAGAGATAGTTGGGTCTAAAATCTACCAAGTGGTAAATAAACTTAAAATTATTAAGCAGAGGCTTAAGATTTGGAATGTTGAACACTTTGGAAATATATTTTAAAATAAGGAAGCATTGGAAGAGAAATTGGAGAACGTAAATAAGGAGGTAATAGCAAAAGGGATGGACACTGCCTTATATGAATATGAAAATAAATTTTTAAAAGAGTATGGGGAGGTCCTAGCTAAAGAAGAGATATTCTAGAAACAGAAATCAAGAGAATCTTGGCTAGAGGCAGGGGATAGAAACACAAAATTCTTTCATAATAGTACTAAGCAACGTAGAATAGTCAACAAGATAATGTCCATTAAAAACAAAGAAGGAGAAAAAATGGAGGACCCTTAGGGGATAGCAAAGGAATTTGTACAATATTGAAATTTTCAACACTAGAGTTTTATCAAATTTGGATGCATAGGAAAACATTATAAAAAAATATTCCAAGGCTAATTTCCCAAGAATAAAATAAAAAACTACTGGGAAAAATGACCATACTAGAAGTAGGAGATGCCCTCAGGAAAATGAACCCCAAAAAATCTCTAGGGCCTGATGGGTTTCTGACATGTTTCTTTCAAAAATGTTGGAACTTCATAGGGGAAGAGGTAACAAAAGAATTAGAGGGAGTACAAAACTCAAGTAAACTTCTAAAGGAAGTGAATAATACTTTCATAGCTATGATCCTAAAGAAGGATACACCATAAACTTTCAATAATTTTAGACCTATATCACTCTGCAATACTCTATATAAATTATTTACTAAGACTATGGTGATTAGAATCCAAAAACTACTACCCAACCTAATTAGTGAAGAATAAACAAGGTTTATTTTGAGAAGATCTATCTATGATGGGGTAATAATTTCACATGAGGCCATAAAATCAATTCAAAATACTTGAGAGCCTAGCATGTTAATAAAATTGGATATTAAAAAGGCCTATGATAGGGTGGATTGGAGTTTTTTGAGGAAGTGCTTAGAAGCCTTCGGGTTTTCAAAACAATGGGTCAACTTGATCTCTGAATGCATTTCTATTCCTAAATTATAAATTTTGGTGAATGGTTCACCCAAAGGATTTTTCAAGATAAATAGAGGACTTAGATAGGGGGATCTGATATCCCCCTTTCTTTTCATCCTGATGGAATAAGCATTAGGAGGATCATTAAACAATGTTTGTAATGAAAGAACAATAATGGTATTAAAATAACAAATCACTTAGATCCTAGTACTCATCAATAATTTATGGATGATACTATGCTATATGGATAGAGCACTATTGAGGAAGCCAAAGCATACAAAATAATCCTAAGTCAATATACTATGGCATCAGGGAAAGAGATTAACCTAGAGAAGTTAGAGATCTTCTTTTTTAATACTCATCTTGATTTAGAGAAACAAATATACAATACTCTAAATTTTAAAAAAGGGAGTCTACCATGTAAATATTTGGGACTACCTCTAGACACAGGGACACATTTGAAAAAACTATGGGAACATAAAACTAATAAGATAAGGAAAAAAATAGAATCATGGAAAGGAAAATGACTCTCGGCAGTTGGTAGAGCCACTATGATTCAATCAGTCCTCTTGGAACAACCCATATATCAATTATCCTGTATTGACCTCCTGAAAAACAAGAGGGAGGAACTCAAGAAAATATTATGGACTTTCTTTTGGAAAGGAACAAGGGACAAGAGGAATATCTCCCTATTGGCATGGGACAAGGTGTGTAGGCCAAAAGATAAAGGGGGAACATGGATTAAGGACACCGAACTCCAAGGGAGAGCCCTTGGAGCCAAACTAGTTTGGAAAATGTTTAGAAACCCCCACCTTAAATGGGATAAGATATTAGCAAATAAATATCTTAGTAATATTGATCCTATTAAAATTTTTAGGGAGAAATCACCTCCTAAGGGGTTGAGGATTTGGAACTTTATGATGGATTGTAGATCTGTCATTTGGAAAAAATTGACATGGAATCTCAGGAAAGGGGAAGAATCTCTTTTCTGGAAAGACTCTTGGGGAGGTTATAAAACTATGGAGATAGAAGTCAACTTGGTCTAGTCAAGAAATATTCTTGAAGCCATGTGGGGAAAGAGATGTTGGATATTGCTAATGCATTGGGGAGATTGTTGGATGTTGCTGATGAATTTAATATGTTTAATCACTACATTATCCTGATTGATTAATGTTGGAATTACTACTCTTGTCATTTGTGTTTTGTCACTGATGTCAACATATGTTTCTATGGAGATAAAAGACTGGTTATTACAGTGTAAGAACACTGTACGGATGATTTAGAATGTGCGAACAGAGTTGTGTGTACAAGAAAGTGTTGTGATCTTATATCTAAGATCACATGATATAATATTGCATATTGGTTGAGTTATAGAAGATTTGGTGAAGACTGGTTACTGGACTATGACAGTGGAAGTTGATAGAGTAAGTCTCTGTGTTTTGAGTATATATTACAAGCGATGTGGATCCAGTGTATGTGAGATTAAGGGATGTTAGATAACACACTGAGGAATGTTCATTGATCTTAGAAAGGCATGGGATGTATGATGATGTCATCTATGGTGTGTGTTATGGAGGAGACCTATCTAGGGCTGACTTTAGAATTATAGCATGTATTGTGGATTGCGAGCATGGATTACAAATATTGGATCTTAATTATTGAATTGTAATGATTGTATACTTGTTGTAGATTCCATGTGTATCTTAGCAAGGAGTTATGTAATCATTTGTATATTAGGAAAGTCTAATTGGCTGACTTGATTATTTATTCTGTAATAGGGTATATATGTAAGATATTTTCTTTTGAAAAGGTGTGTAATATGAATATGATAGAATAGAGGATTGTGGAAGCTGAGAGCTTTTGTTTGCTAGATGTAGAGAAGAGGATATCTTATATACTTCATTAGAACTGATCAAGAAAAGACAATTGCTATTAGACAATTCAAAAGGATTGTGTATTTTCCTTATATACACTTGTGTTGCAAATTATGAGTTCTGGAGGTGGACATAACAATATTTGGGCAGTGAGCCTACTCTTTTTCTTTGACTCCTAATAGGGTTTGTCCTCTAACAAGGACTATGTACTATAATGTTTCAATAAGCTCCTAACATGCATAATCTTCTAACAAGGATACTATACTCTCAATACATCATTAGTGGGTGTTAATTCTCACCGAGGTTTTACCTTTAACAGGGTTTCCTCGACAACAAAATATTGTGTTATTGTGTTGACATTCATTGTGTTATCATTCTATTTGGTATTGTTGCTATTCAAAGTTTAAAGTTTAATAATCTCTCATACAACTGATTCACCCCCTTCTTAGTTATATTGGTCTACTATTATTCCTTACAATTGGTATTAGAGCTACTAGTCCTTAGAGAGAAAGCTTAACACTTGAGGTGATCTTGGAGATGACATTCTATAGGAAGGATAGTCCAAAATTTGATCCTAAAAACTTTGACAGTTGGAAGAACAAGATGCAAACTCATTTTCTATGTTTGGGAATCAACTACTAGATGATTACAAAGAATAAGGTAACCATGAAGATTGAGAATGAATTAGAAAAAGCTACTGATGAGGAAAAGAAGAAATTTTCTTATAACATGGTCACAAAGGAAGAACTGCACACTCTCTAAAGGAGAATTTACTGAGGTGAAAGATCTAGATTCAACAATTTTTTTTTGGGTAAGCTTAGAAGCATTGTATGAAGGAGATAAGTTTAACAAGGAAGAAAAATTATAGAATTGGAAAATAAGAATGGAGAAGTTGAAAATGAAAGATGATGAAAATATTAGGGCTTATGTACAAAGAGTTACAGAGGTTGTGATTGGAACCATAAATTCTGGAGGCACTTATGAAGAGGAAAAAGTCATTGCAAAGATCCTTAGATCATTGACACCTATTTACAAGACCAAAGTTTAGGCTATAGAAGATATTATACCTTTGACTGCAAACTTTAGAAGAGAGATGTTAATTGCAAAGATGACTACCTTTGAAGCTGCAGAATTGGGAGATTCTTTACCTAAAGTTGAAACAACATTCAAGGCATCTACACACAAGAAGACAATATCTAGGATTACGAGCTCCAATGGTGGCAATATAAAGGAAGAACTTGGTGAATATGCTGACGAATGAGAATAAATTTAAGAAGAATAAAGAAAGCTAGATGAACTTGTTGCCCTGATCGCTAGAAGAGAAAAGATAGGTAAGGGTAAATTTGAAGGAAAGTTACCTTTTAAATGTTTTTCATGCAATGAGATAGGTCACTTTGCATCTAGATGTCCTACAAGAGTTCCTAAGCACAAACCTAAGTTTTTCAAGCCTAAGTATTCAAAATAAAAGGAATGTTATTATGCTAGTGAAGGTATTTTTAATGATGATGATTGTGATTATGAGGAGATTGAATTTATTGCTATTAAAGATGAAAAACCAGTACATGAGGAAAAAGATTTAGTATCACATGTTCATAATAAATATGAATGGGTTATAGAAAGTGGTTGCTCACATCATATGACCGGAGACACAAACAAGTTTGTTAAACTAAATAAGTATGATGGTGGTGTTGTAAGATTCAGAGACAATGTTCCTAAGCCTATCATAAAAGTAGGATCTATTTCTTTGGATGGAAGGACTAATACTGACAATGTACTGCTTGTTGATGGACTTAAGCATAACTTTTTGAGTGTTGGACAAATGATGGAAAAAGGATATCAATTAAAGTTCATTGATGGGAAATGTTTTATCAAAAGTAAGACATGAAACTTGATTGCAACTGGTACTAAAATGAGAGGTAATGTATTTGAGTTAAATACATTTGGAGCTTCTTGTTTTATTGTGAAGATAGATGACAGTTGGTTATGGCACAAAAGGTTTTGTCATGTCAATTTTGATAATATTGTGAAGGCGAGCTTGACTAATGTAGTGAGAGACCTACCAAAAATTGTAAAACCATATAATACTATGTGCAGATAATGTGTTATGAGAAAGCAGAATAGAAGCAGTTATAAAAATAAATCATATACAACAAAAGGAAAGTTGGATCTGATACATACAAACCTATGTGGACCTACAAGGACAAGATCATATTATGGTTAAAGTTACTTTATACTTTTTGTTGATGACTTTTCTAGAATGATGTGGATCACTTACTTGAAAGAGAAATCAGAAGCATTTGACAAATTCAAGTTGTTCAAAGAAAAAGTAGAAAATGAATCAAGCTAAAAGAATTTTTTTTTGAGATCAGACACAGGTGGAGAGTTTACTTTAGATCTATTTAATTCATATTGTGAAGAACATGGAATACAAAGAAACACATCTTCTCCTAGGACTCCATAGAAAAATGGGATAGCAGAGCGAAGAAACAGAACAATATTGGATGCTTCTAGGACAATGTTGCTAGAAGGAAATGCATTTCATGTACATTGGAGAGAAGTTGTTGGGACAACAATATACACATTGAACAAAATTCAAATAAGAGAAGGTACAAGTAAGACTCCTTATGAATTGTGGTTTAATCATACTCCTACTGTAAAATATTTTAGAATATTTGGTAGTAAATGCTATATCAAAAGAGTTGATGAAATAGGGAAATTTGATGCTAGAAGTGATGAAGGAATTTTTCTTGGTTATTATACTAAAACAAAGGCTTACAAATGTTTTAACCCAAGATTGAGGAAGATGATTGAAACTAAAATGTGAACATAGATGAAAATTTTAAGATACAAGAGAGAATGTATGATTGTTATCTGAATACAGAAATCAAGGAAGATGTTATTAAAGAAGAAGAAGAACATGTTGATATTGAATGTGAGAATGAGATTTGCGATGATGACACAAATGAAGTTTCTAAGACTCCTAAAAATCTGAGGTATGTTTAGAAAGACCATATGAAAAGAAATTTTTTGGTAATGTAAATCAAGGTATGATGACTAGATCAAAGATAAGGGAAGAAATTTGTTTTATTTCTCAAGTTGAACCAAAGACTACTGATGAAGCTTGTAGAGATGAATCTTGGATCAAATATATGAAGGAAGAGTTAGATTAGATAAAGAAAAATAACACTTGGGAATTGGTTCCTAGACGTAAAGACAAAAATGTAATAGGAACTAAGTGGGTTTTCAAAAACAAAATGAATGAAGAAGGAATTGTTGTGAGAAACAAAGCAAGATTGGTTTGTAAAGGCTACTCACAAAAAGAAGGCATAGATTTTAAAGAGATATTTTCTCATGTTGCTAGGTTGGAAGCTGTGAGATTATTTCTAGCTTATGCTACACATAAAGACTTGAAGATATATCAAATGGATGTGAAATCTGCATTTTTAAATGGGGATCTTGAAGAGGAAGTATACATAGAACAACCTGATAGATTTCCTCAAATTGAAGATGAAGACATGGTATACAAGTTGAAGAAGGCACTGTATGGACTGAAGCAAGCTCCAAGGGCTTGGTATGAAAGGTTAGACAAGTAGTTACTTCACCTTGGACTCATAAAAGGTAATGCTAGTAGTAACTTGTATTTAAGAACTAGTGAAGATGGAATTCTGATAATAGAAGTTTTTGTTGATGATATTATCTTTGGAGGCAATGATGAGTTGTTTTAGAAATTTTCTAAAGAGATGGAGAATGAATTTGAGATGTCCATGCTAGGCGAAATGAAATTATTTCTTGGACTGCAAATAAATTAGAGGAAGAATGTGATTTTTATTTCTCAGATTAAGTATCTTAAAGAAATGTTGAAAAAGTTTGGAATGGAAGACTATAAACCAGCTGGTACAACCATGGTGATTGGTCATAAACTGAAAAATATAGATGATACAAAGAGTATTTTCCAGACTAAGTATAGATCAATGATTGGAGAATTACAATATCTGACTCACTCCAGACCAGATATTGCTAATGCTGTTGGAATTATGGCTAGATATCAGGCAGATCCTAAAGAAACACACATGGCTACTGTAAAAAGGATATTTATATACCTGAAAGGAATAATGGACTATGGATTATGGTATGATAAAAATGATGACTTTGAACTACATGCTTATACTGATGCTGATTGGGCAAGGAATATTGATGACATGTAGAGTACTAGTGGAGGTGCATTTTTCCTTGGGAAGAAGTTGGTTTCATGGTTAAGTAAAAAGAAAGATTGTATCTCATAGGTATGCCTTTGAGTATCTCATAGGTATGCTTGGGGTGCATGCCCCTCTTAGTGAAAATTAAATGATGTAGTAATGCATCAATCCAAAGGTTTTCAAAATGTTATCATGTTCTGGACTTGATGTATGGATCTACTCCTTAGGGAGAGTGATCGTTGAAGGCCTATAAAGTATATTTGGGTGATTCAACACCTAATTGATGAAGACAGTTGATGACTTATGTCACCCTTTTCCATTGTTGTCAAAGGGGGAAAGAGACTATGTGAAAATCCTTACTATAAGGAGAGATACTATATAGAAGAGTTCATTGTTTGAGATTATATTGAGGATACTGAGAGAATACTTTTTGGGTTGATGGATTTTCCCATGTTGCCATCAATGCCAAAGGGGGAGATTGTTGGATATTGCTGATGTATTTAATATGTTTAATCACTACATTATCTTGATTGAGTAATGTTGGAATTACTACTATTGTCATTCATGTTTTGTCATTGATGTCAACATATGTTTCTATGGAGATAACATATTGGTTATTACAGTGTATGGACACTGTACGAGTGATTCAGAATGTATGAACACAATTGTGTGTACAGGAAAGTGTTGTGATCTTATATCTAAGATCACATGATGTAATATTGCATATTGGTTGAGTTATAGAATATTTGGTCAAGACTTGTTATTGGACTGTGACAGTGGAAGTTGACTAATTGTGGTAGAAGTCCTTAAAATATTAAGAGAGGAATTCATCTATAACGAAGAATACCAATATTCAAACCAAACTAAAAATTTGCAATATTCCAAGTTTTAAAGAAGGTAACTTTCCTTGTAAATACTCGGGGATTCCCTCAAAAATTGGTACTCGAGTAACGAAATTATGGGAAGCTATTTCTAAAAAATTACCAATAGGAAGGATCATTGGAAAGGTAGATGATTATCTAGTGTTGATTGTTTGGCCAACAGTGGCATAGATGGAGATCTCATCAAAGAAATTTTATTACAGAAAATAATAAATTAATAGATCCCCCCTAGAAATATATAAGGAGTAAAATTAAACTAATATTCCCCCGCATATGTATCTTAGCTCAAAGTTCGATATCATGAAGCCTCTTTATAGTTAAATTAATCTTTAGATAGGATCCCTAAATTACACTGCTTAATCACTTAAATTACAAAATAACTTTTGGGAAACATATTAAGGTGATTAAAATTATCACCTCACAAATTTAAAAACCATAGCCTCCTTAATAATTATCTTATAGTATTCATTTTTTTCTCACGATAACAAAAACTCATGTAAAATAAGTGAGATGTGCTAGTTTATCGCCTTTCTAGGTGTCATTATTATTTAGTTTTTAGCACAAAGAGGCATGATAAAAGATAGTCCTTCATCTAAGAGGATATTGAATACGATGCAATAATGATACAATTAGAAGTAATGAAAAGAGAGATGAAGCAAGAATAAAATTTGAAGGAGATTGTGTAGGACAAATAAGTAATGGCTCATTATTGTAGGTTACAGATTATCATTATGAGTAATTAACTCTAAACTTTTGTAGACTATTTAAATATCATAGAGGCATTAGTATCCTATACTTTAGTAGTGTTTTTTGAATTGATAAAAATATGGATACTCCAATTAGGATGAAAGAAGGGAAGATGGAAATGTCATTTTGGGGGGAAATATTAGAGATTAGGTTAGGAAAGATGATGAAAGTAAAACATGACCTTATCTTTAGGGCTATATTGAACATTGTAGGTAAGGAATTATCGATGCAGGATATTTTTCCTAAGAACATGTTGAGCATTGTTTTTACATGAGACAATGGCTAGGAATTTACGCGAGCAAATTCCCCTCTTGGAAGACTGATGTGAATCAAGCTCAAGGTTCCTTCTAGGTAGGGTCTCAACTGCTTGGATAGCTCAACTGAAGATAAATGTGAATCTATTAAGAATGAGGCCTTTGATGGTTCGTATCTCAAAGAAGGCTGCAAAACAAACTTCAAAATACCACAATGTTTCTCTTTTTGGATTTTCAGATTTTAGAATGAAAGAAATGTTATTCTAACTAATCTACCATAATTGATTTTGCAAAGAAAAGTAAGAAGTAGGGTGACAAGAATGTGAAAGAAATTAATGAACATAAACTAATGGAGATAAACCAATATCACACCACTTTGCAAATTAAAAGACAGAGAAGATGAGGAAACCCACGAAGAAGAGATCAGAATAAATCATAATCTTCAGCTAGGTAGATGCAATCATCAATGGAAACAAACATAGCCGTATGATAAGCCAAAACTTATCAAATCACAAAGCCACCATAGATGCATGCACACATGAGACAAGTTTATCTTAAAAGAACCAAAAGAAAGATCTTCTCAATAATTCATCACAACAAAGTAGTATAACAACAGCAAACACCGAACTAAGAATCACAGATTTAAAACCAGTAAACAATCAATTGGCTCTTTGAAATAAATAAATGAGAAATTCACACATTAAAAAATATCACAAAGATAGAAAAAATATCATAGTATGAATGAAGCACCAATTGTATATATTGTATTAATGATCAAATCGACCCTCATTACATTGAATTCTTACAATTTATAGAGCTGTGCTCTTATTTTCACAGCTAGGGTTTTGGCTGCATCTAAAACTTGGAAAAAAATCTAAACTAAAGATTACATTAATGAAACTATCTCTAAAACTTAGTTAAATGACCCTAGCATGGAATTAAACCTCATGCATTACAAAACTTGAGTAGATTATGCATAAAACAACTCAAAAATGAAGCTAGAACTCGTGTATGCCCTTCATAGAACTTTGTGATCTTGCACTTAATCCTTGGTTGCAGCTTCTCCACGTGGAATCAACTAAAAGAGACCCCAAAATAATGTAGGAATGACCCCATAAAAGAGGCCCAGTTGATTGAAAAATAAAGTCTGAGATAACTGGAGTTAAACGACAGATGTGCCCAAAAAAACCAAGCTTAAAAGATGACTAAGTGTCAAGTCCTCTTTTCCCAAATTTCAGAGGCCGAAAAATCTTTAGGGCTGAAAGGTTGAAAAATAGGCTTTGCAAAAATGGTTAAGTACAAAACATCCTTTTCTCTGCATCAAATTTGGTTAAGTCCAAACTAGATGCTCACGGGATAGGGAGTACTTCTGGATGAGCTTTGCGGAACCTGTCCACAATCTCTAGTACTTCTTCAAAGTTGGCCATTTTTACCCCTTCGAGGAGTTCCTATTGTTTTTTTGGAAGGCAACCAATTCTAGTGCAAACCCCTGGATCTCCTCTTCTCGAGATAGCATTTTTTGGATTTCCTCCTTTTGATAAAACATTTGCTAGAGGTGTTCTTTTGTCTTAACTCCTTTGAATATCCCCAAGTACTGATTGATGATGATGTTCACAAAATTCATAGTTTTTTTATCATCTTCATCATACAAATCTAAATCCAATCTATCAAAGAACTTATGCATCTCTCCTACAAAGAGCAGACTGTCGTCTCTCCTTTTATCCATTCTTTTAAGTACCTTTGCAAAGATAGTCAATGCTCTAGTTATACCCTCAATCCATTTCTCAAAATTAACTAGCTTAGATCCTTCATACACCTTTACCAAGACTTGGAAGTGTTGCTTCCTGATTATTATAAGGTCATCCAACACCTTTTGCTATTTTAGAATCCTTTCCTCCATACCATCCTCTTCGCTCATGATCTCTACCAAGGAGGTGATTCCTTGAAGGATACCTCAGAAGGGCCTCAAAATCTTCTTGAGATATTCCTTAGCAAACTCCTCAAAATCTTCCTTCCAGTTTGCACAAGCTTGTACAAAAGAATGTGGAATGTTTGTTGCTATATAACCCTGCTTTTCCAAAATTCCCTATAATGAGACCTCAACATTACTAGGGTCAATGGGACCCATTGTCTTAAGAATGAACTTCTTCATAGCCTCATTCTGCTCCATTAATATCTTTATCTTCTCCTCATCTTTGTCCATGAAACCAAGAACATGCTTTAGTCTGAGGGTAGCTAGAGTTTTACTCCCCTCTCTGGTTGGATCTCCCAAATCTACTTCCTCCAGCACGTAGTCATCTGGAGTAACTTCAGCTATACTAATGCTCATTATGAGAACAACCACCTATGCCTTCCATCTCCCCGCTTGATCTTGTGTGACATACGATAGTGTCCTTGCTCGGGTGCTAGATTGAGCTTGATGGAATGCTTGCCCTAGTGCCACCATAACTGTTTCATCATCTGTGTATACCATGATCCTTTGTGAACCAAGTGGGCTTTGAAAAGGCATTGAGAAGTTCATAAGGAGATGAGAGAGTAGAGGCAATCGAAGGGAGTTCTATCTCCATTTCTTCATGACCTTCCTCTTCTCCTCCTATTTCCTATTCTTCCATCACATTCAACTCTCCCTCTACATGTGCCTTGTCTTCCTTAGCTTTCTGCTCTTCCTCAGCTGTTTGCTCTCCTTCATCAACTTGTTTTTCTTCATCTGCTTGTTCATCTGATCCATCTTTCCCTTCTAACAACATTTCATCCATTGTTTTTGTTGCTTTCTTAGGCTCTTGAGACCCTTGTGCCAACATTTCTATGTGGGCCAATGATGGAGTGGATGCTCGAGAAGGAGGATTATGCATGGTAGGAGTTGGAGTTGGAGAAAAAAGGGGAGTGGGTGAAGGCATGAGCGGAGGAGGTGGAGTTGGCATGGGATCATGAAATGGTGGAGGCTCTGGAGGCAATGGAGTGGTTGATGGTGTTTGATGTGGAGGTGGGAGTGGAGTTTTAACTGGCTATGAAACCAAGGGAACTTGTGCAGCTACATCTTCCTCAAAAGTGACACCAATGGAAGAATCCCTTCCTGTCTCTATTCTTTCCTTTTTGACTTGAGCTATCACTTCCTTAATTGGTTCTTGAGACCCTTTTGGAGCTTCCTTTCCCATATTATCAGGAGGACTAGTGAACTATGTAGGGACATGATCTAAAGAATAAGACTATCTTGAAGGTGAAGCCCATTGCTTGCATTATTTAAAACCATGGAGCCCTTTGAAATCCATGATGTTGAATTCATCATCCCCTAGAGAGTCAAGATTTATTGGTTCCCCTTGGCTTGCTCCTTCATCATCCTCTAGATCATCTTCCATTATTCTTCTTTTCTTCATGAATCCTACGGACCAAGTTCTTCTACTAAGGGGTATTTGGTCCATATCATCTTCATCATCCTCCAAGAGGGTGTCCATTTGAGAAGGCATTGATCCTTTCTTCTATTTGTATACATTCCCTTTAATTACTCCAACTGGCTTAGGTCCCATTACCTTGAATCTTGGGGTTTTCTTTGTTGCAGTTGGAGACTCGTGACCACCGGAAGAAGAAACATTTGGAGGTGCTATGCTCCCTGTCATTTTGGTTTTAGTCTTCTTGGAAGGAGTAGCTAAGCCATATGTTGTAGGATGCTCATGCCTATAAAATATTTCTGGCTTTAAGGGCGTAACCTCTTTAAATTGTAGCTTGAGTACTTTCTCTCCTTTCTTCTTCTCTTTGGAGGGATGCTCTAATAGTTTCTTCATTGGCATAGGTTCCATATGAAATGGGTGGGTGATCCATGCTTTTGTTACCTTGATGACATGTCTAGCCTTGAAATTAATATCATCATTTTCATCTCTATCCACCTCTACATTCAGAATGGCCCTAGCATATACTTTGTCCTGATTGTAAATAGGATCTAAAATATCCTTGGAGTCAACTGCTTTCACCTTTAGAGGGATCTTTAATGATAAAGTGGTTTGCGCTAGCTCTAGATTCATCCTACAATAGTCACGGATCTTGACTTCATAGTCATCCACACAATTTATCCAATGGTCTTCAATATGTGGCTCATGTATATAGTGCCTTCCCATTATGTGACTGTACATACCAATTGGATCAAAATGGGCTCTTATGAGGTTGTATCTTGAAAGAGGGAATTCATCCCATTCAAAAGTTAGAGACTTGTAGATCTTCATATTAGGTACACAGTGGGGCCCTAAGGAAATTGGGAAATCCCAACAAGGTTTCTTCTTGTGTTGGATGTGCTAGTGAGCATCAAGCAATTGTCTTGCTATCTCCAATAGGACCACTCTATCAGAAGGATACCTGGGTAGCTTCTTAGGGGCCAGGGTGCATCCCACCACCTAGATGTATGTGAAGGTTCTGAAATGAATGTAAAATACCCTGAGGCCTTCACCTTAGTAGTAGCCTTAGTTGACATTCTCTTAGCATAGTCTCCCTCTATGGAGTGTATGATGGAAAATAAAAAGGAATCATTAACAATAAAGAAATCAGGGCTGTTGTGTGTGTAATACTCCTTCCTAACCAACTATGGATACATTGTGAATGGCAATGTGTTCAAATATCCCATAACACCAACCTTTTTCAACCCTGGGTATACTACTCTGGTGGCTAGTAGATACACAACATAAGATGTCATGTAGAAATGTGGGTTAGTCTTCACTCTGATCAGCTGTTCATCCAAATTGTCACTAAGGATAGTGGCCTAATCAAACCTTTCTTGCCTCTCCTTTATCTTTTTAATGAGAAGGATCATCCATGGTTCCAACTGAATAGACTTAGGTAGTCCATACACCCAATTGATCATGGTGATGGCTGCTTGGATGTATTCTTTCATGTACCCTCTTCTCCTATATATTCTATCCAACTTATTTTTGGGTAGGGGTTGTATAAGATATTCATTGTTTACTATGCCATGAGCTCATGAAACATCCTTGTTATAGAAATCCATCCCCTTGTTGATATGAAAGTTGTAAAATTTTTCAACTCCTTTTTACAAGTGGAAGACATCTTTGATATTATCTAGTCTTAGATCCAGAACCACTTCGCCCATGCTATTTTTCACCATTCTTTCATTAGTATGTAGTGACTAGCTAAAGTGTTAATCAGGTTAGATGACATGATGGAAATCATGTGTGCTGTAACATTTACCAAGGAACAATGCACTAATGAGGTGCAGTCTTTAGATCTTCCCACTAGTTGGGCACACTTAACTAGGTATTCATTCCAGTTGACGCTACTAATGTCAGTATCTGTGATCTCAGCATGTAGATTACTAACTTTGGAAGATAGATGGTAACACTTGGACTGGTACTTCATGGCTGGGGACATAACCTTTTCTACCATTTCTACAAAGAGAAAAGGATAGGAATTTGTGGACATGAAATTGCAGGGAAGAGAGGAACATCTCAAAAAAATTAAAGTGTTCTGACAAATTAAGCTTGAAAGAGCTCTGAAAAACCATTTTCAGCCTTTCTAACCTTTGGAGGTATGTGATCTCTAAAAGGGTGAAAGGGAAAAAGGGCTGAAATGCTGAAAGAGAGTTGGTTGAGTTGAAAATTTTCTTGTGATGTCCTTTTTTAGACTTCGGCAAATTGACGGTCTTGAAGTTTCAGAGGGTGAAACCCCTGAAACACTGAAGAGAGCCTTAGTCAAATTTGGAGAGTCTTCAGACTTCAGCGGTTTTGGCAAATCAGATGAAGGATTGTTTCAATGTGTGAAAACATCAAAACGTTGAAAGCTCTGGCACTTAGGAAAATTTGTCAAAGAAAGTCGAGAGTTTCAGACCATGAAAGTCTGAAACCCTGATGCCTGAAAAGCACCAAATCAAGGGTTTATGTCAAGACTTGAAAATGAGTCTGACAATGAGTTTGACCATGAACTCATGGCCAGGGGATCGAAGGGGACAACCTAATGATCCCCAAAGTGAGACCAGACCGCTAAAACACCTAAGATGCCTAACCCTAATGAATGATCAGAAACCTAGCTAGAACAACCTAAAACAAAAAAAAATCCTACCTAGACGACTGAAGACATCAAACCAAAGAAGGAACAAAAAAGGGGAAGAGAGGACACCAACCTCAAAGAAGCTAAATGACACAAAAGAGGTGAGAGTGAGGTGAAAAGAAGAAGAAAGATGCACCTAAAGCTCTAGAAATAATGAAAAACATAGAGAAGAAGTGAGGGAAAAGAACCCCCTTACCACCTTAAATAGGCGATCGATGGGTTTTTGTCAACCCCTCGCTGATCGGCCTTTCAGCCTTTTAGGGGTCTTAGACCTCTGAAAGTATGAAACACTGAAAGGCTTCAGGAATGCCAAGGCTTATCAACCCCTTTACACTTTCAGACGTTTCGCACTTTCAGACCTCTGAAAGTGCGAAATTGTGACATAGTGAAAAAACTAACAAATAGCTAGACTAAAAGAACAAAAGATAGAAAAGAAAAACCCTAAGGACAAGCTAAAAGAAGGGGGGGGCCCAAAGCCAAGAGGCAAGAAATAGGGGAGCGTGGTTTTGGACCCACAAAAAATAGCCCAACAAAGAAAGGGAAATGACCCAAGTATCCCAGAGCCATTCCACCTTGAGACAATCCCATCCTACGGTGAACTAGACAAAAATCCTTTAGCCATAATGATTATCTTAACATCATCAAGATTGAGGACATCATAAAATCCACATCTAGTGTGTGTTTATGTGCGTTCAAATTCCCTGGGAACCCTTTGCCTTAAGCTTCCACTAATTATCAACCAACCGTCATTAGATCATTGCCCATCGGTTTGAATTTAGCCTAGAGTCAATTTAACCTTCCCTTACTACAGATGAGCTTTATTCAAAATTTTAAACTTCTTTGAAGGGCTCTTAGACTTGACATATGTTAGCCTGAAACCTAGACCATTGTGTTCTAAATGGTTTTCTTATTTTTTTGTTCAACATCTGCTACTTTGGTATTCCTTTTGACTTTTATCAGGTATTATTTCTTTGCTCTCTCCTTTTTTTTTTGAAACTGGGGCAGCACTTAGGCTGTGCTACCCTAGCTTGGATCTTTCTTCCTTATTAATCTCATCTTTATGCATTCCTCCTTTTTTCTTTCTTTCTCTTTTTTTTTGAAACTAGGGCAACACTTAGGATGTGCTACCCTAGCTTGGAGCTTTCTTCATTATTAATCTCATCTTTATGCATTCCTCCTTTTTTCTTTATTGCTCTTTTCTTTTAGTCTATGTTCCAGTTAGGATAGTGTTCTAACTCCTAACCTCTTTTGTGACCATGGGCATTTTATAACTCCAACCAGAATCCTCTCATGAGAGGCTCATGACTCAGGATCCCTTTTAAATGTGTGTTAGTGTTGAGGATGGTTGGTTCTGATGAACCCTCTCAAGAACTCTAAAAATAATTGCCTTACTTATGATCTTTGTATCTAGCTTGTTGCAAGACAAAACTACATCAAAGGGTTTGAAAAAGAAAAACCTTTATCTCTTGCCCAGACCACCTGGTGCAGAACACTAAACTCGAGAAGCACCTACCCCTGCAAACAAAGACCCAATGAAAAGATGCAGATGACAAGACCCAAAAGAAAACAAAAGAAAAAGACCCTAAAAAACAAGAATGTACAAAATTATACAATGGCCAGTCAAGACCCAAAGTAGTGCTTGAGAAACTGGCCATTGGCTGGTAATGGGACCAATTCTTCATCAAGGGAACTAATCTGAAAAGTATTTTCTCCTTGAATTTCTACACTCTGGAAAGGGCCTATCGACATACGTTGAAATTTGGTGTGGCTGCCTGGTTTCTCTTTTGCCTTATCCCACATTAGAACTAGATTAGAAATCCTAAAGGCCTTTATTTTTGCTCTTTTGTCAAACCAACGCTTGACCATAACTTGATGTTTGGCCACATGCTCCAGAGCCATAGTCCTTTTCTCCTCAAGATCTAGTAAGTTCATAAGGTGAATCTGCACCCGATCCTCACCCTTGATGTATTGATCCATAAATCTCAGAATTGGTATTTTTAGGTTCATCAGAAAAACTAGTTGTAGACCATAGACCAGTTGGTGGGGAGAGGTTCCTAAGCCATTCTTGATTCTTACGTGATCAATCCATAGGGCATATTTTAATTGAGTGTGCCAATCTCTAGGATTATCATCCAAGAGGCATTTGATTACTATGATTAAGTTCTTGTTGGTTGATTCAGCAACTCCATTCCCTTGCGGATAGTAATTGGATGAGAATTTGAGAATTGCCTAGTTCTCGAAGGCCCATTGAATGAAAGATGCAGAAGAGAAATAAGGGGCGTTGTCACACACCAAAAAGAAAGGCATGCCAAACCTCGTGATGATGAACTCTTCTAGGAACTTGGTTATCACCTCAGTAGTACATTTTTTTAGAACTTGTGCCTCTATCCAACATGTACAATAATTGGTTGCAGTCAAGATGTACCGATGCCCTATAGATGATGGAGGATTAATCATTCCCACAAAATCTAGACTCCATTGGGTGCATGGACGTACCTCATAAATTGGTTGTAGGGCCATTGCCTGATGTCTCTCATGAATGACACTGGTCTGAAAAATATGACAAGAGCGCACATGCTCATGAGTGTCTTTGAGAAAAGTTGGCAAGTAATAGCGAGATCTTAATATTTGATGGGCCGTGGCTTCTGCTGATCCATCCCTAGTACCGTACCTATCATGAAATTCTATGAGAGCTTGCTTGGCTTCTATCCGATCTAAACAACGTAGATAGAGGCCATCATAATTGGGCTTGTAGAGCTTCCCATTTTTCAACATGTATGAACTACTTTTATTCTTTAGTCCTCTCCTCTGTGAATCATTCAATCCCTCTAGGCAATAGTTTTGCAACAAATAATAAACTATGTCTTGATACTAGATATCAGTGACCACTCCTTCGTTGGTGTACACTTGGCACACCAAAACCTACTCTATTTCTACCATCATCTTGGTAAGACCTTGACCTCTCACTAATTTCATTGGTTGGATCTTGATGTCAAACTCTTGTAGTATTTCCATCAACTTCCCTCTTCATTCTCCCAGTTTGTTTTGCATTAGCAAGGATTTGACTGCTGGATCTGGAACAATAGAATTAACCTTACTCTGGAGGATGTAGTGTTTGAATTTCTTAATGGCCTTGACCAAGGAAAAAGATTGTTTGTCAAGATTTGGGTACTTGAGTTCTGCATTCTTTAGAGGATAGCTCATGAAAGCTATCGATCATTCATCCTCTCCTTCCTTCTTCTATGTGAGGATCCCTGCACAAGAGTGCTCTGATGCAAATGAATAAATCTTGAATGGTAGAAGATAATCAAGGCTAACCAGAACTGGAGCAGTGGCAATGGATGTCTTAATTTCTTCAAAGGATTCTTTAGCTGGAGTGCTCCACTCAATCTTAGCATCCTTCTTTAACATATCATTCAAGGAATGCACTATCTCTACAAATCCACTAATGAACTTTTTGACAAAGTTGATTTTCCTGAAGAATAATTTCAAATCCTTCTTGCTATTTGGGGAAACCAATTTGAGAATAGCCTCAATTCTCTTTGGGTCAATTGAGATGCCTGTCTTAGATATGATGTGCCTGAGAAGTTTGCCTTGGGTTACTCCAAAGACACACTTCTTAGGATTTAGTGAGATTCTGTAACATTGACACCTTTTCAAGTCTTTTCATAGATCTTCAATATGGTCCATATGGTTCCTAGAGAAAACTATGAGGTCATCCATATAGATGACAATGCATTTGTTGACCAGGCCTTTGAATGCCTCATCCATGGCCCATTGGAAAGTGGCTCCTACGTTGATCAAACCAAAATGCATACGATGATAAGCAAATGTCCCCTACTTCATTGTAAAAGCTATTTTCAGGTGATCTTCTTCTTTTACCATGACCTAGTTGTACCCGGAGTAACCTTCTAGGAAAGACATCATTTGGGAATTGTTAACCACCTGCAATACTTCATCAAGGGATGACAATGGGTAGTTGTCTTTTTGAGAGGACCTGTTTAGATTTTGGAAATCTACACAGATCCGCACCTCTCCACTTTTCTTTCTCACTGGGATGAGGTTTTCTACCCAATTTGAATGTCAGATAGGGAAAATAATTGTGGCATCCAACAAATTTTGTACCTCCTTTTGGATTATTGGTTCGATCAGAGGGTTCACCGGCCTTTATCTTTGGTGAAAGGGCTTAGCATTTGGGTTCAAAGGGATGTTGTGCACAATAATGTTGGGATCATAAATTTTCAAGTCTTCATAACTCCAAGCTATGACATCTTTGTATTCTATGAGCAGTTCTAGAATCCGCTTCTTCTCTTCAGCTATTCTAACCTTCCCAATATAGACTTCTCTGGGTTCCAACTGTGTACCCAAGTTCTAGAGCTTGCAATCATTACCTCCTATCGTAGGTGTCTTTCCTCTTTCCTGAGCATGTTCATCTTTATAAAAAATCCTTTCCAAGGATACCATTCCCTTTGGAATGGAGTTAGTCTTCAAATTTAAGATCCCTAAGTCATCTGATTCTTCCATTTCATCCTCTTCTTCATCAATGCTTTGTTTGACAAATATTCTTACATTCATGATAAACTCCAGTATCTATTGATCATCTTGGAATACCTAGAAATTTTTAATATTATTTGGGATAGCTGGCATGACCATGAACTCAATAGATAATTTCTTTAGTTTAGATTTTTCTAGTGGTTGTAAAGAGCTTGCCGACACTGCCAAAGCATCATCAATAAAATTCCATCTTCTTGGGACACTTTGGATGTTAAAAGCTTTGAAATATTTGATTAGGTCCCAAATGCAATTTCATTAGTATGCCAATCGCTTGCCAATGCATGAATACTGACTCCAAATCTGTCAGACTATCAACTATGAGTCACCTTCTACAACTAATGCTTTCACCTTCTTCTCATGTGCCATGAGAAGACCTTGAACTAGAGCCTCGTACTCGATGACATTGTTGGTACAGTAAAATTGCAGCCAATAGGTAGCGTAGTATGAACCCCCACAATGATTCGACCAATTCAATTCCAACTCTTACTCCTTGTTTACACTTTGAGCTATCAAACTGAAGTTTCCAGACAGGCTGATTCTTATGGGAAGATGATTTGACTTGGACTTTTGAAGTCACCTTGGGCAGATGTTCATTGTCTTGGGGTTCAACAAGGGTTTCAGGTGGTGATAGGTTCTCTGTACCTGGGACCTCCAAGTTCTCTTTGTTTGAGTATTCTCTTTTGGAAAGGGGAACCCATTTCATCCTTTGTTTTTCTTTCGCATCATGCCAGACTTCATGGCATGGAGGTAGGAAACTATCATTAGAAGAGCTACATTCCTCTTGTATAAGGCCTTTAGCCATGGGAACCTGAGGTTGCTCACAAAGAGGAGATCTATCCTCACTTGAATGTGTCATCATGTCCTTTGTAAGTTGGGGTGAGCCAGACATTTGGCTCATTACTTGGATCACCGCATCTTGGCAATCTTGGCATGTAAACTCTGAGTGATTTGTCTGGTGGAGGCGACAATACCCTGGTAGCATCAGTATGTTTGGGTCAACATATTTTCCAAGATGTCTCATATTTTTCATCATAACCCCTATGAAATCTGTGAGAATCTCCTCAGGAATTTGGGTACTCACCAACCCTTGGATTGGGCTATCGTTTGAGCGCTCTTCCTCTTTAAGATGGAATGTGAAAGCTTTATCAAACCAATACACCCCTAGGTCATCTTTTGAGAGAAAAAATTCATTTGGGGCATTGTAATCAGTTATCATTTGTTTGAGTTTGGGCTCCGCATCAATCTTGATTTGGTTGTTAAGCCCCTTCCATGGTAGCCAAAGTTGCGTAAAGTTTGTGGAGAACCAACCTCTCAATGATCGGGTCCACTCTCTACTCAGCAACATTCCATATGTTTCTAGGATGTCCACCACATGTATGTCAATGCAATCCTAGATTTTGGGGTCAACAGTCAATTGTATGCATGTATCCTTCAAGACCCCTATGACTTTGATGTCTGTTTTGTCAAGTTGGATCACAACCCTATTGTTCGGTTGAGAACTCATCCCTAGCCGGTGGCATATGGATAACATCATGATGTTACAAGAAGCTCTTTAATTGATCAAACAATTATGAAAGTTTTTTCCAAAGATCTTGAGGCTAAGCAAGAATGGGGGTACTTCTACCCTATCCTTGAACATATTCAACATCATCTCAGTTGCATTTACATTGGATGCATTTCTAGTGTTATTGTTGGACAAGGCCGATCTGGAATGATCCAGTGATCTCAGGAGGGCTTATCTTTGGGAAGGAAAAATTTCCAACATGTCATATATTGATATATTAGTTCTAAATTTCTTTAGTTCCTCCACTACACTATATTTTTCATTGGCCCAGGCTAGATTCTTTAGCAGAGTGGGTTGATGTTGTACTGCCGGAGCGACATTGGCAGTGGGGCCTAGAAGAGGTATAGGATTGTTTCTATCTCATGGATAAGGTTGAGTGGGCTGCATTCCTAGGGGAATTTCATTAGTCAGAGGTTCTCTTTTTCTCCTTAGATTATAAGTGTTTTTGTTGTTATTCTGAAATGTATGGATCTCAGAGTACTCTGACTGACTTTCTTGATTGAAAGGGAAGGCACAATATTCTTCCATTGTGTTATCAGTAGGACCTCCACCCATCCTTGGCTCATATGAATCAAAGACCATGGGACTGAAATGGGTCTAAGAATTATCAGGATCTTGTTTTTGTTGGTTGTCAAACTCCCTCCTGTACTCATTATCTGGTTGGTGTGTGTTGGGAGCTTGAGTAAAATTAACCTCTGATGAGTTGAAGACATTGGCATTGTCAGAGGGTATGCTATCATTATTTGGATGTGTGTTCCATGTTTTATTCATTCTTTGCTGACTCAATTTCTCATCTTGAGAAGCATTCCCATAACCTCCACCATTATTTTTATTGTTGTTCTAAATGCCATAGTTGTGGTTTTGGTTTTGGGAGTAAGTGTTTGGGGCAACAGTCAGACATTGGTAGTTTCCCTAGTTCTAAGGTGGATTAAGCCTCATCCTGGTGATCTCCCCTGTCAACTGGGACAACATCTTTTTCATGGCATCCAACTCATTCACTAGAGCATGGTCCAACTCCTTTGGGACATCAACCTTCTATTCACATAGAGCTGCCTTGTGCTTATCATATTTGAGGTAAGTGATGGCGAGTGGTGGGGAAAAAAGGTATGGAGCTAGGACTAGATTGAGCCTTGGGGTGTGTTGCACCAGGAATTGATTATTTTCTATGAACAAACTAGTCATAGAAGCATTCCCTAATGCTAGAGGAATACCATAATTTCCACCTACTTGCGGATCCATCTATTAGGTAAATGTGATAGCCTCATTACACACTTTTTCTAGAGTGTCTATGTCACCTAGGGGAAGCCTTTTCAAGAATATGGATGTTAGTGGGTCTAAGTCATGTAGGTACACTTGTATAGTAGCCCCAACTTGTATAGTATAAGAAGCCTCAAGCTTCTGATACATTTTATGAAAATGGTGATTGAACATGGTAATTGGTTCATTGTGATCTTTTCTCACCGATATGAACTAGTAGTGAAGATTAGACGGATCCACATATAGCTTGAACTAATTTAGGAACTTGGTTTCAAATTCCACCCATGTGGTGGTGGATCCTCATGGAAAATTTAGATACCAATTGTAAGCAAATTCCCCCAATGTGTAGGGGAAAAGGTGACACACGACATCTTGATGAGCAATCTCCTTGTGATTGCACAATTCTTTGAATGCAAAAATGTGTTCCTTTGCTATCTTGGATTCTCCATAGATGAAATGTGGACATAATTTATCAGGATTCTTGGGTAGCTCATGGAGCTATCCTTGTAGGTCCAATGGGGAGCTTTGAGCATTTGCAAAAAAGGCCATTGGAGCTGGTGGTAGAGCAACAGCAGGTGGGGTAGCAATGTGTGGAAGTGGGGTAAGATTAGATTGATGTGCAACATCTTCTCCTTGCTTTGTTCTATTTTTGCGTGGTCTGTGAAATTCTCTAAGTTCAAGGAATTATCCTTTGTTTGGTGAAGATATGAGGACTCGTTCAAACCTTTCAGGAGAGAACGATCCAATATTCTGGGGTCTCCCTTTTAAGGGCCCTCCTTCTAGTGCCACTTCTATTGAGTGTCATTTTTACATGAGACAACTGCTAGGAATTTACACGAGAAAATTCCCCTCTTGGAAGAATGATGTGAATCAATCTCAAGGTTCCCTCTGGGTTGGGTCTCAACCACTTGGATAGCTCAATTGAAGATAAATGTGAATCTCTTAACAAGGAGGCCTTTTCTGGTTTGTATATCAAAGAAGCCTACAAAACAAACTTTAAAATACCACAATGTTTCTCTTTTTGGATTTTTTCAGATTTTAGAATGAAAATAATGTTAATCTAACTAATCTACCGTAATTATTTTTGCAAAGAAAAGTAAGAAGTAGGGTGACAAGAATGTGAAAGAAATTACTGAAAAGAAACTAATGGACATAAATCAATACCACACCACTTTGCAAATTAAAAGACTGAGAAGATGAAAAAACCCATGAAACAAAGATCAGAATAAATCACAATCTTTAGCTAGGTAGATGCAATCATCAACAGAAATGAACGTAGATGTATGATAAGCCAAAAATCATTGAATCATGAAGCCACCATAGATGTGCGCACACGTGAGACAAGTTTATCTTAAAATCACCAAAAGGAAAATCTTCTCGATAATTCATCACAACAAAGTAGTATAACACTAGCAAACACGAAACTAAGAATCGTAGATTTAAAACCACCACACAATCAATTGGCTCTTTGAAATAAATGAATGAGAAATTCACACATTCACAAATCTCTTAAAGATAGTAGAAATATCACACTATGAATGAAGCACCAATTGTATATATTGCATTAATGATCAAATCAACCCTCATTACATTGCATTCTTACAATTTATAGAGTTGTGCTCTTATTTTCATAGCTAGGGTTTCGAATACATCTAAAACTTGGAAATAAATCTAAACTAAAGATTACATTAATGAAAATATCTCTAAAACTTAGTTAAACTACCCTAGCATGGAATTAAACCTCATGCATTACAAAACTTGAGAAAATTATGCATCAAACAACTTGAAAATGAAGTTGGAACTCGTGCGTGCCCTTCATATAACTTTACGATCCTACCCTTAATCCTTGGTTGCATCTTCTCCATGTGGACTCAACTAAAAGAGACCCCAAAATCATGTAGGAACAATCCCATAAAGAGGCCTAGTTGACTAAAAAATCAAGTTTGAGATAAAAAAACCAAGCTTAAAAAATGACTAAGTGTCAAGTCCTCTTTTCCCAAATTTTGGACTTCATAATTTTAGAGGATGAAAAATCTCTAGGGCCGAAAGGCCAAAAAACAAGCTTTGCAAAAATGGTTAAGTACAAAACTGCCTTTTCTCTGCATCAAATTTGGTTAAGTCCAGACTGGACACTCACTGGCTAGGGAGTACTTCTAGATGTGCTTTGCGGAACCTGTCCACAATCTCCAACACTTCTTCAAAGTTAGCCATTTTTACCTCCTAGAGAAGTTCCTGTTGTTTCTTTCAGAAGGAAACAAATTCTAGTGCAAACTCTCGTATCTCCTCTTCTCGAGATAAATTTTTTTGGATTTCCTCCTTTTGATAAAACATTTGCTGGAGGTCTTCTTTTGTCTTAACTCCTTTGAATATCCCCAAGTACTAATTGATAATTACATTCACATAATTCATAGTTTTTTCATCATCTTCATCATACAAATCTAATCCAGTCTATCGAAGAACTTATGCATCTCTCTTATAAAGAGCATACTATCATCTCTCCTTTTATCCATTCTTTTAAGTACCTTTGCAAAGATAGTCAATGCTCCAGTTATATCCTCGATCCATTTCTCAAAATTATCTAGCTCAAATCCTTCATACACCTTTACCATAACTTGGAAGCATTGCTTCCTTATTATTATAAGGTCATCCAACACCTTCTACCACTCCATAGCATCCTCTTCACTCATGATCTCTACCAAGGATGTGATTCCTTGAAGGATACCTCAGAAGGGCCTCAAAATATTCTTGAGAGATTCCTTAGCAAACTCCTCAAAATCTTCCTTCCATTCTGCACAAGCCTATACAAAAGAATGTGGAATGTTTATTGATATATCACCCTTCTTTTCCAAAATTTCTTGTAATGAGGCCTCAGGGTTACTAGGGTCAATTGGACCCACTTTCCTAAAAATGAACTTCTTCATAGCCTCATTCTACTACATTAATGTATTTATCTTCTCCTCATCTTTGTCCATGAAACCAAGAGCATGCTTTAGTCTGAGGGTAGCTAGATTTTTACTCCCCTCTCTGGTTGGCTCTCCCAAATCTACTTCCTCTAGCACGTAGTCATTTGGAGTAACTTTAGTTGTACTGATGCTCATCATAGGAACAACCACCTGTGTCTTCCATCTCCCTACTTGATCTTGTGTGACATACAACAATGTCCTTGCTCAGGTGCTAGATTGAGCTTGATGGAATGCTCACCCTAGTGCCACCATATCTATTTCATCATCTATGTATACCCTAGTCCTTGGCTAAATTTCCTTTATGAACCAAGTGGGGTTTGAAAAGGTGTTGAGTGGTTCATAATGAGCTAAGAGAGTCGAGGAATCACAGGGAGTTCTATCTCCATTTCTTCATGACCTTCCTCTTCTCCTCCTATTTCTTGTTCTTCCATCACATTCAACTCTCCCTCCTCACATGCCTGCTCTTCCTTAGTTATCTTCTCTTCCTAGGCTATTTGCTTTTCCTCAACTATCTTGTCTTCCTCAGCTATTTGCTCTCCTTCATCAACTTGTTTTTCTTCATCTGCTTTTTCATATGATCCATCCTGCCATTCTGACAACATTACATCCATTATTTCCATTTCTTTCTTTGGTTCTAAAGACCCTTGTGCCAACATTTCTATGTTGGCCAATGATGGAGCGGGTGCTCAAGAAGGAGGATTTTGCATTGTCGGAGTTGGAGTTGGATCAACAAGGGGAGTGGGTGAAGGCATGAGCAGAGGAGGCAGAGTTGGCATGGGATCATGAAATGGTGGAGGCTGTGGAGGTAACATAGTGGTTTGAAAAGGAGGTGGAAGCGAAGTGTTTGATGGTGTTTGATGTGGAGGCGGAAGTGGAATTTGAACTAGCTGCGAAACCAAGGGAACTTGTGCAACTACATCTTCCTTAGAAGTGACACCAATGGAAGAATCCCTTCCCGTCTCTGCTATTTCCTTTTGGACCTCAGCTATCACTTCCTCAATTGGTTCTTGAGACCCTTGTGGAGCTTCCTTTCCCATATTATCAGGAGGACTAGTGAATTGTGTAGGGACAAGATGTAAAGAATAAGACTGTCTTGAAGGTGAAGCCTGTTGCTCAGATTCTTTAAAACCATGGAGCCCTTCAAAATCAATGATGTTGAATTCATCATCCCCTAGAGTGTCAAGATTTATTGGTTCCCATTAGGTTTCCCCTTTAGCATCCTCTAGATCATCTTCCATTATTCTTCTTTTCTTCATGGATCTTACAGACCAGGTTCTTCTACTAAGGGGTATTTGGTCCATATCATCTTCATCATCCTCCAAGAGGGTGTCCATCTAAGTAGGCCTTGAGCCTTTCTTCTATTTGTATACATTCCCTTTAATCACTCCAACTGGCTTAGGTCTTGTTACCTTGAAACTTGGGGTTTTCTTTGTTGCACTTGGAGACTCATGACTATTGGAAGAAGGAACATCTAGAGGTGCTATGCTCCCTATCATTCTAGTTTTAGTCTTCTTGGAATGAATAACTGATCCATATGCTATAGGACACTCATGCCTATAAACCATCTCTAGCTTTAAGGGTGCAACCTCTTTAAATTGTGGCTTTAGTACTTTCTCTCCTTTCTTCTTCTTCTCTTTGGAGGGCTGCTCTAGTAGTTGCTTCATTGGCACATGTTTCATATGAAATGGGTGGCCGATCCATGCTTTTGTTACCTTGATGACATGCGTGGCCTTGAAATTAATATCATCATTTTCATCTCTATCTACCTCTGCATTCAGAATGGCCCTAGCATATACTTTGTCTTGATTGTAAATAGGATCTAAAATATCCTTGGAGTCAACTGCTTTCACCTTTGGAGGGATCTTTAATGATAAAGCGGTTTGTGCCAGTTCCAGACTCATCCGACTATAGTCATGGATCCTGACTTCATAGTCATCGACACAATTTATCCAATGATCTTCAATATGTGTCTCATATATATAGTGCCTTCTCATTATGTGTCTGTATGTACCAATTGGATCAAAATGGGCTCTTTTGAGGTTGTAGCTCAGCAAAGGGAATTCATCCCATTCGAAAGTCAGAGACTTGCAGATCTTAATATAAGGTACACAATGGGACCCTATGGAAATTGGGAAATCCCAACAGTGTTTCTTCCTTTGTCGGATGTGCTCATGAGCATTAGACAATTGTCTTTCTATCTCCAATAGGACCACTGTATCAGAAGGATACTTGGGTAGCTTCTTAGGGGCCAAGATGCATCCCGCCACTCAGATGTATGTGAAGGTTCTGAACTAGATGTAAAATGCCCTGAGGGCCTTCACCTTAGCAGGAGCCTTAGTTGATATTCTCTTAACATAGTCTCCCTCTATGGAGCATATGATGGAAAATACAAAGGCATCATTAATAATATGGAAATTAGGACTGTTGTGTGTGTAATAATCCTTCCTCACCAACTATGGATACATTATGAATGGCCATGTGTTAAAATCTCCCATAACACCAACCTTTGTTAACCCTGGGTATATTGCTTTGGTAGCCAATAGATACACAACATAAGATGTCATGTAGAAATGTGGGTTAGTCTTCACTTTGATCAGTTGTTCATCCAAATTGTCACTAAGGATAGTGGCCCAATCAAACCTTGCCTGCCCCTCCTTTATCTTCTCAATGAGTAGGATCATCCATGGTTCCAACTGAATAGACTTAGGTAGTCCATACACCTAACTAATCATGGTGATGGCCATTTGGATGTCTTCTTTCATGTATCCTCTTCTCATATCTATTCTATCCAACTTGTTTTTGGGCAGGGGTTGTATAAGATATCCGTTGTTTACTATGCCATGAGCTCATGAAACATCCTTGTTATAGAACTCCATCCCCTTGTTGATATGAAAGTTGTAAAATTTTTCAACCCCTTTTTTCAAGTGGAAGACATCTTCGATATTATTTGGACTTAGATCTAGAACCACTTCTCCCATGCTATTTTTCACCATTCTTTCATCAGGTACGTAGTGACTGGCTAAAGTGTTAATTAGGTCAGATGACAGGATGGAAACTAGGTGTGCTACAACATTTACCAAGGAAAAATGGACTAATGAGGTGCAATCTTTAGATCTTCCCACTGGTTGGGCACACTTAATCGGGTATTCATTCCAGTTGACGCTACCAATGTTAGTATTTGTGATCTCAGCATGTAGATTACTAACTTTGGAAGGTGGATGATAACCCTTGAACTAGTACTTCATGGCCGGGGACATAACCTTTTCTACCATTTCTGCAAAGGGAAAAGGACATGAATCAGTGGACATGAAATTGTAGGAAGAGAGGAACATCTCAAAAAAATTAAAATATTCTGACAAATTAAGTTTGAAAGAGCTCTGAAAAACCTTTTTCAGCCTTTTGAACCTTTAGAGGTACATAACCTCCAAAAGGCTGAAAGGGCCAAAATGCTAAAAGATCTGGCACTTAGGAAAATTTGCTGAATAAAGTCAAGAGTTTTAGACCACAAAATTTTGAAACCCTGATGCCCAAAAAGTGCCAAAATGAGGGTTTATGTTGAGACTCAAAAATAATTCTGACAACGAGTTTGACCACAAACTTGTGGCCAGGGGATTGAAGGGGACAACCTCACGATCCCAAAAGAAAGACCAGACTGCTAAAATACCTAAGATGGCTAACCCTAATGACTGACCAAAAACCTAGCTAGATGAACCTAAAACAAAAAAAAAACCCTACCTAGACGACTGAAGACAACAAACCAAAGAAGGAAAAAAAAAGGGGAAGAGAGGACACCAACCTCAAAGAAGCTGAATGAAAACAACGAGGTGAGAGTGAGGTTAAAAGTAGAAGATATATGCACATAAAGCTCTAGAAATGACAAAAAGCCCAAAGAAGAAGTGAGGGAAAAGAACCCCCTTACCGCCTTATATAGGCGATCGGCGGGTAACGTCAACCCCCTGCCGATCAGCCTTTTGGCCTTTTAGGGGTCTCAGACCTTCGAAAGTCTGAAAGGCTTCAGGAATGCCAAGGCTTATTGACCCCTTTGCACTTTCAAACATTTCGCACTTTCAGACCTCTGAAAGTGCAAAAGTGTGACACAACGAAAAAACTAACAAACAACTAGACTAAAAGAATAAAAGACAAACAAGCAAAACCCTAAGGACAAGCTAAAAGAAGTTGGGGCCCCGAAGGTAAGAGGAAATAAATAGGGGAGTGTGGTTGTGGACCCACAACAGAATAATACTAAAATAATTGATATGTTTGTGGCTACAATCCTCCATGTAGATAGGGATAAGGCGACGATAAGAGATCTTTGTAACATCATGTTTAAGAAATTCCTCTTGAATGAGTTAGATGTTGTCTTGCAAAATATTTATGACAATCTATGTATGTTCAATCATAATGAATATGGGATTAGTAATAGCACTATTCGAGTTTATCCCATTTTGATCATCAAGGATTTCATTAGTTTTCAGAAGAGACTTCCTACTATTTAGAGGAACTAGATGTTTTGCCTGAATGTGATGCAGGTTATGATTTTCTATGAATGGAAGGGAATTGATTGGTTCTTAAAGGTAGAAAATATTGATCATTGTGATGAAAAGAAAGATAATGCTCAGGGTTAGTAGGGTATAATATAGATATCCTAGGATTTTTCCCTTTTATTAATATTAGTAGGTAGGTTTTGCTATAGTTTTTATAATAACGGTATGGATTTGATGTAGGTTTTCCTCTGATTTGGCAGAAGACATAAACTTTTAAGATATTTTTGAAATACTATTATTAAAAATATGGCTACAAATGTTTAAGACCGGATATAATTTTATATAGTTATATATCTTTGTGTTTAATACTGTGTTTTAAGTATTGATTTTATGGATTTTCTAAATATGGTTTCTAGGTTATATATTTTTAGCTCAGTTTAATCCTAATTTATCTCCTTATAGTAAGATATAAATTCAAATAAGTAAAATATCTTTCTATAATTGTCATGTAGATATGGAAGGGTCAGACTCTAGCAGAAAGATTTATCTTATTCATAATAATTAGTTTCTATAACATCACTAATTCTTTAAGGAAATGAAATGTTCTGAATTCTTCTAATCATAAGGATTCCCTGCTTGTAGATCTTTATAAAGTTTACCCTTTCTCCTTCCATGTTAGGACCTCTCTCCCTTTCCACACTATGAATACCCCCATTAATCTTTGTGTCCCAAAGAATCAGGTGGCCTTCAATGTAGCCATTAATAGGCCAAGACTTAAAAAGATTATGATTTCTTCCCATTTCTTGGTAGTTAAGAGCTATTTTTAGGATTCTGGGTAGAGAATAATTTTCTAACATAGATAGATATAGAGCTAATTCAGATATCCTAGCTATGTTCATTGCCTTAGAAATACAAGTGGATCTAGACAAACATGCCATAGGATGGCTTTGTAGGCGTATCTTCAAATAGAAGTATCTAGGTGATTTAGATTTAGTGATTAATAATAGTAGGGGTAATCTAACCATTCCTAAACTAAGATTTTATGATTCCCCACTAATCGGTGGTAGACCTGTCCCCTCCCTCCCTATCTTAATTATAGATGATTTGGATACCTTTGGGAACATATGTCCTTCCATCAAATGTAATCTAAACTTTTTTTTTCACTTCCTACATATTAGAAGGCCATAAGAGGATGAATGGTTTGACATTTTCATTCAAGCTGATGGGGTTGGCAATTGGGGATGGGAAGAGGAATAGAATTATGATTCAAATAGCTCTGAGACTACGAAAGATATCAAGGAAGCTCATATGTGAAATAGATATTTTCCTTTGGATTCCATGCTAATTTTCTTATTTTTTGTTATGTATCTTGCAATAGATTTCCTTTTGTATATTTTGTGACTGTGTCAAATTTTAGTAGATTTGGTTGGACTCGTTTATGGTATATCTTTGTAAGGTTTTTTGTTATAAAGTATTTCTAAGTTTCTCATGATTTTTTAGATTCTTGTATATCTTTGAATACACAGAGGAAGTATCATAATTATCTATAAAAATAGATTCTTAATCCTAAATTAGGTATGCAACTTCAATAACTAGGGACAATTGTTGGGATTTTAAAGTTATTGAAAATAAATATTGATATGGGTTTCTTTAGCCTTGTTTATAAATGGTCGTTAACTATTTATAAGAAATATTTCATTATAGATATGATCTGTTGATGGTATGTGTCTATTTACACACACACACACACACACACACATTAGGCAGAGATATTCTAGAATCATTATGGGATTATCTACCCAAAATTTGTAGAAAACTGGATTTCTACTTCTCTTTATGAGATTGGGAGATTAAGAAAGACCCTAACTGCAATGGATAAGGAGATCCTACTCTAGAATAGATGGATGATTGACCTATAGAAGAAAGGGTTATAAGAATACTAATTTTATGTTGAAATGATAAATTTGTTATCAAGCTTAAATTGATTAAGAAGTTTATGTCCTCTCCATAATAGTAGTTATGGAATGATCATAAATTTACAAATTTTATTTAAAATTTAATAACTAACAGATCTGATGCTGTAAGGATATATGTATTCACCTTTTGAGCATTAAAGTAAGGGAACCTATGATAATGCCTTGGGATAGGGAAGTATATATAAGTATATATACAAATACATTTTCCTTATAAAAGGATAATGATCTTTCACAAACAAGGAAAGCATAATGTTTGCAATACCCCTTAGATGTCTCGAATTGGCATTCATCCACCTTTCAGCTAGCTATGTAGTCTTGACAATCTCTTAACCAAGTGTCTCCACATTAAGAGATTATAAGGCTCCAATAGCTTAAGGAAAAGTGAATCAACATTCTGTTAAATCTAAATCATATTGATCATTAATAAATATTTCAAAGATTGTAGTCAACAAATATGGTATAAAAATATGTAATCTCTCTATGATTAAAAAATTCCTTTTGGTTTCTTTTATATTTAAAACTAATTCGGTGATCTTAGTCATGAAGGATAAGTGATGCAGGTATCAAGCAAGTTGTTGGAAGAAAAAACAACACAAATTCAGATCTTTTAAGGGAAAAAGAGAGGAATTTCAACACCTAAATTAAAAAGGTAATGTAACAACGACATTTTCATAACTATATGAAACAATTATGTAAATGAGAGAATTCCCTCATAACTATTATGTAACTCTTTATTTTGGATATATGTCCCCGAAAAGACTAGAGGTTTTTTTCTCCATTCTTTCTTACCAGTACCCACATTGAATGGAGAATCAAAATGTAATAAAATTTATGTATCAATAAAAGTTATTGGCTATGGCCTTTTACTGATTAAAAAAATCTAAATGATCAAATAGAAATAAATAATTTCAAAGCAAACCATTCAACACTTTGAAGCTTCTATTGCTTCTCTTCTCTTTGTTGAGGTATGACACTCAGCTGTGATTCTGGTAGCACCTTGACTCAAAGATTCAAGAAATTATGATACTCTGATAATAAAAAGGTATAAGTTCAATGCAGGATTCAGAGATGAAAATGTAAGAGATGAGGGTTTCTTATATAGAAATTATGATTTGAATGGGCGATCAAGATTGATTTGAGAAAAATAGATTGAATGGACAAGATAATTAAGAATCGAAAAGATTTGGGTAACTTTCCAAAATAAAAGATTTAATTCCAATTTAACTCAAAAAGTGGAGAGTTATTTAGGAAATAAAGAAGAGGATAAAGATGAGAGGATTTTTTGGATTTTTGAAAGATAAAAGTTTCTAAAATTGGATTTTGAGAAAAGAATTGATTTTTTATTAAAAAATGATTTGATTTTGTTTTTCTCAATTTATGAGGATTTTGAATTTTTAGAAATTATGATTGCCTCATATTTTTTATTTTTCTATTTTTTGAAAGATTTAATTGAATTGAAAATTTAATTAAAGAGAAATATCAAATTAGAATGAAATTAAATAAAATTAATTAGAAATGAAATTATAATAAATTGAGATGAAATTGGAATTAAATTAATTTTAGGAATTAATTTAATCAAGAGGCATAAATCAGTTAATTTAAATAATTAATAATATTTATTTAAACTATGGGACTTTAGAAATTAAATTAAATTAACTAGTAAAGACTAAATTAAATAATATTAATTATTTAATTAATATAATGAGAATGATTAAGTGATTCAAAGATTCAATTTTAGAAGAATGCAAATGATTAATTAACGATTAAAGAACCATTAATTAATAGAGGAATAATTAGTGCATTAAATGTGAATTCGCAAGTGTGTCCATTTTTTGGTATCTACACCTAGAAATCTTGCATCAACCAAAAATCTTTCCCTCTTAGTTTTCTTGCAGTTTGTTCTTGTTGTTCATTTTCTATGTTTTGTATTGTGATCCGTCTAGTTGGCTCCTTATCTTATGTGATCCTTGTGTTGTGATCTAGGCATCACAGAGATCCTATGTCTAACTTCGTAGCTCAATCTGATGTTTCCAGATGAAGTTATCTTATGATAGGCCTGGTCTTATATTACTTTCCTGTTCTAATGGTTAGGTTGGCAAGATTCAGCTTAGGATGGAGATTCACATTATCCAAAGCTTCATGGTGTATCATTCTATGTTCTTATTGTTGGAAAGTTGACTATACTGATGTATATGACTTTATTTAGTGTTTTCATTATGGCAACAAAGTCATATGAAGTTTTGAAGTCAGCGCATAATGTAGAAGATCAGAAATATGGCTAAGTATGGAAGATTGGATAGTTAACAAAGCACCAGGTGAATAGAGCATCATCACATGTGCGTATGATAGAATTATGACATGCGCCCTTGAAGATAATCTTCTAAGTACGTATTCATGCTAAGTCTAATAGCGCATGATGATATGAGTTAGTATGAGGAAGTTACAGTCAGATGAAGTGGCACAGATAGTAAGCGGCAGAATAGGACAAAACATGGAGCCGACTGTTTGCATTTTGATTAGCACTTATAATTTTGTTTTGTAAAGGCTATGCACCTATTGTATTTAGGTCATAGACATGTTAATTTAATTGTATGTAAATGTAGACACTCAAAAATGGGCAAGTGCTTTAAATCATCAAAATAGCAAATTCTTAATCAAAATGCACAAATTCTCATCAGAATGTATCAAATCAAATCAAAATGGACATTTATAAAACAAAGTTGGACAAAATCATTAAATCAAAGGAAAAATCAAATAATGACATTAAATAATTAAATCAAAGCTTAAAGGGGTCAAAAACACTATATAATTGATTTTAATCAATTAATTGTATAGTTTTAAATCAAAAATCAAAATGAACCTATTTCCTTACATGGCTAATTTAATTAATTGATGGAATTTAATTAATCCTAATATCTTTCAACAACAAATTGAGCAACCAATGAGAATTGAGAACACAAAGCACATGGATCACTTGAAGGAATTGAATCTCAATCACACAAATTCAACTTTGAATCTCATCCACTCAATTTTGTCCTTTTGTCCAAAGCTTTGAGACAAACATTTAAATTGTCCCCTCATTTAAAAACATTACAAAGTTTTTGACTCAACCAAGGCTAAATCATGATTACTTCACTCTACCCCCTACCCTTGGGAATTTACTATAAATAAGAGACATTTTGAGAGCAATAATCATCTTAGAAATTCATTTGCAAAGCATCACCATATGGTCATTTTCATAGCAATTAAGAACATTTATCATTTGCATTTGCATTTTATCATAGCATAATGGAAAATTGTGAGCTAGATTAGGCATATTAGTATCATAAATTTCTCATTTTAGAAGTGTCACTAGTAGGGAATACAAAGCTGAGAGCTCTACTTACCACATCTAATTAGAGAACCATGAGATGCCATGGATGTTAAATTCATTTCTTAGTTTAAATTTGCATTGTATTTTCTTTGAATTGTTAGTTAATAATCCTGATTTCATGAAGGTGTTTAATATACACACTCAAATGGCACCCACCGTGGGGCCTTGAGCCTCATTTTTGTCATTTTCATCAAGTTTTGTGTATTTTTATTGTCACTTTGCCATGTATTTTACAAAAAACATGAGAAATGACGTGTATGAAGGATTAAATGATGCCTATGATCACTAGTCTGATGCTTATCAGCAACTAACCGATGCCTAAGAGATAAAGTGTGATGCCTGTGAGATAAATTGCTGCGCTTGAGACAGTAAAGTGATGCCTAAGACCTGAGAAGTACCACCTATTCACTATCTTTTACCACCTGTGACAAGCTTTACGACACAATTTACTATAAACTGTAATGCCTAGTATCTCTTAACTGACGCCTAGTATTTGTTAATTGCCGCTTTAAATAGCTTATCATACGCAATTTTCATTACTTTTTTACACCTAGGATTTAAAGTGTTACACCTGCTAAACTTTAAATGTCACCCGAGTCATTGGAAAGTGACGCCTGCTATTTTTAAAGTTACACCTGCTAATCTTTTAATCACGTGTATTAGTTGACTGATGACGCCTACTACTTTTTGCTTTAATTTGCTGTCAAATCTATAACTTCACTTTTCTTACTCTCTATTTGTATTTTCTTTTTAATACAGATGAGCAAACACAGAAAGGTTCAAAAGCCAAAGAGAAAATTCAACCAAGAAGGGAAGGCTTTGACTAGGAAAATCAAGAAGGAAAACTTTGCTCACATCAAATCAGTTCTTGAGGAGTCACAAGAAGAAGAAAATTAGGTATATCTAAACTATCTCAAAATTGTAGAAGCTTACAAAACTAAGTTTGTATCACTTAATTGGATATTTTCTCCTTAGTTCAAGTTTTTCTCAAAATTTGCAAATAAGGCTTTAAGATTCAATACATAACTTTGCTTCTTCAAATTCATTTTGGTTCCCCTCATTGTTGCTGTTAGTGTTGACTAACTTTGTTGGGGAAAAGCACATTGGAAAGGAGCTATAGCCAAGGTAAGCTAAAAATGACAAAATCACTCAAAAATGCCCCTAGCTTATGCTAGCTACAAGGAAAGGTAAGCCTCAAACTAGTGAATATTTTCCCTTAAATTGTGGCATTGGTGCATTTAAAAATCTAGTAATTACAAAATAGCCTATCTTTGTTTGGAAAGTTTAGCATTTAGGCCTATTCTCTTCACTTCTTCTAGTGAATCAAAATGCCAAAGGTGTTGAACTTTTTGATTAAGAAGAAAGGTTGAGGAATCAAGCACATAAGATCAAAGCCCCTTGTTTGTAGAAGAGAGTACAAATACTCAATTCTCTATAGTTAGTGGGTGAAATAATTGAACATTGTTTATTGTGTTTGGGAAATTAAGAAAAAGTTAGGGATATGCTCTTCACCTTTTAGGTGAACCAAATTCCCAAAAACTTGTTCTTAACTCCGTTTCCTTGCTTTACATGAACATGCTAGAACATTAGTGGGCTCACCTCTTGAGAAATTGCCTTAATGAGGCCGGTGAGAGGGACAACCCAAAGTGGGATACGCTTGCTTTTTCTATGAGAATCCAACCCATTATAAAACAAAACACATACATCCTTAATGGGGTGTGTGACAAAAGGATACTAAATTTTCAAACTTCCTCGAGTAGTCCTCACGGATTGCACAAAACTCTGACATACCGGCGGTGGGAAGCCTCCTAATATACTTGGAGGATGAAATTTTAGTATCCATTTTGAATGGAATCCATACTAAATCCTTGATAAATTAGCAAGCTACCTTATAGAGCCAAACAATGTTAAAAGCCAAATTTGACTATAGCTAGACTGCGTGGAATACTTTCTTGTTTAATACTTGTGAAAAATGACTGAGAACATACACTTTTAGTGTGGTTTTAGGGACGTGATTAAAACTTGATGTGTGTGTTGAGTTTGTATTCCATTTTCAAACAAGAAAATTTCATAGACCTTATCTTACAATTTTTAAAATCTAAAATTTACAACCTGGTCTACAAAGTGCCGCCTATGTATAGAGAAATATTGCATGTCAATAGTAAAGTCATGCCTGTGACTGTTTAGAAAATTCTTATCAACCGTAAAGTCACACCTAAGACATATTAAGTGACGCCTGTAAAAATTGGAAAAATGCCTATCAACAGTAAAGTGCCACCTGCACATCTGTAGAGTGCCACCTAAATCAATTCCAGTTAATGCGTATCAATTTTTAAATCACGCCTATGCACAGGCAAGTGACACCCAAAAATAAAAAAGGGCAAACAGTGAGCATTTCCTGAGGGTTTTAAAATTTTTTGGTTCCAGATTCAGATACCCTTTTGGTTGTTTAATTTGGTCCAATACCCTGCCTAGTCAGAAATCCTAGTTTCGAGCAATTTTGAAAATTTCACAAGGATTCATCCATAAACAAGCAAGTTAAAAACCTATTTTCAAGTGGTTTATGTTCATGCCTAGTTTTACTTGATCATATTATGTAAAGAAAACCTTGCAAGCAGACGGGACTTATTTGAGACAAGAGCTTCCTTTCCCAAGTGATACTTCTACCACCCCAAGAGTACCACAAGAATCACTTGTTCAAGAAGTGGAAACCAACATGATGTAATACGGTAGCTTGGGTAATAAAAACAATAGTGGTATCGATCCAAACAATTAGGGTAATACCAATAATGGAGGTATTGACCCAAACAATCAGGGTAATACCAATAGTGGAGGAATAGACCAAAAAATGCAAGGGATTGATAACATTGACAATACTAACGGGGTCAATAGTGAACCAACCACTGATGATGCAATTGATGAGAAGGTTAGTGAAGCTATACAAAGTCCCTATTTCTTGAAACTTATGGAGAAAGCAATGGAAAGAGAGAAGGAAAATAAATTTCTAGATCTAGCTTGAAAAGGTCTCAAACTTCCTTGCGATTATGATGTTAATTAACTTAGACCACCAGAAGTTGAAGAGAGCTTGATCAACATCATGAATAAACAATTTAAGTTATTTCAAATGAAACTAGACACAATAAAGAAAAGCAGGGCTCCTAAGCCCTTTTCAATAGAAGCATTATGTCCTTTTCCGTTCGACAAGAGTCTAGTCATGGTACCATTCCCTATCAACGTAGTATTTCCTAAGTATGATAAATACGAAGGAACATCTGATCCTCAAGATCATCTATGAGAATTTTATGCATTGAGCTTGGAATTATGCATGAAACCACCTATTTAATGTGATTATTTCCTAGGAGTTTGAGAGGTATGGCCATGGAATGGTTCTCAAAATTACCTTTCAGTATTAAAACTTTTGAAGAGCTGGCCTCTAAATTTGTGGCACACTACTCATACAATATCAAACACGAAGTCACAATGATCACATTATGTAATACCAAGCAAAAAGAAGGAGAAGGATTCCTAATTTTCCTACAAAGATGGAGGATGGTATTTGCTAGATATCCCCAGAGTGTACCAAAAAAAGAGAAGATGGATATCTTTATCAATAGCTTGAGTAGTGAGATGAATTATTGGTTGAGAATGTAATGTCCTAAGACCTTCCAAGATCTTCTTGAGAATGGAGTAACCATGGAAGAGGTATTAGTCAAGAGTGGAGAGTTGAAACTCTACAAGGACAATAAGAATTACAATAACAATACCTCCAATAACAACCATAAAAACCAGAATAATTAATTTTCTAACAGTTATAATCAGTTTGGGTTGAAGAAAAATAATAAGGGAGTGGTTAATGATGGTGTTGTCGAGTCTAGTTATGTAAAAGTGACTCCCTTTTCTCTCACAAGAACACCTAATCAGGTGAACAATGCAAATCAGGCTCCCAAAGTGCCTTACAACAACAATACCAATAGTGGCAATTCTGGGAACAATCAAGGGGGTAACAAATCTAAAAAATTATTGGTGCCAACCCCCAAGAGGAACTTCACACCTATGGGTGAGCCTCTTGAGAAAGCATTGAGGACTCTTATTGCTAACAAGATCATTAATTTACCTAGCATTCAACCCTATGAGCCACAATACAAGCCCAACTGGTAGAGTGAAATAGTCACTGTGAATATCATAGAATTAGAGGGCATCAAACAAATGATTTCTTACATCTGAAGAATGTGGTGCAAGACCTGGTTGATAATGGTACAATCACCATTGAAGGACCTCAAGGTAATGAAGATCACAGACATTTAAACAACCTTTTTATAACCATGGAAAAGGTGAATCATCCAATGGAAATAAGAAAAGTAACAACAATATTAATTTTTCTCCTCATTATGACAAAATCATCAATACTTTATCTAGTCATGAGCATATTGTCAATACTATTGTGATCAAGGAACAACCCCAAAAGGAAATGTCTAATGTTATCACTAGGGGGTAGAATTCAAGGATTACCTTACAAGGGGTTGATCCTAAACCCATTGGCCCTCCACAATCCAACATTTTGGCAAAACAATTGGCTACAATAGCAAAACCATATAGTTTGGTGGATCAACCAAAAAAGACTCTAGCACAAATTTCTATCTTGTAGTTATTAAAGTTATCGCCAAATCACAAGGAAATCTTAGAGAAATATTTAGTGGAAACTAATGTTCCTACCAATTTGGACGAGGAGAAGTTTCAGAATATGGTAGGACATCTCATTGTATGTCATTCCCTTTAATTTTTAGACCATGATGACATTTCCATTACTCATCCCCAAAATCTGCCATTGCATATAGAAGTCTTGATTGAAAGACACAGGGTCAAGAGAGCTCTCATAGATGGGGGAGCTGGTCTTAACATTTGCACTGAGTCTTATAAAATCTCTAGGATTATCTGAGTCATGCATTGATCCTACAAAAATAATTACCATAAAGGCTTATGATGAAGCAGAGAGAGCTTCAAAAGGCATGATTATATTGCCCATTCAAGTTGGACCTGTCAAAAAGGAAACAAAATGCCAAGTCTTAGATATGAAATTAACTTATAATATCTTATTGGGGAGACTGTGGATCCATGAGATGCAAGCGGTTCCATCCACGTATCATTAATGCATAAAATTTCCATACATGGGTGAGGAAATCATGATTGGTGGGGATTCAAATCCCTTCCAATATTGCAATACACTAAAGCCTCTCCACGAACTATTTATTCCACATAACAGAGAAGGGATTATCCAAAGGGCTACCATTTAAGACATTAAAGTAGATGACCCTAAGTTAACATTAAGTGCTACCTATGCTTCAAATCCTCCTTGAACTAACTCAACTACATCAACTAAAGGAAATGAGAAAGTGAGTTATGAGGGTCCAACTTCAAATGAAAATTTAGAAAAAGCATCTATACCAAAGGTAGAATTTTCAAAATCCACCAAAGAAGAAAAAGATAAAGCTAAAGAGGACCATTACAAAAAAATGAGTGAGATGATGCATGCATTTGAGAAACAATGCAAAATCAGTTCCAAAGGAGTAGGGGAATATTCTATTTGCTTATTTGATTTACCTACATCTCTAAGAACACATGGGAAACCATCCAAGGAACATCTTCCTCATAAATATAACTCTTATTTTGTAAGAGAAAGTGACAAGGCAACATTTGACAAAGAAGAAGATGAAGTTCTCCAATGGCTTTATCAAGATGAAAATGATACCTCAAATACTCCCATAGAGAGAATTCAGCACATTAACATTCAAACTGATCAATATGGGAAAGGATTTGAAATAATGCAAAAAATGGGGTACAAGGGAAGAGGACCCTTAGGAAAAAGAAATAGAGGTTTTATAGAGCCTATTGAACCTTCTTGGTGGTCAAAAGAAGAAAAATCAGGGGTAGGCTACCAACAAAAAGGAGAAAGCTCCAGCCCCATGCATGATTCATATCCTCAAGTGAACACAGTGGAATTTGATGTGGATAGTGATGATTCCTGAGACTATGAGTGGGATACTTTATCCGATGACTCATGCCATGATAAAGAGATTGTCACCATACATGCTTATGGTAATGTTCCAAGGGAACAAACTCCAAGGAATGAAGATCCCATCATACAAGAACTCAATATAGGACAAGCACCCATTAATCGACCATGGATAGAGGAATTTTGGGAATCATCGGAGGAGGATGATTCGAATGTTAGGATTAATCCACATGTTGTATTTCCCATGCTATTACCTATAGAAGTCCTTGAGGACTCAAGTGAAGAGGACTTTGATCCTTCTTCCATGGACCATCTCGAGGAAGCTCACATCATTGACCTTAATGATACAATGTATGAACCATCCAATGAGGTCATGTCCATAACTCTAGCTGATGACACTTTACCAAATGAATTCCTATCCTTGATGCATCCTGACCTTATTGATTGAGACCTAAATGAGCCAAGTGACTTACTCTATTTCCCAGATGACCAAGCAATGAGACCCATTACTTAAACATAGTTGAGCCCTCTTTCACCAACGAATTTGATATGAACATGATGAGAGCAGCGGGGGTCCAATCTCTTAATCCAAAGAAAAAAATGAAAAATAAAATAAAAATGAAAAGTTCTAGTGATGAAAACCACTATGTGGCAGCACTAGAACCAAAAAAAATAAAGATAAAGGATGTTTCCTATGGTGAAAACCCAACTATGGCACCAAAGGAAGAGAGGTTGGATACCCTACCCAAACATGAGGAAGAAAGGTCACCGATTCTCATAGAGCCAATAGAAAAGGTCAACATTGGAACAAAATTGGATTCGAAATTCATACACCTAGCAACGTCACTTACACCTTTAGAAAGAAAGGATTTTATCAAGTTTTTTCAAGAAAAACAAGTGAACTTTGCATGGTCCTATGCTGACATGCCAGGATTGGATCCCAAATTCATTATGCACCATTTGAATGTTAAACCAAGGGTTAAGCCTGTCAAGAAAAAGTTGAGAAAGATGCACCCACATGTAACTCTCCTAGTCAAATCCGAATTGGAGAAATTGTTGAAGGTGGGGTTTATAAGAGCAATTGCATATGCTGAATGGATATCCAATATTGTACTAGTCACCAAGCACGACAAATCCATTAGTGTATGCATGGATTTTAGAGACTTGAATCTTGCATATCCTAAAGATGTCTTCCCACTTCCAAGCATAGATGTGATAGTGGACTTGATAATAGGTCACTCCATGTATTCATTAATGGATAGTTTTAGTGGCTACAATTAGATAAAAATTGCACCTGAAGACCAAGAGAAGACAACCTTTACATGACCTTGTGGTACCTTTTGTTGGAATGTAATGCCCTTTGGCCTTAAAAATGTTGGAGCTAAATACCAAAGGGAAATGACTACTATTTTCCATGATATGATGCACACCTTTCTAGAAGATTATGTGGATGACATATTGGAAAAATCACATCAAAGAGAAGACCGCTTGAAAATTTTGGAAAAGATATTCACACGATTGGAGCAATTCAAAGTGAGACTTAATCCAAAAAAATGTGCTTTCGGTGTTCAATCTGGCAAGTTATTAGGCTACATAGTTTCAGCAAAAGGGATTGAAGGAGATTCAGAAAAGGTCCAAGAAATAATGGATATGGAAATTCCAAAGAACATAAGTCAAATGAGGTCTCTCCAAGGCAAGATTCAATCAATAAGGAGATTTATCTTTCAATTAGCCGAAAAGTGCCATTCATTCACACGGTTACTACACAAAGACACTATTTTCATGTGGGATGAGGAATGTGACAAAGCCTTCACCTTGTTGAAGTCTTATCTAATAAATCCACCAATCCTTATGCCACCAATCAAGGGAAAACCATTGCTGCTATACATATCTGCCACCAAAAGGTCTCTAGGAGTTCTTTTGGCGCAAGAAGATGAGCAAGGAAAAGAAAGAGCAATCTAATATTTGAGTAGAACATTGATCAAATATGAACTCAACTACACATTCATGGAAAGATCATGTCTAGCGATTGGCTTTGCATCACAAAAATTGAGGCATTACATGTTGATGCACAAGGTGAAACTTATTGCAAAAATTGATCCCCTAAAATACTTGCTAAGCAAAACTGCCTTAACAGGTAGAATAGCAAAATGGGTCATGATATTATGTGAATTTGACATATTGAGTATGTGGATAGGAAAGCCATAAAAGGAAAAGTGATATAAGATCACTTAACATAAAATCCATTGATTTCTATGCAAACCATTCAAGTGGAGTTTTTAGATTCAACAATTGTCAACATAGAGGCCAAGACATGGAAGTTGTACTTCAATGGATCATATACACAAGGAGGTTCTGGGGCTGGAATAATATTGATTACCCCTCAAGGGTACACTACTCCCAAGTCATACAAGATTTTGTTCCCATGTACAAACAACATAGAAGAATATGAGGCTTTATTCATTGGCATTAAGATGGCTTTAAAATGGAACATCAGTGAGCTACAAGTGTATGGAGACTCTCAATTGATAATCAATCAGATCAATGATGAATACAATACCAAAGATGAAAAAATAATGCCATACAAGACTATGATAGATGCTTGGAAAAAGTACTTTGCTTTGATAATCTTTGAACAAAATCCAAGAGAGAAGAATAGAGCAGCTGATGCAATGGTGACCTTGGCTTCCTTACTTCAAAAACCAGATTAGAATGAGAAGTATGAATTCTTGGCGGAAGAGTTGGTAAAATGAGCATTTGACCTTCCCAATACCCAAATTGTTTCCCTACTCAATGGACATGACTCACCTTGGTACGACCCTATCTATACCTATCAAAAAAACCAATTGTTACCTATAGACCAATCTCGAGCCCAAAAACAAAATTTCATCCGACAATCAGCCTGTTACATAATCCTTTCCGACACATTGTATCATAAGGGTCTTGACGGGATGTTACTTAGATGTCTAGAGGAAGAGGAGTCTAAGTTAGCTTTAAGTGAGGTTCATGAGGGCATTTGTGGGTCACACTCAAGCGGATTAAACCTAGCCAAGAAGATCCTTCGTATGGGGTATTTCTGGAAAACCTTAGAGAAGGATGCTTGTCGCTTTGTCAAAATATGCAGCAAATGTCAATACCATGGTGACATGATACATGTGCCGGAATAAGAATTGCATCCATTTGTTACACCATGGCCATTTTATCAATGGAGATTTGACTTGATTGGCATAATCTATCCACCATCTTCCAATGGGCACAAGTACATCACCGCTACGGAGTATTTCACAAAGTGGGTAGAAGCTGTTCCTTTGATCACCGCCATAGGCAAATAGATTTCCATGTTCATACTCAACCACATCATTTGTAGATATGGTATCCCTCATGCCATAATCACAGACAATGGAAAACAATTCAAAAACAAATATGTGGATGAACTTTGTGACACATTCCATATCACTCATCACTCTTCATCCATTTATTATCCTCAAGGAAATGGACAAGCCGAAGCTACAAATAAGAACATTTTGAAAATCTTGAAGAGATCGGTGAATAAGTTAGGAAGAGATTGGCATGTGCAAATAAACTTGGCATTATGGGCCTATAGAACTAGCATCCAGACACCTACAAGAGCTACACCATTTTCACTAGTTTATGGAGCCAAAGTTGTTCTACCGTTGGAGGTTGAAATTCCATCTTTACGAGTATCATTGCAAGGGTTAATAATAGATAAGGACTATAGAGTTACCTGACTTCAACAATTAGAGTTGCTAGAAGAACATCAAACACAAGCCTATGAACACTTGAAAGTCTATCAAAACAAAATCTCAAGGAATTACAATAAGCATATCAAACCAAGAGTCTTTTAAGTAGGTGACTTAGTACTAAGAGAAAACCCTAAAAATCATGTAGAAAGAGAGAAGAAGGGTAAATGGGAGGTGAATTGGCTTGGTCCATTCATCATTGTTTCTTCATTTGGAATAGGAACTTATAAATTAGCAGATTGTGGTGGAGAAGAGCTACAAGAACCTATCAATAGCATCCATCTAAAGAGGTTCTATACATGAGGCAGATGAAAGAGTATAAAGAGTATCAGATGAGGAGAATCATATTTATTGTACATAGTCAAAAGAGATCTTGAAAATACCAAAAACATTGAAAAAGAAAAAAAAGAAAAAAAATTGAAAAAGAAAAAAAGTGCCTTGGTGAAAACCTAGCAATAGGTGCCTTGGTAGCAAAAAAGGAGAAAAAGACCCAAAAGGTGAAAACTTGGCAATCAAGCACCTTTTGTTCCCTTAAGTCATTTCCTAGTTGCATGTGTACATATCACATTCCCAACATCTCACTTGCACATCTTCATTGCATCCGTCATTTGTGCATAGTCATAATAAAACCTTTCAGTCGCATCGTTGCATTGTCTACTTGCCCTAAGTTTGTCACACGATCACATTTATCACTTGGGGGAAAGAAAGGATTGGATTTTTGGTACAAGTGAATTCATTAGTGCTACATTCAGTCACAACATCAGAGAAGGAATTATCAGAGTTTCAGAAGAGAGAGATTTTTGTTGAACCTTTGATGGATATCATTGTTCACACCTAAGTATTTTGATCCTACAACTTGATCCTTGAGCCTTCATTGAATTTATTATTTGGGATTAAAAATTGACAACACTTAAAAGATCAGAATGTTTGGAAACTCTATTTGAAAATCTTGATACATTGCAAAACACTTGAAGATTTCTTTTGATGATCTTTATTGAAATGAATTTTATCATGTTTCTTTAGCTAATCGATGATGGTTCGACTATATTGGCCATGATGGAGACATGATATTTTTTCTTTCCTTTGACTAACTATTTTGAGGGAGATCCATCAACTTATATGAATTTGTCTAATGACATGGTCATCAAAGAACCATCGAGGACTATCACATAGGATGAAGAATTGACCTTTGCTTGTTTATGCAAATGGATACCTTGGCTATTTAGATCTTCCATATCTTAATACCAAAATCCACTTGCAACATTGAATCTATTGAAACTGGTACTCATACTCCCATAGTTGGTCATTCAACTAGTGAGGGTTGTACTAGTTTCCTAAAGAGGTTACCAAAAAGTGAAATAAAGTGGTATTCATATCATCATGATGTGGTCAGTGATGGTTGTACTTGCTTTTCGGTCCTACAATGCTCAATGATGAAAATATTTCCCTATGGAATTTCTTTGCTAAAGAGCTAGTGACACTTAGTTGCATTGCATTGCATTTTCATATTAGATTAAGTGCATTTTCATGTTAGATTAAGTGCATGTTTGTAGTTATTTTTCCAAGGAAAAAGGGGTTCAGTTAATCAGCTTGAGTAAAAAATTAAAAAATGGGGTTCAATTAAAATTTTTATCCTTGATTCAAATCAATCATGTGAGATTATCTTTTGCATTCATTCATAAGTATTACTCAATATTCATTATCCACATATTCAGAAAAGCACAAGAAAAAAATTCATTCATCATACATCATTTACATACATCTAGTTAAGTATAGAATGGCATACATTCAAAATTAAAATAATAGGGGCATTCACATCCATATTTCCATTAAATGTTTGCATTCATCGATTGAAAAGCATAAAAGCATATCAAAATAGAATAAATTATTGCATCCATTTATCTATATCATACATGAGATACATTGCATCCATAACATAATCGAAGTAAATGCATCATAAAACATCAAATAGATGCATATAAAGATGATCTCACATGTACACATCAAGAGAATCAAGGAAAGTATATCATCATATAAATGTTCATAATATCAAATAATCCATCCAATCAGTATATCCAAATATCAATGTCAACAAAGTGATACATTAAGTCTCGATCAATAAGCATCATATATGATAAAATTCATCAAGGAACATATCCATAATCAACAATCAAGAGCCTGTAGCACCGCTTGATCCATCACCAACACCTGATCCATCTAGACCACCATCACCTAGTCTATCTTGAGTAGGAGGAGTCTGACTAGTGCTAGCCATACTGGGTCTCTGAGTCACATAGGTCATAAACTGCTGCATCAAAATAGCTACCTAGTCTAATCTGCCAACAATAGTGGATACATCTGTTCGCAATGACTGAACATCCCATGATAGAGTGTCAATAATAGGAGTAGCTTGAGAGGAATGACCCATATCCTATGATCTAGGAACTTGTGGAGGCACCTGTTGTGCCAGAATCTGATCCTGTTGTACTAATGCAACCTGTTGTAACTAAACCAAAGGATCCTATCCTCTAGGAATCTATCTAGTAGCCTCAATGTGTACCTATCTCTGAGCCCTCTTCCATCTCTACTATCCCTATACCAATGCATCTCGAGGATGAAAAAATCTAGGTCCATATTGTACCTTCCTAACATCTCTAGCCCTATCCCTAGCATGTCCACCTCTCACCCGTGGCCCATCTCATCCTTGACCCATGACCTGAGGAGCTCTTTGTCCTCTCTGACCTTGTTGTCTTCGATGTCTCCTCCTTCCACCACCACCATCCCTGCCATCATCCCCTCTATCATCATTTGATCTCTCATCATGATCAGGGATAGGCTCTGCTGGATCTATAAATCAAAGAAATCTATTCCGAGCCCACCAGTCTCAATAATCATGTGATATACTAGCATCAACTACATGCACTAACATATCCCATCTATAGTACACCAACTGAGTAATCTGATCATAGGTAAATTGGAAATCAATCTGAGTACCCCACATAGATCGCTCTACCTAGACTCTAGCATACAAAGCCATGCCCTGGGGCATATCCTGAATCCTACCATACTATCTGAAGACTCAACCAAAGAAAAATCACTCAATCATAGTCGTAGATCTACCTGTAATACCCAAAAAATGGGCTATAATTTCATTAACTTCCTACATCTACAAATCAAATGAAATCAACATCAAAGTCCTAATCTAAGGCACATCTAAACATCATCGAATCCTAATTGATTATCTTAAATTCTGCATCGGGGAATATTCTTAGCAATATTCCTAATTATCTTAATTATCTTTAATTTAATGATTATTTGGCGATAAATCATATTTATCCTAAGTTTGATTAATTAAATATTTTCATATTTAATTAATTAGATTTAATATCTTGCCACTTAATTATGTAATTAAATTTAATTCTATCTATTATTAATTGTATTATTTAATTTTGACAATAAATCCAATTGATTAAATTCTTATTTAATTAATTAAAGCAAGTTGTCATTATTTAATAATATAGTTTTTAATAAAAGTTTGATAAAATAGTTAATTAACCCATAAATTAATTATTTTATTTCAAAAATTAGTTAAGTTGAGCATAAATCACTTTATTTATTTATTAAATCATAATTATCCATGTGTACATTCAAGGACCAGTTAAACTCAAATTGGAAAATCAATGCAAGTTGTTAGCTTTTTGAAACTCAACATCTTTTTGAGTTTTAAAGTTAAAGCTAAACTCTATTTTGAGTTAAAACTTAGCTTTTGCATGTTTTTGTGAATTAAATTATCTTTATTATCAGATAACTCAAAAATTAAGCTGAGTTAATCTGAGTGATTTATGGCTTTTTTCCATGCACCTCCAAAGCCCTGAATTTCTATAAAATCAAGACTCAGCTCTTCATAATTCATCTCTCTCAAATCCATGAATTTGCATTCTCACGCTATCGAATTGGATTCTGAAGAATCATCTTTGTGAATCCAAGCTATTGTGAGATCTTTCTAGTTTTGAGCATTGCATATCATTTAGCATAGATTCATATCAGTTTTTCATTATTATTGCATAGAAAATTAAAAAAAAAATAGATTAATTGCATTCAATTCATATCTAGATCAATTGCATTCAAATCCTTCATTTAGGTGTCGTCTAGGTCACTAATCTCGATAACAATCTGAGAACATCAATCTCGCACCTACTAGAAGGCAGTAAATCGCTTGGTTAGAGTAGATTTTAATTTTGCACAATTTTGATTATAGCTAACCTCTAATGTTTTATTGAAGTGTTGTGTCTATAGATTAGGTACAATTTTCACACACACATTTCTGGCGCCCACCATGGGGCAACCCACCTTTACATGCTAGTTTTGATTTTTTGGGGGAGCTAAAACCATAAAGTTTCAAAGATTTAATTTTATCTCTCAAACGGCTTGGATTTTTTCTCTGAATTTTTTTTTTCAAATTGGACACATATCAGGGAAGCTACAATAAAAAATATAGAATTTTATGAGATGTTTTGAAGTTTTAATAATTTTTTCTTGAAATTACAAAAAAAATTAATATCTGACGCAAATCAGCATATTTTTTGGAAATTTTTATATTTTCAAAAATCTCTTTAAATTATATAGGGGGTCCATTCTTTGTATTTTAAATTTGGACACAATATAATAGCTCAAATAGTCAATTTACAAAAACTAGTCTGTTTTGATAAAATGGGTCTCTAGGGCACAAATGAAGAGATTTTTCTAAAATTTTTACATTTTTGGAAATCTCTTTATTTTTTAGTAGGGGTCTCTATTTTGAATTTCTATTTTTGTTGCCAAAATCATAAAAAATAAATTAGATCTTGTTGACTAGGTCAAATGCAGCAAAAAAATAAAATAAAGTTTTGTGATGGGTATGCACTTATTTTTTTACATGGTTCAATGAATGATATGAGTTGTCATTTGGGTTAATTTTTGGTTATTATTGCTGATAATAATTGATTTTTAGAGCTAACCCTATGGTTTTCATAAGTTGAATATATTTTGCATATCTTGTTTGCCTGTTTGCTTGTTGGAGAGTTCGTCACTTGCTTGCATGGAAAAGCTCAACAAGAATTGCTAAAAATCAGGTAAAATATACTAAGCGCATTGCAAGGATCCCAGGTATTCTCCTTCATCTAATAAAATTTCAATTTGGCCTTAAAATAAATCTCTTGTGTGTCTAGCTTGGGTGAATCTTTTCATGCTTTTGTTTTACACACTTGCATAATTGATACTAGGTTGTGACCCCTTAAGGATTCATTAAGTAGTCTTAGATACTTGTGATTGATCTTGATTGCTATCTTGGGTTATTGGACTCACTAATTTTTCAGCCCCTCATTCCACCCCGTGGTTGCAATCTCAGCGCCATAAAGGGGAGGGGTCAACAGGACAGAAGGGTTAAGTGTTCCACTTGGAAATCCTTTTGTGATTTTAGGAACTCACTTGTTTTCTAAGTTGGGGACTCATTTTTAGATTGTGTGAGGTGTTAAGTGTTTCACCTTGTGGACTCATCTCATATTCTCTTTAAGCGTTAAGTGTTCCTCTTTCTGCTTTTTGGGTACTTTTGGTAGATTTGCTTTTGGAAACATACATCTATGCTCACATAGTAATTAGGCCCTATGAACACTATTCATGATTCTTGAGAGATTAGATTCCCAATGAAATCCTTCTTGATGACATAATCCTTGTAGGTAGGGAGGATACTTAGTGCATTTCACATTCAACTCAGTTAGTGCATCTTCTCTTATTGATCGATACATTCTCTCCCAGGAGAGGTTGATAGATCACGTGGGGTAGACATCATGAGCTTTGGTGAATCAAAATTGGTTAGTGCATCTTCCCTTATTGATTGATACATTCTCTCTCTGAAGGGGTTGATAGATCATGTGGGGTTGATATCATAGACCTTGGTGAGATAAACTTTGTCTTAGCATGTCAGATTAATCTGCTTGCTTTGTTTGGGTTAAAAGTGAAGAGGTATCAAAACCTTGGATCTAAAGCCAAGTCCCCTTGTGGTATCATACTGTGAGTCACCTTTAGAGAGGGTTAACCGTAGCGGACAATCCCTTCACAGGGTAAATTGCATTGATGGAACCTCAAGCGGTAATAGCCATTTTCACCGTGGTAGTGGTAGCCGCTATATAAATATCCTTGTAGAAGAAATATCCATGAGTATGGTTCATTGTTGGGTTGTCAGATCTCCCTAGTAGCTCTTGAAGATTAAGTTCTTGGACTGTGTCAAAACCCTGGTGCACTGGGATTGGAGTTCACCCCTTTGGATCATAAAAGTTGCAGAGTCAAACCATTACTAAAAACCCTAGCGAGGCCAAATTTTCATTTTATAGGGTATATGTGGGTTATTGCAAAACATTTTTGGAACACACACAATTAGCGCTTCTGAGAATGAGAACGAATAAGTCACTTGATTGTTCATGCACAAGGTTTCTTTTGCCCTTGTTCATTGTTTTCAGACATGCTTGAAATCACTTGCTTGCTATTTTGCGTGCTTGTTTATCTATCTGGTTATTGAAAATGGACAAACCTGTTACAATCCTCAAATCTGGACATTGAAATTTGCAAACGATTCAAATCTAAAAACTCAAAATTTGCAAAATCTAAAGTAAAATCCTTTCTGGAGTCAAAAGTCATCTCAGGAGGTCAAAAAGTCATACGAGTTTCCATCAAGTGTCATTTCATTACAACCCATCTGTCGTATGATTGAGTACCCAATGTCGTATGAGTTTCCATGCCAGTAAATTCTCAAAGTCAAAATTTTGCAACTGTCATATGATATTGTCAACTGTCGTTTCATTGCTACCCAACTGTCGTATGATAACCAACCCAATGTTGTACGAGTTTTGATACCAGAAAATTCTAAGAGTCAAAATATTGCTTGCAATTATCGTACGAGTTTTGCAACTGTCGTTTCACAGCATACCAACTGTCGTACGAGTCTGCAGAAAGTCATTTGGGAAAATTTTGAAAAGTTGTCAGAAAATTGTCAGAATTGCCAAATACTTTAGCTTTTACAACCTATTTCCAAAATCTGTCATACAAATCACTGTGTCAAGAATAGAGCAGTAGCTATTGAGAATTAGTACACATGTCTCAAAGAATTAGTACACATGAGGAAAAAATTCTAATCATAGCTATGATGAAATAGTTGCACGCTATGCAAGTCAAACTTGATAAACTTGAAAAAGAGAAGGAACCCAAGGAATTCTCCAGGGAAGCTCTATGCCCTTTTCCATTTGATAAAAACTTGTACATGTCACCATGCCTCCAGACAGAATGTGAGCAATGTGACAACCCTTATGATACCTCTTGCACGGAGAGTGACACATCTAGCTTTGGAGACTATGATGACTATGATGATAGACAATATAATGATACCTATGACACCTCTGTCCTAAGAGTCCTCCTCGTCGTGTGTTCCTACTTACTACAAATGGGCCATCACATTGGATAGATCGTGATGGTGATCCATATGATTCTGATTTTGAAAGAGACTTTGATGACTTTTGTGGACAATACCTTGATTATGATCCATCTACTACTGCTGAGGACTAGAAAATGCATCGTGCTAGCTTGAAACATCAATACTATAAGGATCTCTCCTCTAAGAACTCTCAAGCTGAAAATAAAGATTACACTCTCAAGCAAGATCATGTTAATGTTGGACCTTTGTCTTGTGATGGTTCCCTTCCATCCCCTACTTCCTCCAATACCGATACATTTCCTAAAGCTTTCGAGTCTTTCAAATCTTTCATAGAACCTTCATCTGACACAAGCCTTGATACTTTTCATGCGGTTCCCTATAGTTATCCTCCAGGGCTACCTCTTAAAAAAACTCAAGCTAACCTTCACTTGGCTGAAAATACTTTCAATAATGCTAAACCTAAAGAGCCTAAGCCTTCATATGCTATAATTCCTACTTCAGCTAGTCCTTCACCATCTTTGCAACAGCCTTCCATACAATCCTAACATGCTTTCTTGTCCTTAGAAATGGCTCCATGTCAAGAGGACTCCAGAAATGATAAAGAAAAGAACATAAAGAAAGATCAAGATCAAGAACCCTCCATGTCATCCACTCCTTTTCACGATGTCTCTTATCCACCTCAGGGTTCTTTTGATCCTGTACACCCTTTTTCATGCATTCCACCATGTCTTAAGTCTTCTCCTAAGTAAGATCAAGCTACTACTTACACTGTTGAGCTTATTGACAATCAAAATAACCTTACTACACTTGCGCTTTCCAAAGATGATACTTCCATTAAGGTTGTTAAAAATGGTGTTGTTACTTCCAATGTTAAGCCTATTGAAAATCAAAAGAAAAATTATGCACTTGTGCTATCCAAAGATCCTTGTCAAGATCAAAGTCTTCCATCTTCTTGTTCTACCACTCCATGTTCACTTCCACTTTCTACTCTTCCTAAGTCTTTGCAAGCTTTGAACAATCCTATCAAAGAAGGTTCTCATATTCAAGATGTCCACAATTCTATTGAAAATTCTAATGCTCACTCTAAAGATGCTGATATCCTTGGTTGTCATATAGATGCTGATGAACTTATTGATTATCATTTTGCATCTTCCATTTCCATCCTTGGACCTCTTCCACCACTACTAAGAGCTTCACATCTTCCTTCCATCTTGGGTCCTTATGTCCCTTCACTTTCCCCTCCTAACTCTCCTAATTCACCATCCATCTTGGGTCCTTACGTCCCTCCATCTCCTATCTTTCCTCAAGATCAACATAGATGCATACCCCTGAATCCTTTTCATCCACCCACCCATCTAAACCAGTCATATCCTCCTTCTTCCACAAGTCCCAAGTTCTTTGGAAGTAACTTGAATGTTCAATACAAGAAAAAGAAGCAATACAAGAATCCATAAAAAAAAGATCACCATGTCTCCTCTAATAGAAATGGAAGCATAAAGTCCAAAGAGATATCTAAGAAAAAAACTACAAGACAAGTATGGGTTCCAAAATCCATAATTGAAGATATTCTCTCAAAATTACCAAAAAGAAATGAAAAGCCTACGGCTATATGGATTCCAAAGTCTCTCTTGAAAGAGTCTGGTGTTGAGCAACAAGTGAAGTTGACATTCAAGCTTCCAAAGGCTTCCACTTCATCTTCTTCCAAAAGCATTCCTCCATTCCATGTGCCTAAACCACAACGTCTGCTATCCATTCACCATATTCCTTCACGTATTCCTTCATTCATAATTCCTCCATCCTCTCACCACCCTTCAAGGTATGTGTTGACATTGATCTTGCCTTCCTTTCCACCTACCCTTTTATAATCCTTCCATGCATTATCCTTCTACCTTCTATCATTTTTCCTCATTTGCCTATTCCTCCTATCTTCCAACCTCACTCGCTTTACATAAAACCTTATCCTCCATTTTTCTCTTCCATCTCCCTTTCCCTATCAGCATCTTTGAGCATATCATTTGAATCCTTGGTATATCATGGTTTATCCTTTCAAGGAGCACTATCTAAAAAGCTTGCCTTCTTCTAAAAAAAAGATAAATGAGAAAAATATAAAAATTGAAAATGTGCTTTGGTGAAAACCTGGAAACAGGTGCCTTGGTAGCAAAAGTAAAGAGAAATAAATTTGTCCTATGGTGAAAACCACTCCCTTGTGGCACCTTGGATAAGTACCATGATGAAAACCTGGCAATCAGACATCATGCGTAGTTCTTTTAAATATTTCATCCATTTCATCTTCTCTCTTTGATCTTGACAAGGTTGACCTATACATGAACATTTGGCTATCTTGTGAGCTATCTTACAATGATCTTTCTTTCATTCCATTCATGTTTTGCCTTCATATTTATCTTCCTCCATTCATTTTCACCTATCACTATCCTTTTCCCCTTTGGTCTTGATCTAATAAAAAAAGAAAAAAGAGAGTAAAACATGGTGCTATGAAGCCTCTTGACATGTCTACTCCTTTGGACTACATCCTATCCTTCTTTGGCATTACACTTTTGTGACTTATCCTATGCTGGCCTTTCATTGCTTGTCCAAAAGTGCCTTTACATGAAAATTTTTCCCTAGCTTGGGTATTCTTGAGGAGTTTTCCCTTGAGGATTTCTTCCCTTCATTCTCCTTCATTCTCTTGTCTTCCATCTCTTCCACCAGATTGCCAATCCCTCTTGTTCTCCACCTTGCTCGACATTGGGATTGCATGATATGATCTTGCTTGGGAGTTTGCAAATGGAAAAAAATGCTATCAAGTATACCAAGTATCAGAATAAGTATCAGAACAAGTATCAAAACAAGTATCAGAACCAGTATCAAAACTAGTATCAGAACAAGTATCAGAACCAGTATCAGAATAAGTATCAGAACTAGTATCAGAACCAGTATCAGAACCAATATCAGAACTAGTATCAGAATCAGTATCAGAACTAGTATCAGAACAAGTATTAGAACCAATATCAAAATGCCTACTGGGGCTACACCTTTCACTTTAGTTTATGGGTCTGAAGCGGTACTACCTATTAAGGTCAAAATCCCATCACTAAGAATCAGAATGCATGGTCTAGTAACTGATGATAACTACATAGTGTCTAGGTGACAAGAACTGGAACTACTAGATGAGTGCAAACAAGCAACATTTAATCATCTCAGAGTATATCAGAAGAGAATGTCTAGAGGCTACAACAAGAAAGTCAGACACTGAGAATTTCAGGTTGGCGATCTAGTTTTGAGAGAGAATCCTAAAAATCAATCACATCAAGAACGCAAGGGGAATTTTGAACCCAATTGGCTGGGTCCCTTTGTAATCACTACTACTTTTGGTTCTAGTGCCTATCAACTCTCAATGACTGAAGGAGAACAACTCTGAGAACCAATCAACGTTCTCCATCTGAAGAAATTCTACACCTAAGGCATTCAGTCTATGGTAAAATGTCCTGAAAAAATTATAAAAATCAGAAAAAGTCCTGAAAAAAATGAACATCTTGGTGAAAACCTAGCAATAGGTGCCTTGATGATTCACAAAAAAATAAAAAAATATCAAAAGTACAAAAAAATTGAAAAAATGAAAAATACAAAAAAAATGAAAAAAAGAAAAAAAAGTGCCTTGGTGAAAACCTGGAAATAGGCGCTTTGGTAGCAAAAATAGAATATCTACCAAGATGGTGAAAACTCGGCAAACGGGTGCCACTTGTTTCAAAATGCTCCATCTATCAGTGCAATCTTGGTCTTTCCCAGCTTTCAATTTTGCTTTAGTTTGTACATATCTCCCGGTTTGTTTCTACATTTCTAGTTTTTAATAAGTCAGTTTGTACACCACACAGCTCAAGCGTCTGTATCCTATCAATGCTTAACACTTGTGGGAAATCAATGTCATATCCTATGGTCTCTAGTATATCTTAGACGTATCATATCTAGCCAGAGTCCTTTGAAGCTTCATGTGAGTCAGTCAGTCAGTCTTGTCTCCAGAAAGGATTTTGCATCTACAACAGCAATCAAACACAAATTGAAAACAATCTGTGCTTTTCATGATTTTATCTCCTTGTATGCTTACTGATTCGCATTGAGATTTTTGCATATTGTGTCCCTTTGAGCTCTTCGATGATGTCCTTTATAGGATTTAGAGAGTGATGACTAGGGGCATAATCTTTTCTTTATCTTCTGCTTGTATGTGAAAATCTAACATCTTTGGAAATTTTGGATTGAAATGGTGTCCGACTGTAAGAGCCTCTATCTTGAATTGGATGGCCATGCGTACCTCGACCATTGATACCTAAAAAATTCAAGGAAGTTTGATCTAACTATTGTCTTTTTGAGTGAGTTCTTTCTCCTACTGTGAAACACAATCTTACCTAAGGCTATGAATGATAAAGGGTCACTACAGGTAATTCACATTGGATTTAGAATAATCTCTTAGCTGTTTGATGTGTTTGAATGCAAGACGTATTTGGGTCATCATGACATTTATGTTTTGATGCTTATACCAATTGCTATATCAAAATGGACATGATATTTAGGTCATCCTAGCATTTGTGCCTTGGTGCTTATATCTAATCCGACATTCCGAAAACAAAATCAATATTCATATGTCCATGGTTGCCTAGCCAGTGGGTGTTGTATTGATTCTTGCACATACAAATTGATATTCATATGTCTATGGTTTCATAGCTAGTGGGCATTGTATTGATTTATCCAGTTGCCTAAAAGTTCAATGATGATAAGAAATCGACATATGATCAGTGACTAGGTCCTAGGTCTTAGGTTGCATTTCATTTTGCATGTTTGCATGATCTCACAATGGCTAAATGAACTTCAATGCTTAAATGATTCTTCAAAATCACATCTTCAAGTCTAACAAGAGTTGAATCTCACATGAAGGTTCCTCCAACGAAACAACAAGTAGAATCCTTTTTCAGGATCTAAATTCAAATTTGAGATCATTCATATTATTAACTACTTGCATATTCGACCTTCAATCATCACAGAAATCCATTTTTCAACTTAATTGATTATCTTCCATCAAACTATGAAAATTTCAACTTGGTCAACCATGGTCAACTCATGGTCAAACCTAGTCAAACTTGGTCATTTGGACCTTCCAACGATGCATAATTCATTCTCAGATGTGTTTAACCACTTCTCAAATCAATTTACATGCTTCTAAACCATTTAACACTGACTTCTCTTGTCAGATTTCAATTTTAATCCCGAAGGGGGCATGGTATTACACATCATTCAAAGTCTGTAATCAAATTTGAAATCATATCTTTATGGAAATCATATCTTCCTTAGTAATCAAGACAACAACCATGTCTAGTTACCGATTCATCAAAAAAGTCATCATCGCTTGGGGAAAATCTATCATCACTTGGGGCATATCAGATTCATCAAGATCCATATCAATCTGGTATTCTCCTAATCTTGTAAACTGTATCAATTTTTGCAACCATCGGATCATAGTGTTCTTTCCTTGGTTCTTCGGCAATTGAAGGATTCGGATGTGATACTTGCTAGTTCTGCTAAGACAATTGAGTCTAGAACCGGTCACTCACTTCTTTGCAATCCTAAGGTTTGGAATCAGGCGTTTTGACACTTTTTCGCAATCATAGGTTCATTTGCTGTTATAGTGAACATTATCTTTGGTCATTCAGGACCTATTATCTCCATATCAAATCAATATCAATCAGCTTCTGTCTCATATCAATTATCAATTTCAAACATCGGTTTCATATCTTTATCAAACACAGACTATTTTTGAACCACTGCGCTTCGCACAGTAATTCAAAGAGGGGCAAAATGTAATACCCCAAAAATGGGCTATAAGTTCATTAACTTCCTACATCTACAAATCAAATGAAGTCCTAATCTAAGGCACATCTAAACATCATCGAATCCTAATTGATTATCTTAAATTCTGCATCGGGGAATATTCCTAGCAATATTCCTAATTATCTTAATTATCTTTAATTTAATGATTATTTGGCGATAAATCATATTTATCCTAAGTTTGATTAATTGAATATTTTCATATTTAATTAATTAGATTTAATATCTTGCCACTTAATTATGTAATTAAATTTAATTCTATCTATTATAAATTGTATTATTTAATTTTGACAATAAATCCAATATCTTATGAATAATTGATTAAATTCTTATTTAATTAATTAAAGCAAGTTGTCATTATTTAATAATATAGTTTTTAATAAAAGTTTGATAAAATAGTTAATTAACCCATAAATTAATTATTTTATTTCAAAAATCAGTTAAGTTGAGCATAAATCACTTTATTTATTTATTAAATCATAATTATCCATGTGTACATTCAAGGACCAGTTAAACTCAAATTGGAAAATCAATGCAAGTTGTTAGCTTTTTGAAACTCAACATCTTTTTGAGTTTTAAAGTTAAAGCTAAACTCTATTTTGAGTTAAAACTTAGCTTTTGCATGTTTTTGTGAATTAAATTATCTTTATTATCAGATAACTCAAAAATCAAGCTGAGTTAATTTGAGTGATTTATGGCTTTTTTCCATGCACCTCCAAAGCCTTGGATTTCTATAAAATCAAGGCTCAGCTCTTCATAATTCATCTCTCTCAAATCCACGAATTTGCATTCTCACGCTATCGAATTGGAGTCTGAAGAATCATCTTTGCGAATCCAAGCTATTGTGAGATCTTTCTAGTTTTGAGCATTGCATATCATTTAGCATAGATTCATATCAGTTTTTCATTATTATTGCATAGAAAATATAAAAAAAAATAGATTAATTGCATTCAATTCATATCTAGATCAATTGCATTCAAATCCTTCATTTAGGTGTCGTCTAGGTCACTGATCTCGATAACAATCTGAGAACATCAATCTCGCACCTACTAGAAGGTAGTAAATCGCTTGGTTAGAGTAGATTTCAATTTTGCATGATTTTGATTATAGCTAACCTCTAATGTTTTACTGAAGTGTTGTGTCTATAGATCAGGTACAATTTTCACACACACACTACCAATTATCCACCAAGGAGAAAACATATACGGGAGCTCATCATCATCCTCCCTCCATCCCTCAAAACCTATATATGGTTGCCAATGGACCTAATCAAGATCATCAATAACCCGATGCCAAAACTCTAGCTTGCCCATATGATGCTGGACAACCATGCCACCGTATAGAAAAGCATAAGGGAAACCTCACAGATGAATCCTATCTGATACTGGCCTAGTGATGGGAAGATGCTCCCATACCCATAGCTGCAAGATCACTGCACCTGCTGACAAATATGTGCTAGACCTATATACCACCTCATGCAAATCATGATACAACTGTGCAAGGACGCATGAACCCCAATCAAATTGTCGAGGCTGTGCAAGAAAATCCTCCAAGATCTGGCCCCATCCAATTGAGAAACCACGACCTCACCGGTTGGGAAGCAATAATCTGCCAATCAAAGCACCTAATACTATTGGAAATGTGGGAAATGAAGCGAAATGTGCCCATGTGATAGTATCATTATTGATAGTGTTATCTCTGAACACCTATCTGCACACTGTACTATCATAAATAGAGTCATAGTACACCATCTCTCCATGACAAGGAATGTGCAACAATTAATACACATCCTCTGGCATGATCATCACCTCTCCAAAAGGTAGATGGAAAGTATTGTGGTGAGAGTGCCATCTCTCTGCCATTGCTGTAAGGAGACCCTGGTTTAGCTGGAACCATGGAATGTCAAGAAGAAAGCTTAGACCGTACAACTCAATAACACAATACTCTACTGGGGTCAAAGCCTGACCTAGATCAATGACCCATGATGTAATGATCTGTATGTAAATTTTATGAAAATGTGTTTGTTTGGAAAAATCAAAAGAATTATATCAGTTTTCTATATCAGTGAATCATTTTAAGTCAATCAGTTCTATCAAAATCAAAGTATCAAGAAATCAAACCTATTACCATTTGTTCATGTCTCTGTCTTAAGAGAAAATTATCAGTTACCTACCTGTCAGTTTTCACACTGATCAAATTAGTATCCTACCTATCAGTATCCTACCTATCAGTTTTCCTATTAGATTGACAAATCACATTCATTGGTACCATTATCCTGATATCCTAATCACCTATTTTACTTAACTATAACAGACCTAGCCATCTTGGAAAATCAATCAATCACTCAGAGTTATCCAATTTTTATCAGCAAATCAAGTTTGAGTTTAAAAATTCTCAAAATTCTACAGGTGTCATTTTCCTGTTAGCACATGGAATTTTACCTTATGCGGTGCATAAAAGATAACACATGGAACTTTATCAATCATACATGTGATTTAACATTTCACGTGACATTTTACAATGCTAGGCGGCACTTAACAAGGCCTAGGCGGCATAAAAAACTTAGGGTTTTATACGCAGAAAAACATATATAAAATGGCAAGAAAACTCTAGTCATATGCGGAAACATATTCTTATCAGGTGAGACATAAATATTCCTAGGTGACATTTTACTACGCGGAGGCGTGAGTAAAAAGTGTGGATGCATTGTTTTAAAAGCTTACATGACATTTAAGCTATCCTACGCGTCATTTTGCAAAATCTAAACTACAAAAGCCAGGAAAAATTACAATAAATGCTATAAATGAGCAATAAATGCACAAGAAAGGTTATAAATAACTCACTGGAGGTCCATAGTTTAGTGGTCTCTGATAACGATGACCTCTCTCAAACTGGTGCTCACGAATAGGGACAACCATTGTGATCAGGAAGCCAAGGATCAGAGAAAAATCTTAGAAGTCAAATGTGAAAATGAATAGTAAATCTAGGTTTTTCAACCTATTTAAGCTAATTTGACCTAATTTGGAGGTAAATTTTGACCTAGTCACCTATATCAACCTATCAATTGAACCGGGGCAATTATTTGTTGAAATCAACATATCATCAATGTTTTTCAGAAATGAAAACATATTGGATTCAATCAATCAATCAATTTTTTCAAATCAAGCAATCAATATGTTTCATTTCTGAGGGGGCATCAGAGTATTAAATTGGCATAAAAAACATCAGTGAATCTGGGGCATCAAAATTTTTTGAACTATTATCAGTGGGGCATATCAAATCAGAGGCATATCATATCAAGCTAGAATCATGCATCATATCAGGAATAAAATCAGGACCTAAATTAGTGGTGTATCAGTAAATCAAGACCTAAAAGTGATCAGGACTAAAAATTTTCTTTGAATCAATTTTCTTTGTACATCAATTCAAAGAGGGGCATTTGTAGACACTAAAAAATGGGCAAGTGCTTTAAATCATCAAAATAGAAAATTCTTAATCAAAATGCACAAATTCTCATCAAAATGGATCAAATCAAATCAAAATGGACATTTATAAAACAAAGTTGGACAAAATCATTAAATCAAAGGAAAAATCAAATAATGACATTAAATAATCAAGTCAAAGCTTAAAGGGGTCAAAAGCACTATATAATTGATTTTAATCAATTAATTGTATAGTTTTAAATCAAAAATCAAAATGAACCTATTTCCTTACATGGCTAATTTAATTAATCCTAATATCTTTCAACAACAAATTGAGCAACCAATGAGAATTGAGAACACAAAGCACATGGATCACTCAAAGGAATTGAATCTCAATCACACAAATTCAACTTTGAATCTCATCCACTCAATTTTTTCCTTTTGTCCAAAGCTTTGTGACAAACATTTAAATTGTCCCCCCATTTAAAAATATTGCAAAATTTTTGACTCAACCAAGGCTAAATCATGATTACTTCACTCTACCCCCTACCCTTGGGAATTTACTATAAATAAGAGACATTTTGAGAGCAATAATCATCTTAGAAATTCATTTGCAAAGCATCACCATTATAGTCATTTTCATATCAATTAAGAGCATTTATCATTATCATTTTCATTTTATCATAGCATAATGGAGAATTGTGAGCTATATTAGGCATATTAGTATCATAGATTTCTCATTTTAGAAGTGTCACTAGTAGGGAATACAAAGCTGAGAGCTCTACTTACCACATCTAATTAGAGAACCATGAGATGTCATGGATGCTAAATTCATTTCTTAGTTTAAATTTGCATTGTATTTTCTTTGAATTGTTAGTTAATAATCCTAATTTCATGAAGGTGTTTAATATACACACTCAGTAAACACACTTGAGCCAATTCATTTGGAAGTGTTGTATGTAATAGGATAAAGGGCCGACCTAGTAAATAATTTTGTATACACATATAAATAAGACATGTGCCCTTATAATTTGGTATGGTAGAAGAAAGAGAGTTCACATAAGAAGAGAAGAAGTATGTGAGGAGAAGACATAATGTGTTAGAGCTTTACAAGGGGCTAAAGCATCAGCGCACCAAAGGAACTGATCAGACAAGAAGTGTCACTAGATCAATTCACCTTGCATATATAGTGTGTATCTAATATCCAGAAGGTTGTAGCCTTCACCACTTGAGCAGTGAGCTCTAGGATAGTGTGTCCCCACCCCTAACAAGGTTAATTATAAAAGACTCCTAATAGGGTCTGACCCTTGACTAGGTCACTGCACTAAAGCAATGTAAAGATCAACTCCTAACAGGATTGCAAGATCTTCTAACAAGGATCAAAAAACACTAGTGTAGTTCTTAGTGGGTGTCAATTTCCACTTAGGTTTTTACCTATTTGGGTTTCCTCATAATCATATTTGGTATCATGTGTTATGAATATTTAGCTTACTTGCTTTGATGTTCATTTCAGTAACTAAGTAATTAAGTTAAGTTTCAAAGTACAAAGAAAAGTAATAAAGTATAGAACACTGATTCACCCCCCCCCTCTCAGTGTTCCCATTCCTAACAATTGGTATCAGAGCTCTGGTCCTCTAAAGATAAGTTTAACCACTTGAGGAGATCATGGATAAGGGAGAAATGAAACATCCAAAAAATAATCTTGAAGCAACTCTTGAAGACCTTGACATATCTGAAAAAGAAATTGAAGAACTAAAAGAAAAGGTTAGTGATTCTCATGCAGTCATTAAAAAACTGAGAAAAGATTTGAAAGACTGTTCCACAAGTGATTTGGGAAAAATGGTCAAAAAGATAAATGAGGAAAACACATCTCTGAAAGATTAGATTGAAGAGTTGGATGAAAAACTACTCAAAAATATTAACTGAGGCAAAGAACCACATTGAAAAATTGCACACAAGCAAGGATCTTATAGAGTCACAATTGTATGCACAGAAGATTAAAGGAGACACCAGTGGTATTGGGTTCAATGAAGCACAAAATCTGATCAATGACATGCAAGCAAGAAAGAAAGCACCAAAAGAATCTACAAAAGCTAAGAAGATAGGAAGTCATACAGAAGCAGAAGCTAAACCACTAAAGGATGAGTGCAAACCAGTAAACAAGACTTGTTATGCTTGTAACAAACATGGGCACATTGCAAGAAATTGTAAAGAGGTAAGACCTTTCAATGGTTACTGTTATTCATGCAATAAGTTTGGTCATAGTTTTATGAATTGAAGATCAAAATGAAAGAAATAAAAATCAAAAAAGTCAGAGACGTCATCCTCAGCACAATGTAAGAAACTCTCAGAACATTACATGTCAGATATGCAATTATATTGGTCACACAGCCAGACAGTGCAGTATGGTAACCCACATGAATGCGTTGAGGAATTTTAGGCCTCGAGTCATTTGTCACTCATGTAATAAGGCACAACCAGACAGTGCAGTATGGTAACCCACATGAATGCATCAAGGAATATCAGGCCTCAAGTCATTTGTCACTCATGTAACAAGGTTGGACACATCTCCAGGTTCTGTAGAACTAGAGTGCAAAGACAGGAGAGCCCTAAAAAGTCAAAAACCTCAATATTAGAAGAAGTAGGAGAAGTCAAGTTTTTAAAAGCTTTAGATGATGCGAGCTTGATTTAGAAGGAAGAAAAGAAGGATAATGTTGATGAAATAGTAGAGGATGCATCCGCAATGGATGCACCTCCTATTTATGGTTAAATGACCTTTAGGGTCATAAGGGGAGCTAGATTAGCTCTAGACCCCTGCGTGGCTGGTATACTCACCGTCAGAGTATGCACCTTGGATTACAACTAGTTGGAGACTATATGATGTAGTATGCAAGAGCACACTACCAGATTGTTAGTGGAGAAGAAGAACAAAATTCACAGTTGAACTCTGTGTTTATGCGGCAAGCATTAATGGTGGAAAAAGTCACTTTATAGCCATCGGAGCTTCATTATTCACACATTGCATTCTAAGTTGAGCATTTAGAGAGCACTGAAGATCCAATAGTTGAAGTTGTGAAGCATTGTAGTGAATCTATCAGCAAAGAAAGAAGTTTGATTGTTGGAAGCCCTATATCAACGCGACGTCTCGAAAAACCTTTCAGAAGCATCTAAATAGGTAAGTCATGGCTACTCTAGTTGTATTTGATGTATTTGAAAGAAAGAGATATGTGTTTAAGAGACATCGATTCAAATCCACCTTAGTTGACTTAGAAGGTGCATTTTCAAGAACCCCTATAGGCATCATCCATGTAGAAGATATACACACATATATATATTGCAAAAAGGAACCAATTGGCTTAGACAGAATTAGGTTGCACCTAGATTCCATGATGAATCTAGACAAATCATTCATTCAAGAGTTCACACACCTAGAGAATCACCCCATTATTGAATATGCTACTGCGCATGAGTTTTATGAGTCAGATTGGATTAAGATTTTGTTAAGCAGGATCCATGATGACCTATTTTGGATAGGTGAAGTGCCAATTAGAATCACAGAAGATCTCATTCATGAGATGAGAGGTTTATCTAGGACATGCATCATTCTTCTAGCTGGGAAGGATGTCAGGAAATTGGTTGAACAAGCTTGCAAATCCTGAAGTGACAAGTGAGGGATGACTATTGAGCCAACTGAGGAGAAGGACATCAAATTGATGTTTATGATTCTTGGTTATAGATTCCAGCATGCCAACAGGGTCAATAGTGTGTCCACAACCACCATTCTTGCAGCCATAAGGATAGTAAGGGAAAATGGTGAATTCAACTTGTGTGAAATCTTGTGCACATAGTTGATGGACAACAAAAGGGCAATCAAGCATGATAAGACCAAAGTATTCAGGTTTGGGTCTTTGATAATCTACATGTTCTTTCATATAGTTGGGAAGGTATCAAACTTATACCTAGACAAAATTTTACCTACAATGCCTTAGATATCCCTTAAGGCATCAGTTGAGAGAACTCTAAGAGACTACATGGAGTTAGAATTGAAAACCTTTAGGATAAAGATGTAAATGAGGTATAGGATACCTGAAAGTATTGTTGAGAAATATAAGGACAAAATTTGCTTTATGGTGGAGACTACTAGTACTTGTATGGAGGCTGTTGAGCCTAGAACTAAGTGGATTCATCCACTTGGCTATGAAGTGGAGGAGAAAGTCTTGGAAGCCTATGCACAAGTTTTACTATCGGCACCCAAGGATCCAAATGATCCTAGATGGGGAACTTATGAAGAAAAGACCAAGGAAGTGGACATAGTCTTAAATAGTGCTACAACCAAGAGGAAAGCCACCAAAATAACCTCTGAGATTTTGAAGATCCATGGTGTGACTCAAGCAGACTTGGATAAAGCTAGAGAGGCCAAAATAGCTCCTCAGATTGAGAGTGCATCCTTTGTAGAAGCCAAGATAGAGAAAATAGATGAACCATAACAAAGAAGATAAAAGTTGAGAAAACTGATGATATCAGTCCTGCGCCCACAGTTATAGTTGATATGGAGTCCATTAAAGCATCTCCTAAGGTGCCTAAGAGGAAGAAGCAAACTACCACAAGTCACCCTTCAACTAGAGCCACAAGAAGTAGAGACAGAAATACACAACCACCTCCTAAGGTAGGATTCCTACCAAGTCTTCACATGTTAAGGACTAGAGTGGTAGAGGACGGAAGGCTAGATCAGATAGCTAAGTTCTATGAAAAATATCATGAAATTGACAAGTCTGAGATCCATGAGATGCTGATCAAACATATGATCAAGTTCAAGAAGATAGTTTTAGAACTGAAGAAAGTCATCCCAGATAAAGTTTGGGAAATATTGGATACCTTAAAAAGATAAGCCAGTGAAGAAGACTTCAGAATCAGGGAAAAGACACTGGATGAAAATCTTCCAGTATGCTTCGTTGATGAAAAGACCTTATTGTTGAATCTGGTGAAGCTGCACCTGAGAACAAAAATGAGAACTCTACACATAATGAACAAGGATTATGAGAAGATAACCAAGGAGATAGAACAAGCTTTTGAGAAAGTATTCCTTGAACAACGTATGCAACCTTCATCTGTGCCCATCACTCAAGCACCTGTTAAACAAGATAAAGAAGCTAAGGTCACAAAAATACCTATGATAGGTCCATAGGACTTAGCACCCTTGGTAATAGTGCCTATAGTTGAAATAAAGTCTATGCCCATAACCGCAACTCAAGAAGTTAACACAATAATGATTGATAATGTGGAGATATCAATGGCGACCACTGACAAAGACTTAGACAAATTTGAGGAAGCCTTTGTGAGCACACAAGAAGTAGAAACACTATGCGGTGACAATTCATCTATGCAGCAAGGAGATGTACTGATTGAAGACTTAACAAGACAAGAAGAAGAAGAGGAAAAAGAAGAAGAGAAAGAAAATGAAAAGGAGAAAGGAGGAGAAGAGGAGGTAGAAAAAGAAATAATAGATGAACCCTTGGTTAAAATTCCAATAAGGATAAAGATAGAAGTGATGGACATCACACCTATCACTCCTATTCCATCAGCATCATTGTTGTCAAGTTTGACCCCTGATACTACAAGCTTGGATTCATGGGGAGAAGAAGACCTGATCAAGATTAATGTCCTTGCAATGGAGAAGGCTAAGGAGAAACAAGTGATGAGAAAACCTCTATTTGTTGAATTAGTTAATATCCTGAATAGTCTACTACCAGAAGAGAAGAAGGTAAAAAAGGTACATTCTGTGGATGATGTCAGTACCATCCTGACAAGTTTCAAGGAAAACTTCTCTTGCCTAGAAGAATCATAAGCTAAGCTAGCAGAAGGGAAGTATCTCAAGAAGAGATTGAATGAGCTAACTGCAAACTTTTCACTTGACCTTAGCTCCCTAAAGGTTGGTCAAGCTTCATTAAAAGAAATTTCTACAAAAGGAAGGAAAATCATAGCAGATTGCATGAACCAAAACAAGCTGAATGCAGATCTCTATAAGAAAATTCAGGAGGCAGAGGCTATGATAGATCAAGTGAGGAAATTAGTAGAAGATCCCACTTCAAATGTAAACATGTGTAACAATGTGTACCAAGGACACATAGAAAAAATAGAATAGGTAGAGAAAGAAATGTCCAAAATAAGGGCAAGGCAAACACAACTGAGAAATGCTCTTGCACCCTCACTAGATGTCTTGAATCAGAAAATCAAGGAGATCGATGCCACAATGGTGACATATGATCAAGGTCCATGTATAGATTTGGATAAGATGGAGAAGTTAACATATTCTTTGTGCGCCCATCTTTAGACAATAAACACACTGAAGAAATTTTGGCAGAATGAGATTGCTAATCTAAAGATAGCATATTCAGATGTCTTCACTTTGTAAGTACTTATGTATACATTTTTTTGAGTACCTTTGTCATTCATGTCAAAGGGGAGTATAGTTTGTATAAGGAAGAATATGGATCCTTGTAAATGACGTAAAGAAAATTTTAGTACATAAGGGGAGATATAAGTTAGAGTATGTATAAGAAAATTTTGTATAAGGATACAGTTAATAACTTTGCCATATTCCTTTGTTGCCATTAATGAAAAGGGGGAGATTATTGGAAAGTTGACTATAATGATGTATATGATTGTATTTAGTGTTGTCATTATGGCAACAAAGTCATATGAAGTTTTGGAGTTAGCGCATAATGTAGAAAATAAAAAATATGGCTAAGTATGGAAGACTGGACAGTTAGTAGAGCACTAGGTGAACAGAGCATCAACGCACATCTGTATGACATAATTATGACATGCACCCTTGAAGATAATCTTATAAGTATGTATTCATGCTAAGTATAAAAGTGCATGATGATATGAGTCAGTATGAGGAAATTATAGTCAGATGAAGTGGCATAGACAGTAAGCGGTAGAACATGACAGAACATGGAGCCGACTGTTTGCATTTTCATTAGCGCTTAAAATTTTGTTTTGTAAAGGATATGTGCCTATTGTATTTAGGTCATAGACATGTTAATTTAATTGTATGTAAACACGCTTGAGCCAATTCATTTGGAAGCATTGTATATAATAGGTTAAAGGGCCAACCTAGTAAATATTTTTGTCTGTGCATATAAATAAGACATGCGCCCTTGTGATTCGGTATGGCAGAAGAAAGAGAGTTCACATAAGTAGAGCATAAGTATGCAAAGAGTAGACAGAATGTGTTAGAGCTTTACAAGAGGTTAAAGCATCAGTGCACCAAAGGAACTGATCAGACAAGCAGTGTCACTACACCAGTTCACCTTGCAGATATAGTGTGTATCTGATATTCAGAAGGTTGTAGCCTTCACCACCTAAGCAGTGAGCTCTAGGAAAGTGTGTCCCCACCCCTAATAGGGTTAATTGTAAAAGAATCCTAACACGGTCTGACCCTTGACCAGGTCACTGTACTAAATTGCATTGTAAAGATCAACTCCTAACAAGGTTGCAAGATCTTCTAACAAGGATCACAAAACACTAGTGCAATTCTTAGTGGGTGTCAATTCCCACTGGGGTTTTTACCTATTTGGGTTTCCCCATAATCATATTTGGTCATGTGTTATGAATGTTTATCTTACTATCTCTGATGTTCATTTCAGTAACTAAGAAATTAAGTTAAGTTTCAAAGTATAAAGAAAAGTAACAAAGTATAGAACCCTGATTCACCGCCCCCCCCTCTCAGTGTTCCCATTCCTAACATCATATGGCTAACCTCCTTGTGTGTTCGCATGTCATGATCTATCTATTTGTGGGTGTTCTTATGGATACAGGTCTTGACCTATATGTTGTAATATGTTTCCTTTATCTTGGATATTTGCGATCGGATAAGTTGGGTTGTGGTTAATGATCTTGTATATAAGTAGGGTAGTTTTCTTTTTTAGTAGCTTGGTAGTAGCTCAGAGATTAGCATCTAGTGTAGATCTAGATTTCTATATGTAATTAGGCATGTGTGCCTTAGAATGTAAGTTGACATGTAGCTAGGCATGTATAATGTAAATCTTGATTCTAAGATAATGTGAAGGCTTGATTGGCATATTTATTATTGAGTTATTTATGTTCTCAAATGAATTATTTTCATTGTGTACTTGACTCTAGCTACATGGCTGGACTATCTCCATTGGGGAAAATCTAGCCACATGAATGCATCACCAAGGAAAACCCCTTTCCACAAGTTTTTCCCTATTTTTATATGTTTAGGTACAGTTGGTACAACTATTGGAATAGATCAAAAAAGTTTAGGACCAATGGGACTTTCAATCAAAATTCTGGGTAGATTTCCAAGGATCAAAATGCCTTAGGCTTCTTTTTCCCTATATTAGAATGCCTCGAGTATTTCTTTTCCTCTTATAAAAACTTCATATTCAAAACTCAGGTTAGTATGGTTTTTGGCTTTTCATTTTTTGTCATTGTAGGTTCCTGTATATTTCTATCAATTTGTAATTTCTTGAAATTGTCTAATTTAACTTATTATAATCATTTATCTTGCATCATTTTATCATTTCCACAAAATGTCATTTCTTAATCATAACAAAGGCTCATTGCACTCACTTAGTGCTTAAGTCCTACTTGAGCCTATTAGGTCATCTTTCTTGTGATTGTGCATTAAGAAAGGGGTGGACAAATCTCTTGAATACCAAGTAGAAACCCCCACCTATCCTTTTCTTATTGTACAAGGTCAATATCATTTGTGTGTCTAAGTATTTACTTCTTGTGTTTGTCAATAATTTTCATATACTTTAAAATGAACATTCATGTTAAATTTATTATGCACATTAAAGAAGGGACAAAATGTAGTGGTGAAATTAGTAAACCTATTCCATTTTCCATTTTTTTTTTACCAAATTAGAACTCAATACAATAACATATTGAAAGCTATGTCATGATATTTTTTAACAACCACTTAATTTTTTTAATTGTCATCACATATTAGATTATGATGGATTATTGGAATACGCTCTATTCTAAAGAACAATAAAGAATAAACTTTGTATTGCCATCATATACCTCAAATCCAATGTTTTCTTCAATATATCCCATTGTTGTTAATTTAGTTTTCCAAGTGGTTTGACCTATGAAAACCCATTTAGCTTTCAATTCCATAGGCTTTTCAATGATTTCTTTAGACAATACCTTGAGAGATTCATATCCATAGAACTCAGAGAAGGTGGACAAATATATGACTACACTTTCTATCATGTCATTTCTATGTAGATTTAATCAAGTCCCCATGTTATATTAGGTTCATGATAGTCTATATTTGATCTCATAAAGTTATAATCAATTAACATGATTTTAAATGATAGTTCTAATTTGATCTTTTCAAATCAAAGGTCTCTAAGTTGGTGGTCTAGCTACCTCCTAACAAAAAACTAGACACGAGGGATTTGTCAAGCCTCTTTGAGATGATATTAGATACCCACCTCCTATTATTCCAGGTGAATATCCCATTAACTGACTTTATGTCCACCAAGTTCAAAAAATTCAAATTATCTCTCAAGAGCTTAGAAGAATGCTTAAGCCTAGAAATACCACCCCTTTTTCATCCATGCTTAAAATGAAAAGGAAAACCCTAGAAAGGATCCAAGGAAGATAAGGGGCAAGGGATCTAACCATCCTAATATGATACCAAAGAAAATACTTTATAGAGAGATCACTTAAGGTGTACACATTGATGAGAAGGCAATGTATTGGCAACACCAAATTCTAGGTAGAAAAAGGAAAAAGTTTACACATGTTTTGGGAAAGAAGACAACTTACAGACAACAAGGTCATTATGGTTAATATCTAGTACAATGGAAAGCTTTAGCATGTAAAAATATTATGTGGATTACAAAATGGTAATTTAAGAATATAGATAATATTAAGTGACACAAGTTTCAAGAAGTAACTCGCAAGAGCTAAGTTTCTTCAACTATAGGATAATGATACAAGGGATTCTAGAGGTCATAATTTTTGACACAATAGTTTTGTTGTAGGAAGCTTAGGTTTTTTTTCAAATTAATTTTTTAATGCCAACTTGTACATGTAATTAGATTAGCAAGTTGAGAGAAAATAGTGTCTCTTAAGTGAGTTTCAGATAATTGGAAACTTCCAATTATTGACAATTTATAGCAAAATCCATTTTGTCATTGGTCATCGCATATTAGATTATGATGGATTGATGAAACATGCTCCATTCTAAAGAACAATAAAGAATAAAAGTTGCACTGTCATCATATAGCTCACATCCAATGTTGTCTTCAATATATCTCACCATTGTTAATTTGGTTTGCCAAGTGGTTTGACCTATGAGAACCCATTTAGCTGTCAATTCCATAAGTTTTCCAATGATGTCTTTTGACAACACCTTGAGAGCTTCATATTTAAAGAACTTGGAGAAGATGAACACATATTTAATTGCACATTCAGTCATGCAATTTCTCCATAGATTTAACCAATTCCCTATGTTATATTAAGTTCATGGTAGTCTAGATTGATCACACAAAGTTTTAATCAATTAGCATGATTTTCCATGATAGTTCAAACTCCAAACCATTTATCAAACCCAAACACCTAATTTTCTAATGGTGAATTGATTCATAAAATCATCAATTAGTGGCATTCATCAATCATCAATCCTAGAACTAAATATATGTATCCTCTCATTTAATTATTAGTATTAACTACTTTATCAAGGTTAATAATTGCTATAAATTTAGGTACTTTTTATTTAATTAGCCTAGATAATATATATGCAAAATCTTTTATTTCTTTGTTCCTTCTTATATAAAAGATTTCAAGATCTTTTCAAACTTTTATTTTACCTTATAAAAACACAATTAAATTAAAACTAATATATCATATACAATATCTTGTAAGCTCCATACCACCAAACTTTTCTTAGAATAAGATAATCCATACTTGTTAAACCATTCAACACAAGATGTAGTGTTTTATACTACAAGCATGATAAGATAGTTTTAACCATTACATGAATTAAGAACCACTCTTAATTTGTTCAACAAGTGGGTGCAGAGTTGGATCTCACCATTGAAAAAACATCCTTCTCTAAACTTATTTAATAAGTAGGTAGAGAGTTGAAATCTCAATTTTCTCTTAAAAAAATCATGTAACAAATGGACACAAAATTAAATCTCACCACACCATATAAAAATCTATATTTCTCTTTAAAATATCTAACGAGTGAATGCCGAGGTGGATTCCATTGCATAAAGAAAACCACTTTCTCTAAGCTTATCCAATAAGCAAATGGAAAGGAGAGGTGGATATGATAACATTGCAAAGTTGTTTGAATTGTATACATCATGGATAAGTTACCTTTCTTTGGAAAGGACCACTCAATCATAAATGGCTTAGACCACTCACTCTTATCCACGTTCCATGAAAATATTGAGCACAAAAACTTATATATCAAACAAATAAAGAATATGAGATGGTGTTATAAAAGTATTATGCATATAAAAAATAATAATGAGAGTACCAAAACAATAGAATATCATATAAATTAGTGGAGATGGATATGCCAATATAGATGGAATATTGATTGCCTTTGAAAAATGTTTAAAGCAGGCATTTGACACGCTGTTCCCCATTTTACTCTGTGTCTTTTCTCCATCATCAAAAAATGAATGGATTTTGTCATGGCTCCACTCAATGGGAAATGGGAAAATATATACCATCATTGCTATAAAGGAACGACAAGTTGAATATACTATTTTTGTTCCTTGCTAATGGATTTTAAGTTGGTATTGATATATTCACTCTAATCTTGGCTGTTCTTTTTGGTCTATAGCTTTTCTAGCTATGGAGTGTAGTATCATATATATATATATATATTTGTTTGAAGTAAAAATATATAATATGGATTTTAATAATGTTTTATTGTGGAATGATTTTATTAAGTATTATTTATATTACTAAATTTAAAAGATGGGTTGGAAGAAAAGTTTAAAAACGTATAGATATATTATGGATATGTTCTTTAATTAATTTATCATATATGTGTGAGAGATTATCATTTAGTACTTGTATTATTAAGAGTTGTAATGGGTAAACTTATAAGAAAATTAGGAAGATAGGGAAATATATATTATGAATAAGTTTTTTAATCACTATATTCATTAAAAAAATAGGCATGTATTACATTAAGATAATATTTTCTATTTGTGAGGATTATTAGGTAAAGAGAATTTTTGAAAGCACCTAAATCTTTTTACAACAATCATAAGATATGCATCAAAGAATTATAAAAAAATAATAATATAATAGTCTATTAGAAATATGCATCAAAAGATATACTAGGTTGTGGTTTTGTGAGGCACAACAAACTAACATTGCAATAACAATATAAAAAACAAATATATAGTGTCAAAAGCCACAAATGAAAAATTAGACAACAATAAACTAACAATGCAATAACAATATAAAAAATAAATATATATGCATTCAAGTCCTCCCCCAATAACTTATGTGGTCCTCCATCCCTCAATAATTCTAGGTCATCCTACATCACCTTAATATCCAAGTCAATAATTATGCCCTTTGTTTGCCTCATAGGGGTCCTTGTATTTTTTTCTTGGGTCCTCTTGAGAATCAAACTTTTTTATTTTTAACACATTTTCCTATTTGCATTGCTATATCAGGGACACAGTTCTTAATGATGGTTCAGTTGAGAAGGATTATCTTATTCAAATATTTTCAAATCTTCATGGTTTCTTTTAAGCCTACTTAATTGTGAGTCAAACCCTTTTATACCCTTGTTAATCTCACATATATCCTTTAACATGTTTTGATTATCTTCTTTGAACTCAACCTAGATCTTAAATTGAGATTGCTCGCCATCAACCTATTGATTTAATTTAATTTTTGGTCTCTCATTTCTATTCATAAACAATTTAGGAATGCTAAGTTGAAGATTACTATACCTCTCAAGTGATTCCAATTTTTTAAATAAAATCCTTACTCCCCTTTATCATTAGCAACATAATCTAGATACAATATAATAAATAATAATTAGTCATCAATAATCGGTTTCTTAACAAATAAAGCAATTAATGAACCACCTCACCATCAGTGGGTACTAGGGGATTGTCTTTCTTTTCTATCTCTATCATCCTAAAAAGTGTGTGTGTGAATTTTGTACCTAACTGTAGACACAACACTTCAGTAAAATATTAGAGGTTAGCAAAAACTGAAATCGTGCAATGAAATGGAAACTAAACTAACCAGGTGATTTACTGCCTTCTAGAAGGTGCGAGTATGATACTCTCAGATCAGACCGAGACCAGTGATAATGCAACACCTAAACGAAGGATTTGAATGCAAAGAATAAAAACTATATGAATGCAGATTTAATCTATATTTTTTTTGTATTTTCTATGCAATAAGATGAAGGAAACTAATATGAATCTATTCTATATGAAAAACTGGTATGATATGCAATTAAATCTAAGAATTGATATGCTAAATGATATGAATGCTCAAAACAATGAAAATCTCACAACAACTTTGATTTGCAAAGATAGATTCTTCGATCACCAATTTGCCAGCGTGAGGATGCAATTTCGTGGATCATTTTAGAAGAGCTAAAGCCTTGATTTTATAGAAATCTAGGGCTTTGGAGGTGCATGAGAAAAGCCATAAATCACTCTTGATAAACTCAGGTTGATTTTTGAGTTATCAGAAAATAAGAAATAATTAACTCACAAAATCATGCAAAAGCATGCAAGAACAACTTTTTAACTCAAATCAGAAGTTTTAGATCAGCTTTGAACTCAAAATAGAGTGTCGAGTTTCCAAAAGTTAACAACTTGCATTGATTTCCTGATTTTGAGTTTAACTGCTCTTTGAATGTGCACAATTAATTATTAATTAATTAAATAAATAAAGTGATTTATCCTCAACTTAACTGACTTTTGAAATTAAAATAATTGATTTATGGGTTAATCAATTATTAAATCAAACTTTATTCTAAAACTATATTATTAAATATTGACAATTGACTTTAATTAATTAAATAAGGATTTAATCAATTAGTCATAAGATTTTAGATTTATTGTCAAAATTAAATAATACAATTTAAGAATAATTTAATTAAATTCAATTAAATAATTAAGTGGCAGTATTATATCTAATTAATTAAATATTCAATTAATCAAACTTTAGGATAAATAAGATTTATCGCCAAATAATAATTAAATTAAAGATAATTATGATAAATTAGGAATATTACTAGGAACATTCCCCGATGTAGAATTTAGGATAAAATCAATTAGGATTCGATAATGTGCAGATGTGCCTTAGGTTAAGACTTTAATGTCGATTTTATTCAATTTTGAGGATGTAGGAGGTTAATGAACCTATAGCCCATTTTTGGGGTATTACATTTTGCCCCTCTTTGAATCATTGTGCAAAGCGTAGTGGTTCAAAGAATAGTCTGTGTATGATAAAGATGTATGAAACTGATTCAAAAGATTAAAGATTAACCGATTCCGAGATAGAAACCGATCGAAAGATTGGAAAAAGATGCCAAATGATGCTAGCTATATCAACAATGAACCGGTGATTACAAAAAAGTGTCAAAACGCCTGATTCTGAACCTTATGATTGCGAAGAAGTGAGTGACCAATTCTAGACCTCAATGTCCTTGTATGAATCATATTGGTATCACATCCTGAACCCATCAATTATGAAGAACCAATGAAATAACGCTAATTAACTGATGGTTACGAAAAGTTGATACAGTTTACAAGATAGATTTGAGATACTAGATGAATCTGATTTGCCCCAAGCGATGAGGACTTTAGATGAATCAACAATTAGACGTGGTTGTTGTCTTGATTACTGAGGAAAGATTGATTGACAGAATTGAGTTACAGACTTTGAATGATGTGTAATATCATGCCCCCTTCAGGATGAAAATTGAAATTTGACAAGAAAAGTTAGTGTTGAATGGTTTAGAAGCATGTTAATTGATTTGAGAAGTGGTTGTACACATTTGAGAATGCATTCTGCATCATTTGGAGGTCCAGAAGACCAAGTTTGACTAGGTGAAACCATGAGTTGACCATAGTTGACCAAGTTGAAATTTTGATAGTTTGATTTAAGATAATCAGTTAAGTTAAATATTGGATTTCTGTGATGATTGAAGGTTGATTATGCAAGCAGTCAGACATCCTAGGTTTGAAAATTTTAAATCATAATTTTGACATAGTAAATAATCTCAAATTTTAATTTTGATCCCGATAATGGGTTCAGAACGTTGAAATTAGCCAGGGGTACAATTTTCATGAAAAATGGAGCACTTTTGAAAATTAGGTCAAAAGCTATATAAAGGATAAAGGGGTCATTTTCAAATCATTTTCACCGTTGACTTTTGAAAACCTTGTGGAGCCCTCTGAGCAAGAAAATGGTAGAAATGAAGGTACCTGTGTCTTCTCACCATTTTGAGCGCAACCGGAGGCATTAGAGACCTCGATAGTATGGACATCTGGTAGGTGGACATCTTTGCTTCTCTGAAAAGTCAATTTTGCTTTGTTTATAGTATTTTTAGCATTTGTTTCTTACATTTTCAACTTTTAATTTTTGCAATCACGGAAACTTGTACGACTGTCCATTTGGGCTCATACAACTTTTCAACCCTAGTTAGATTGTCATTTCATTAACCCCCAAGACTCATATGAGAGGGACCCAAGAGTCGTACGTCGTTTCGTCAGGTCCCTCCTAACTTGTACGGGGAGAGATGCAGTGTTGTATCATCATGCTTTGTCATATGGTAACCAGTGAAAACTTGTACGAGTTTTCTTGCCAGTCTACTTTGTCATTTGAAAAATAGTGAGCCCAAAACTCATTTCTAAGGCAAAATTTTGAATTTTATGAACTTTGAGCTTGATTCCTTAGTCTTTGATCTATCTTCTGAAATAGAAAATTGTTCAATTCCTGTATGTATAGCCTATTTTTCAACCAAAATACTAATAAGGTTCCCTGTTTCTATGCTGTGTAGGTCATATATCCTGATGTTCATGTACATATCTCTGTTGGTGTAATTAAGTATTTACTAATTACACTTTACTTAAGTTTACTTAGGTTAATGCATTTGCATATTAGTTGTCTTTGTGACACCTAGGAGTTTGCATTTCATTTTAGCACATGGTTAGGAGAATCTCCACTTTAGGTGTCATCACATACCTCTTTGTTTGTGATCAGGCCTCAAAAGGTTAGCCAACTGCACAGGAGAAGGAAAAAGATGACTTGGATGATCAAGGTGAACTTGGATTTCGGTTTCAATCCCGAAATGAAAGGAAAATGATGTGATATGAAAGACAAGAAGTGAAAGACATGATCAGGAAGAAGTGAAAGGTGAGCACAGTTGATTAACAAGTCCATGAAAGATGAAAGGAAAGCTCTCTCCATATGCAAGATGCAAAACTAACTAACATGAACCTAACAATGCAAGCTACATGAAAAGTGGTTTACTTGCAAGGTTATGAAGCCAATAGACATCTAATTATCATCATCGAGTGTTATTGGTAGCGTCGCAAGAACATACAATGCACACTAGTATAACTATGTGGATCTGAATATGATCTATATCAGATAGGAGTGTGGAAATCCCACCTAGGCATCAAAGACATGTAGGTCCAGATGACTAATGTAGTGAGATCACCTAAGTTTGATATAGCAAGATTATGCTTGCATTGAGACACAAGAAAGTCAAGATGACTAGAAGCATGCACTCGCGAAACAGTCAAGGATAATACCTTGTCAATCCATAGTGTCAAGTAAGACCAGCATAAATGCTCATGATAGTTATGATCAACAAAATATACCCACAAGAAGATAAAGAAATAAAACATGTTCTCATACCCTCAGTCTTCTAGCTATGCATCATTGAAAACAATCATAGGGGGAGAACACTCAGCAAAGAAATCATCATAGACAACACGGAAAGAAATAAAGTCAAACAAATCTCAGCAAGTCAAGTGCGTGTGTGTAGGTCATAGAGTCAAGCTTTGAGTATCACATCTGCAAATGAGAAATATCATATCATACTAGACTGTAGGGTAGGACATCTGATAAGTGTTGAGAAACACTCGACGAAGGGTAGTGTTGAAAAACACAGTTAGGGTGGTGTTGTTGCCATTAAAAAGAGATCTATGCTCATGATTACTAGTCTCAGGTTGCTCATGAAATGTCCATCTATAAGCCATGCGCCTAGCAGCATCCATCCTTTGTTGATTTTGTTCTTTGTCTAAGCGCGCTTGGTTATCTTTATGCTCAAAATGTTCTTGCAAGCATTGAAATTTTTCTTGTTCAGTCAAAGTGAGTGAGACATTGTCTGTGTTTTTGGGGGTCTTGAATGCGAAAAAGAGGAAACCTCCTTTGTACCACGGGGTAGCCTTAGAATCCTCAGATTGGTTAGAAATAGAACTATTGTTGCTAATGGGTGCTCGTGAGAATCTAGTTGGAGAAGGTAACTGTGTATAATTGAACAGAGGATGACTCTCCTACTCAAATTGAGACCGAGTTGTAACCGGCATGAAAAGAGATGTTGGTTGACTAATAGAATGAGACAAAGTTTCTCAGATATTGAGATAAGAAAAAGCTAATAAAGATCACTTGTCAAAGTAGAACAATAGAGAGATGGCTCGTCAAAAGTGCTCAAGCACTTACAACAATCAATTGACTAAAGCTGAGCAGTGAGCAAGAAGCTCAATAAGCAAGTAGCTAGAGAGGTAACCGTGATGCGACAAGTGATCAAGAGTAGCATTTGTTAGAATCAAACCCAATAGTTTTAGCTCATTTTTTTCAGTCTAGAACAAATCTAAGCATTAGGCAACAAGCCAGCTTCAAGTAAGAACAGAAAAAGACACTCTACGACAGGTTAAAGTGCAAGTTTAGCAACTCCAGATTGCAACAGCAACAAGATAGCAAAAAGATTCTGGGTGACACTTTCCAGGTAGACAGGGCAATATTTCTCAGTCGGGTGATACTTCACCTTAAACCAGGTGATAGACCTCAATATACTAGAGTGATAGACTTCAGACAAAGCAAGCAATAGACAGTAGGCGCAAACTATTGCGTGATATTTCTTAGTAAGGCACGCGATACTATTGCAGATTTGTATGACTTTTTGACCAGTGAACATAAAAGTCTCAGTTTTGAAGCATTTTGATCAAGTTCAAAGGTTGGATAGTGCAATTTCTTAGTTTGACAAGTAGTAACAGTAGATAAGAGACAGGTTTGCAAATAGTATAAGATCAAACATGTCATAGAACACTTGAAACAAGGGCAAAAGCAACCTTGCCAAGACAAGCACTTGTGATATCAAAATAGAGAGCCTTATGAATGCTACCATTTATTTGAATGTTGAGGACGTTTACACTAGTATAGCACAATCGAAGAAAATTCAAGCAATTAATACCTAGAAGGACAAGGCTCATTACTTAGCAACGTGGGGCTATAAGCCTCATTCTCTACGTTTTTATCAAGTTTCATATTTTTTTTTGGTGTCATTTTTGCGCAAACAGGAGAAACGCCACTTACGGCAAATCTGTTCATGCCTGTGAGCATTTTGTTCCCACTTTTGAGCATTTTTTTCACGCTTGTGAGCATTTTGTTCCTGCCTTTGAGCATTCTTTTCACGCCTGTGAGCATTCCATTCACACCTGCTTGCGAGAAATATTTTTCCACCTTTGCACAGTCTATTGATGCTTTTGAGCATTTTGCTTGCGTGTCTGGATATTCTGTTGTCGCCTATGCATGTTCTTTTGTCACCTCTGCAGGTTCTTTTTGCGCGTCTAGACATTTTGTTGTCGCTTTTGCAGGTTCTATTGTCGCTTTTATAGGTTTGGCTTGCGCGCTTGGAAAATCTTTTATCACCTTTGCAGGTTCTATTGTCATCTGTGCACATTTTTAATCATGCCTGCCAGCTTTTAAATGTCACATTTTAGCTATTAAATGTCGCCTGGTATTGTCCGTCAAATTTTTCTAGTTTATTTGCTGTTTTCATTTTTTAAAAAAAATTCCAGCGTTTTCATTTTGAACGAATCAAGTGGGGAAAACCTTGTCATCATTTTCCTTGGTGGCAAGTGATTCCAACTCACTATAATCTCAAGGCTATCAAGGACACCAAAAACCTTGGTAGACATAACACTTGTCTTCGTTTGATGTGAGTAGCTCATGGGATTGCGACCATTGGGAAAATATTGAACAAGAATGCTTAAGGTACTCTTGAGGCCGCGAGGTCCTAGTCCTTTATGAGGAGCAAGAGGGGTGTTATGAATGAAAATCCTTATTAAGAACCATAGGTTAGAGGCCACCCTATTTTAGCCGCTTATCTTCTTAGTGCAAGGATTGATCCAAGTGGACTAACCCGGATCACCCCAAGATACTCACCATATGTGTCCCTTTGGTTGTGTTGTTTGACACTTCCATGACAAAGCCAATATCTCTTGTGGGCAACCACTTGGTGTGAGGCAAGGGGGCATCAAGTTGTGGGCTAAGTTGGTAAGTATTGAGCCTTGTCTTGTAGGTAGATATTGCTTGAAGTGTTTTCAATTGTGCTAAACCAATGTGAACATTCTCAACATGCAAACAATCGGTAGCTTCCATAGGGTGCAATTTTACTTTTTGATATCATAAGTGTTTGTCTTGGCAAGGTTGCTTTTGCCCTTGTTTCAAGTGTTTGAAGACATGTTTGATCCTCTACTGTTTGTAAACCTATCCAAATGCTGTTAAATTTGTGATTGACATTAGACATTTTCACCCTAACATTCAGAAAATCCAAAATCAGACCTTAAAACCTAAAATTTTGCACAAATTGGTCAAGATCAACATCAGTATCACATTATCCAAAGAGAAATATCGCATTAGAAGGTTGTTCTTGGTGAGAAAGTTTATCTCTAGAATTGTGAGCTACATTCTTGGGAAATTCTCGTACTCTTATTGTCCAAATAATTTTCATTTAATCTCAATTTCAATTATATTTCGGCCTAGTCCAAGCTCCTGGTTCAAAAGTGCAAGGGTAGTCACCCTTTGATTTGAAGCACCTCTTTGATAGTGTTGGTAAAGCCCCTTCTTCTATCTTTTCATTTCTCTTTGGACAATAGAGAACTTTGATTATCCTAGTTTGGTGTTGACATTTTGTGAGGTCATCCTATTACCAAGGGTCTTCTATTTTCAGTCTTCCTTGGTCAGTCCAGATCTTAGATCCTAGGTGTTGTCATGTTGCTCAACATCTCAATGAACGTTATGGTATCAATTGCACAAGATGGCTCTTAGTCTTCTTCTTTCTTCTCCATTTCCCATGTTCTTCTAAAGTCTTTTATTCCCATGGGAAATTCTTCTTCTTCTTCTTCTTGATTCTTTTCCTCTTATTATCTAGTCTACTTTCTTCTATTCATCTATTCATTTCTTCCATGCTTGATTCCTCCTCTTCTAGAACCATGAATTCCAACTACCTTGCCATAGAACCTCTCTTGAGAATGGATGATCTTGAACTCATTTCTCAATTTGAAGAATTTTGTTCCTCCAATGGTTCTTCTAAATATGGCATGGGTGATAAACTTATAGCAAAAATAAAAGAAAAGTCAATTAAATCAGATGCCTTTGCTAGAATCATACTCATGATCTCATCCAAATATTCTTCATCTTCTAAATCTTCTCATCATTCCTCATCTTCTAAATCTTATCATGATTCTTCTAAACACTATTCACATTCTTCATCTTCCAAATCTTATCATGACTCTTCTAAACATTATTCACATTCTTCATTATCCAAGTCTTCTTCTTCCACTAAGTCTTCAATTTCCTCTTCTTCACGATCTCATTCTTCTTCTACTTCTTCAAAGAGTCTTACTTCTCTTCAGAAGACATACCATAAAGAGCAATGTGATAGTCCTTATGATACCTCTTCCACAAAGAGTGACACACCCACCTATGATGACTATGATGACTATGATGATGGACAATGTAGTGATACCTATGACACCTTTATTCCTAAGAGTCTTCCTAGTCATGTCCTTATGCTTACTGGAAATGGGTTCTCATATTGGAAAGATCATGATGGTGATCCGTATGATTTAGATTTTGAAAGAAACTTTGATGAGTTTTGTGAACAATACCTTAATTATAATCCAGCTACTACTGTTGAGGAATATAAAATGCACCATGCTGATTTGAAACGTAAATATTATAAGAATCCTTCCTCTAAGAACATTCATGCTGAAAATAAAGATGACACTCTCAAGCAAGATCATGTTAATGTTGAACCTTGTTCTTGTGATGGCTCCCTTCCATCCTCTACTTCATCCAATTCCCATACATCTCCTAAAGCTTCCGAATCTTTCACAAATCCTTCATCCAACAAAGATCCTTATGCTTTTCATGTAGTTCCCTATAGTTATCCTCAAGGGATACCTCTTAAAGATACTCAAGCTAACCTTCACTTGGCTAAAAATACTTTCAATAATGCTAAACCTAAAGAGCCTAAGTCTTTATGCGCTATAATGCCTACTTCAGCTAGTCCTTCGCCATCTCTTCCAAAGTCTTCCATACAATTCCAATCTGCTTCCTTGTCCTTAGAAGTGGCTCCATGTGAAGAGGACTCTAAAAATGATAAAGAAAAGAACATAAAGAAAGATCAAGATCAAGGACCCTCCATGTCATCCAATTCTTTTCATGACAACTCTGATCTGCTTCATGGTTCTTTTGATCCTTTATGCCCTTCCTCATTCATTCCACCATGTCTTAATTCTTCTCCTAAGCAAGATCAAGCTACTACTCACACCATTGAGCTTATTGAAAATAAAAACAACCTTACTACACTTGCACCTTCTAAAGATGATACTTCCATTAAGGTTATTAAAAATGGTTTTATTACTTCTAATGTTAAGCCTATTGAAAATCCAAAGAAAAATGATACGCTTACGCTATCCAAAGCAACTTGTCAAGATCAAAGTCTTCCATCTTCTTATTCTACCATTCCATGTTCGCTTCCGCTTTCTACTCTTTCTGAGTCTTTGGAAGCTCTGAACAATCCTATCAAAGAAGTTTCTCCTATTCAAGATGTGCATGATCCTATTGAAAATCTTAATGCTCATTCTAAAGATGCTGATATCCTTGGTTGTGATATAGATGTTGATGAACTTATTGATTATCCTTTTGTATCTTCCACGTCCATCCTTGGACCTCCTCCACCAATACTAAGGGCTTCATGTATTCCTTCCATCTTGGGTCCTTATGTCCCTTCACTTTCCCCTCCTAACTCTTCTAATTCATCATCCATCTTGGGTCCTTACGTCCCTCCATCTCCTATCTTTCCTCAAGATCAACATAGATACATACCCTTGAATCCTTTTCATCCATCCACCCATCTAAACTAGTCATATTTTCCTTCTTCTTCCACAAGTCCCAAGTCTTTTGGAAGTAACTTGAATGTTCAATACAAGAAAAAGAAGAAATATAAGAATCCATCAAAAAAAGAATATCACCATGTCTCCTCTAATCGACATGGGTGCATAAAGTCAAAAGAGATATCTAAGAAGAAAAATACAAGACAAGTATGGGTTCCAAAATCCATCATTGAAGATATTCTCTCTAAATCATAAAAAAAAATTAAAAAGCCGAAGGCTATATGGATTCCAAAATCTCTCTTGAAAGAGTCTAATATTGAACAAAAAGTAAAGTTGACATTAAGGCTTCCAAAAGCTTCCACTTCATCTTCTTCCAAAAACATTATTTCATTCCATATGCCTAAACCGCAACCTCTGCTAAATATTCACCATATTCCTTCTCGTATTCCTTCATTCACATTCCCTCCATCTTCTCCCCACCCTTCAAGGTGTGTGTTGACATTGATCTTGCTTTCCTTTCCTTCATTATCCTTCTACCTTCTATCATTTTTCATCATTATCCTATTCCTCCTATCTTCCAACCTCACTCGCTTTGCATAAAGCCTTATCCTTCATTTTTCTCTTCCATCTTCCTTTGCCTATCAATATCTTTGAACATATCATTTTGGATCCTTGGCATATTATGGTTTATCCTTTCAAGGAGCATTATCTAAAAAGCTTACTTTTTTCCAAAAAAATATAAAATTCAAAAAAATTGAAAAAATTGAAAAATGAAAGAAAAAAAATGAAAAAAATTGAAAATGTGCCATGGTGAAAACCTGGAAACAGGCACCTTGGTAGCAAAAGTAAAGAGAAATAAATTTGTCCTATGGTGAAAACCACTCCCTTGTGGCACCTTGGATAAGTACCATGATGAAAACCTGGCAATCAGGCATCATGAGTAGTTCTTCTACATTTTTCATCCATTCCATCTTCTCTCTTTGATCTTGACAATGTTGAACTATACACGAACATTTGGCTATCTTTTGAGCTATCTTCCGATGATCTTACTTTCATTCCATTCATGTTTAGCCTTCATATTTATTTTCCTCCATTCATTCTAGCCTGTCGCTATCCTTTTCCGCCTTGGTCTTGATCTAATAAAAAAGAGTAAAACATGATGCTATGAAGCCTCTTGACATGTCTAATCCTTTGGACTGCATCCTTCCTTCTTTTGCAGTGCGCTTTTGTGACTTATCCTATGCTAGCCTCTCATTGCTTGTCCAAATGTGCTTTACATGATAATTTTCCTTAGCTTGGGTACTCTTGACGAGTTTGACTTTGAGGATTTCTTCCCTCCATTTTCCTTCATTCTCCTTTCCTCCATCTCATTCATCAGCTTGCTCATCCATCTTATCCCTCACCTTGCTAGACCTTGGGACTACATGATGTGATCTTTCTTGGAAGTTTGATGCCTATTCTGTTTGGGGGCATCCTTTGTACATATTTTATGATCCTGAAAAAATACCAAAAAAATTCATATATGATGCTGAAAAAATCTTAAAAAGTATAAAAAGTCCTAAAAAAATACAAAAAATTCAAAAAATTCAAAAAAAATAGAAAATGTGCCATGCTGAAAACCTGGAAACAGGCGCCTTGGTAGCAAAAATACAAAAAAAAGAAAAAAGAAAAAAAAATTGCAATAAATCCAAGTGGTGAAAACCTAGAAACAGACGCTACTTGAGGCCTTTGCACCCCTATTTGTTAGCATGCGTCCTTGACATTGAGTCTTTCTCCATCATACCTTGACCTTATTTGACTTGGTCTGGAATTGGTCTTTGTCTTTGTCTAGGGGGCATACCTGTTAGCATAGGTCTTTTAGGTGCGTTTGTCTCTTGGGGCATTTCACAACAGGTGTTTTTCAACACCAACCCCAAATAGTGTTTTTCAACACTATCCTTGCGTCGAGTGTTTCTTAACACTTATCAGATGTCTTACCCTATAGTCTAAGTTTGATGTGATATTTTTCATTTGCAGATGTGATGATCAGAGTCTGACTCTATGACCAACACACACAAACTTAAACAATCAATTCGCTTGAGATATGGTGACTTTACTTTTCTTTGTGTGCTGTCTATAAGAATTTCTTTGATGAGTGGTCTTTCCCTGAGAAGTTTTCGATGATGCATAGCTAGAAGACTGAGGGTATGAGAACATATTTTATTTCTTTATCTGCTTGTGGGTATATTTTGTTGGTCCTATCTATCATGAGCATTTATGCTAGTCTTACTTGACACTATGGATTGACAAGGTATTATCCTTGACTGTTTTGCGAGTGCATGCTTCTAGTTATCTTGAATTTTATGTGTCTTGATACAAGCATAATCTCACCATATCAAAATTAGGTAATCTCACTGCACTAGTCATCTTGACCTATGTGTCTTTGATGCCTAGGTGAGATTTCCACATTTCTATCTGATAAAGATCATATTCATATCCACATAGTTATGCTAGTGTGCATTGTATGATCTTGTGACGCTACCAATAACACTCGATGATGATAATTAGATGTCTATAAGTGTTGTGACCCTGCAAGTCAACCACTTTCATAGTAGCTTGCATTCTTAGGTTCATCATAGTTTAGTTTTTGCATCTTGCATATGGAGAGAGCTCTTCTTTTTATCATCTTCGGACTAGTTGGTCAACTGTGCTCATTTTCTGATTCTTCTTGATCATATCTTTCATTTTTGATCTTTCATATCACATCATTTTCTATCCATTTTCAGACTTGAAATCAAAATCTGAGTCGCATTTCAAAATTTTTCCCCTTCTTCTGAGTAGTTGACTGACCTTTTGAGGCATAATTTGATTTTCGGTGGAATTTCTTCCTTCCAGGTCTCTCAAATTTTCTATTCTTTCATCCACTCTATTTCTAGTCTTCTATTTCTATTCTTCTACTTCCTCACTGGGGCATGTTTCATTGTCTAATGGTTAACCTATTGACCCTTACCTTTGATTGTGATTTGATTAACCGTATCGATTTTCTGTCTCTCCTCTACTTGATTTCGATTTCGATTCCGAGGGGGCAATACCTATGGGATTCTCATCCCCAATTGCTTGATTTTCTTGATTCAGACATCTTTTGTGAGCTTTTTCTCAAATTTGAGATTCTTATCTCTTACTTTGAATGTGATCCCAAATCGACCTCATGTTCAAAGGCCTTTTTCTATGTTTGTCTGGGTGTGATCCCGAATCGACCTCACATTTGAGTTGTTTTGTGATCCTAGATCGATCTCACATTTCAATTCTTCTTTGACTGCATGTGTTCCTAGATTGATCACACATTAGTCAAAGAGGGGCAAATGTATGCACCCTAAAATGATCGCCTAGACTTTGGGCCCCATGTATTTGATTTATCAATCCTGAATCATTTTTATCAATAATCAATATTTTCAACATTATTAATTTCTTGATCAAGTCTTAATTTTGATCATATATTGGATTTTTATCCTTGGGCTAACCATTTATCCTAAGTCTTTATTTAATTAAAAGGAATATTTCCTCCCCTTTTGATTAAATAAAAAGCCCCACTTTTCCTCTTATCCTAAGTTGCACAAATAAAACATTATTCTTATTTCACAAAAAGGAAAAAAGTACTTTTTGTCTCACATGAGGCTCAAAAGTCAACACTTCACTCTCATTGGAGGATACTTGTGCACATGGATTGCTACTCTTTCAACCTCCACCGCCGATTAAGAATTTTGCCTCTTAATCTCAATGGTCCGTTCCTTTGCATTTCTTATAAAAGGAAAGCTCTCTTCTTCATTTGCAGATCATGTTTTGAATACTAATCTTATGCTGCAGGAATTCTTGGAGACTTTTGGAGCTTTTGGAAACCTTATTGTTCTTAGTCTTTCATTCTTGCATTTTAGCTTCATTTCATAGCTTAGTTTCCTTTGATGTAATAGATTTAACTCACATAGCTTAATAGGAGGGATTTGTAACACTTGTTCTTTCCATTTCATAGCTTAGTTGCATTACATTTTTATTTCCATAGACTAGCTTGCATTGCATTTTCATAGTGATTCTTGAGGATATTGGCACTCTTGCCCTTGTCCTCATTTGAATCTCTCGTTGTGTGGTTGACTAGCAAGGTCACAAGCTTGTAGCTCTAGATGAGAGCAAATACATCATAGTCCCTTGCAACTCCATGCATAGAGAGCTATGAGCCGCTTTGTGAGGCCTCATTATTGAGCAACCTTGCATGTAATGGTTCATAGAAGTGCACCATTTTAGTGTGTACATTCTAGATCCAAACTCCTAGGTGTCACAAAGATAACTAATATGCAAATGCATTAACCTAAGTAAACTTAAGTAAAGTGTAATTAGTAAATACTTAATTACACCAACAATCTCACATCTAGCCACTCAGAGGCTCTGCGTCTCCTTGCCTGATCCGATGAGAGTACATCTTGCTGCTTGCAGTTTTGAGTATTTGATCCATTTACCTGAGATTAGGGTAAATCACGGTCTTTTGATAGCATTGATAGAGAGATTCCACTTGGAGACATAGACATTTCATCTTCCTACTGGAGAGCTCACTGTGACTCTAAAGGATGTGTATAGGATTCTTAGGATTCCATTTCATAGTAGTCAGTGTCCAGCTTATGTGAGTTTAGGGAACTCTGGACTATTAGCTTTCAGATGTCTCTTCAGAGATGATACTCAGTTGTGTGTGTGTGAAAATTGTACCTGATCTGTAGACACAACACTTCAGTAAAATATTAGAGGTTAGCAAAAACAAAATCATGCAATAATTGAAATCTAATCTAACCAAGCGATTTACTACCTTCTAATAGGTGCGAGATCGATGTTCTCAGATTGTTATTGAGATCAGTGACCTAGACGACACCTAAATGAAGGATTTGAATGCAAAACTGATATGAAATATGAATGTAATTAATCTATTTTTTTGATATTTTCTATTCAATAATAATGATAAATGATATGAAATCTATGCTAAATGATATGCAATGCTCAAAACTAGAAAGATCTCACAATAGCTTGGATTCGCAAAGATGATTCTTCAGACTCCAATTCGACAGTGTGAGAATGCAAATTCGTGGATGCAAATTTGAGAGATTTTAGAGATGAATTATGAAGAGCTGAGCCTTGTTTTTATAGAAATCCAGGGCTTTGGAGGTGCATGGAAGAAAGCCATAAATCACTCAAATTAACTCAGCTTGATTTTTGAGTTATTTGATAATAAAGATAATTTAATTCACAAAAACATGCAAAAGCTAAGTTTTAACTCAAAATAGAGTTTAGCTTTAATTGATAATTGATAGTTGTCTGCTTTTATGATTGTGCATGTTTTATTTATGAATTAATTTAATAAATAAAGTTATTTATGCTCAACTTAACTGATTTTTGAAAATAAATAATTGATTTATGGGTTAATCAAACTTTTATTAAAAACTATATTATTAGATAATGACAACTTGCTTTAATTAATTAAATAAGAATTTAATCAATTATTCATAAGATATTAGATTTATTGTCAAAATTAAATAATACAATTAATAATAGATAAAATTAAATTTAATTACACAATTAAGTGGCAAGATATTAAATCTAATTAATTAAATATGAAAATATTCAATTAATCAAACTTAGGATAAATGTGATTTATCGCCAAATAATCATTAAATTAAAGATAATTAAGATAACTAGGAATATTGTTAAGAATATTCCCCGATGCAGAATTTAAGATAATCAATTATGATTTGATGATGTTTAGATGTGCCTTAGGTTAGGACTTTGATGTTGATTTCATTCGATTTGTAGATGTAGGAGGTTAATGAACTTATAGCCCATTTTTGGGTTATTATATTTTGCCCCTCTTTGAATTACTGTGTGAAGCGCAGTGGTTCAAAGACAGTCTGTGTTTGATAGAGATATGAAACTGATTCGAAATTGATAATTGATATTGATTTGCTATGAAGATAATAGGTCCTGAATGACCAAAGATAATGTTCACTATAGCAGCGATGAATCGATGATTGTGAAAGAGTGTCAAAATGCCTGATTCTGAACCTTAGGATTGCAAAGAAGTGAGTGACCGGTTCTAGACTCGATTGTCTTAGCAGAACTAGCAGGTATCACATCTAAATCCTTCAGTTGTCAAAGAACCAAGGAAAGAACACTATGATCCGATGGTTGCAAAAACTGATACAGTTTACAAGATTAGGAGAATACCAGATTGATATGGATCAACGAATTTGATATGCCCCAAGTGATGATAGATTTGCCCCGAGCGATGAGGACTTTTAATGAATCAACAACTAGATGTGGTTGTTGTCTTGATCACTGATGAAAGATAACAGATTCTAGATAAAATTAGATTTATAGACTTGAATGATGTGCAATACCATGCCCCCTTCAGGATTAAAATTGAAATCTGACAAGAGAAGTCAATGTTAAATGGTTTAGAAGCATGTAAATTGATTTGAGAAGTGGTTAAACACGTCCGGGAATACATTCTGCATCATTTAGAGGTCCAGACGACCAAGTTTGACTAGGTTAAACCATGAGTTGACCATAGTTGACCGAGTTGAAATTTTGATAGTTTGATGTAAGATAATCAATTAAGTTGAATACTAGATTTTTGTGATGATTGAAGGTTGATTATGCAAGTAGTTAATAATATGAATGATTTCAAATTTTGATTTTGATCCCGAAAAAGGATTCTACTTGCTATTTCATTGGAGGAACCTTCATGTGGGATTCAGCTCTTGTTAGATTGGAAGAGGTGATTGAAGAATCTTTTAAGTGTTCAAGCAATTTGTGAGATCATGCAAAGTGCAAAAATGCAAAGAAACATGCAGGATGATAACGCAACCCTAGGACCTAGGACCTACTCACTGATCATGTGTTGATTTGTTATCATCATTGAACTTTTAGGTAACCAGATAAATCAATACAATGCCCACTAGCTATGGAACCATAGACATATCAATATCGATTTGTAACGCTCAAGAACCAATACAACACCCACTGGTCAAACAACCATGGACATATGAATATTGGTTTTATTTTCGGAATGTCAGATTAGATACAAGCACCAAGGCACAAGCGCCAAGATGACCTGAATATCATGTCCATTTTGATATAGCAATTTGTAGAAGCATCAAAACATGAATGATATGATGACCTGAATACGCCTTGCATTACAAGCACATCAAGCAGTCAAGAGATCATTCCAAATCCAGTGTGAATTACTTGTAGTGACCCTTTATCATTCACATCCTTAGGTAAGATCGCGTTTCACAGTAGGAGAAAGAACTCACTCAAAAAGACAATAGTTAGATCAAACTTCCTTGAATTTTCTAGGTATCAATGGTCGAGGTATGCATGGCCATCCAATTCAAGATAGAGGCTCTTACAGATGGACACCATATCAATCCAAAATTTTCAAAGTTGTTAGATTTTCACATACAAGCAGAAGACAAAGAAAAGATTATACCCCCAGTCATCACTCTCTAAATCCTGTAAAGGATATCACTGAAGAGCTCGAAAGGACACAATATGCAAAAATCTCAATGCGAATTAGTAAGCATACAAGGAGATAAAAGCATGAAAAGCACAGATTGTTTTCAGTTTGTTTTGATGTTTGATTGTGGTGTTGTAGATGCAAAATCCTTTCTGGAGACAAGACTGACTGACTCACTCACATGAAGCTTCAAAGGACTCTGAGTGGATATGATACATCTAAGATATACTGGAGACCATAGGATTTGACTGTGATTGCCCCCAAGTTTGAACATTGATAGGATACAGACACTTGAGCAGATTGGTGGACAAACTGACTTATTGAAAATTGGAAATGCAAAAACAAACCGGGAGATATGTACAAACTAAAGCAAAACTAAAAGCTGGGAAAGACCAAGATTGTGCTGATAGATGGAGCATTTTGAAACAAGTGGCACCAGTTTGTCGGGTTTTCACCATCTTGGTAGAGATTCTATTTTTGCTACCAAGGTGCCTGTTTCCAGGTTTTCACCAAGGCACTTTTTTTTTTCTCATTTTTTTTCATTTTTTTTTTTCAATTTTTTTTTCTTGTACTTTTGATATTTTTTTGAACTTTTGATTTTTTTGTGAATCATCAAGGCACCTATTGCTAGGTTTTCACCAAGATGTTTATTTTTTTCAGGACTTTTTCTGATTTTTAAGATTTTTTTCAGGACATTTTACCATAGACTGAATGCCTTAGGCGTAGAATTTCTTCAGATGGAGAACGTTGATTGGTTCTCAAAGTTGTTCTCCTTCAGTTGTTGAGAGTTGATAGGCACCAGAGCCAAAAGTAGTAGTGATTACAAAGGGACCCAACCAATTGGGTTCAAACTTCCCCTTGCGTTCTCGATGTGATTGATTTTTAGGATTCTCTCTCAAAACTAGATCGCCAACCTGAAATTCTCTGTGTCTGACTTTCTTGTTGTAGCCTCTAGAGATTCTCTTCTGATATACTCTGAGATGATCATATGCTACTTGTCTGCGCTCATCTAGTAGTTCCAGTTCTTGTAACCTAGACACTCTGTAGTCATCATCAGTTACTAGACCATGCATTCTAATTTTGAGTGATGGATTTCAACCTCAATAGGCAGTACCGCTTCAGACCCATAAACTAAAGCGAAAGGTGTAGCCCCAGTAGGTGTTCTGATACTTTTTCCGTAGGCCCATAGAGCTAGATTAATCATGAGATGCCAGTCTCTACCAATTTTGTTTACTGTTCTGTGCAAGATCTTTAATAGATTTTTGTTAGAAGCCTCTGCTTGGCCATTCCCTTGTGGATAGTAGATAGAAGACCAATGTTGTGTGATCTTGAATTTGGCACATAGATCATCTAGGTCTTTATTCCTAAATTGCCCACCATTATCTATGATTATGGAATGAGGTATCCCATATCTACATATGATATAGTTCAATATGAACATAGATATCTATTTCCCTGTTGCTTGTGTCAAAGGGACCACCTCTACCCATTTTGTAAAATAATCTGTGGCTGTGATTATATGGGTATGTCCGTTAGAAGAATGAGGATGAATCATCCTGATAAGATCAAATTCCCATTAATGGAAAGGCCATTGTGTTGGAAAGGGGATTAGATCCCTCCCTGGAGCATGAATTAGGTTGCCATGTACTTGACACTTTTGACAATTCTTAGCAAATTTGATAGCCTCTTTCTCCATTTCAGGCCAATAGTACCCAGCCCTAATAAGTTTTTGAGCTAGTGTTAAACCGTTCGAGTGTGACCCACAAATACCATCATGGACTTCCTCTAATGCACGTTGAGACTCTTCCCATTCTAAACATCTAAGTAGCGTACCATCTAGACCTCATTTGTATAGATCGTGACCAATGATGACATATCAGGAGGCATTACGGATAAGGTATCTCTTTTCATGGCAGTTGAAGGTATCAGGAATGATTTGGTCTTGGAGATAGGAAAAGAGGTCATTGTATCTAGATGAATCATGACCAACAATAGTGCAGATCATGTGGGTTTCAGGGGAGTCATATGTAGGATAAGATAGTACTTCCACCAGGAACTCATAGCGTAGCTCATGTTCAGGCTGCTGTAATAAAGTAGATAGTGTTGCCATTGCATCGGCAGCCTTGTTCTCCATTCTAGGAATTTTCTCAAATGTGATAGATATGAAATATTTCTTAAGATCATCTACCATTCTCTTGTAAGGAATGAGCTTTTCATCTTTAGTTTGGTACACATCATTGACTTGATGAATAACAAGTTGAGAGTCTCCATGAATGTGTAGCTCTGTTACTCTCCATTCAATTGCTATTTTCATACCATTCAAAAGGGCTTCATATTCTACAATATTGTTTGTGTAGGGGAACTTTAGTCTGAATGCTTTTGGGATGGAGTATCCTTGAGGAGTTATGAACAATATGCCTGCTCCAGATCCATTCTATGAATAGGAGCCATCAAAGAACAATTGCCATTCTCTAGAAGATGGGTGCATAATAGAGGAGTCTAGAAATTCCATTTGCATTGGTGTGTCATCAAACATGGGTGCATCTGCTAGTTGATCAGCAATAACTTGACATTTTATAGCTTTTCTTTCAACATATTCAATGTCAAATTCGCTTAGAAGCATGACCCATTTAGCCAGTCTACCTGTGAGGGCAGCCTTGCTTAGTAGGTATTTTAGTGGATCAATTTTTGCTACTAGATGCGTGGTATGAGCTAACATATAGTGTCTCAATTTTTGTGATGCAAAGATCACAACGAGACAAGCTTTCTCAATCATAGAATAGTTCTTTTCATATGGAACCAATGTTCTGCTTATATAATAAATGGCTCTTTCCTTTTTCTCTTCATCATGTTGTGCTAGCAATGCCCCCAGTGATGGGCTATTGCGGAGACATATAAGATCAATGGCTTCCCATGAATAGGAGGCATCAAGATAGGTGAATTTGATAGATACTTCTTGATATGGTTAAATTTGTTCTCACATTCTTCATTCCATGCAAAGGTCACACCTTTATGTAATGTTTTTGTAAAAGGCTGTGATATGTCCGCTAGCTGTGATATGAATCTTCTGATAGATTGAACTCTTCCTTGCAACATCCTCATTTGACTGATATTCATGGGAGCTTGCATCTCTATTATAGCCTTGAATTTAGCCGGATCAACTTCAATGCCCTTTGTTGAAACTATGTATCCTAAGAGCTTTCCAAAAGTGACACCAAAAGCACACTTCTTAGGATTTAGTCGGAGACTAAACTTTTCCATTTTGTCTAGGATCATGCTCAAGTTCTTTAGATGTTCAGTTCTGATCATAGATTTTGCTAAAGTATCATCAACATAATCTTCCATAGTTTGATGCATCATGTCGTGGAAAATAGATGTCATTGCTCTTTGATATGTAGCACCAAAATTTTTAAGCCCAAATGGCATGACATTCCAACAGAAGGTTCCCCATGCACATGTGAAAGCAGTTTTCTCTTGGTCCTTTGGAGCAATTTTTATTTGGTTATATCTAGAGAAACCATCCATTAAGGAATACATCTCGAAACCCGTAGTCATGTCCACTATCATATCAATGTTAGGTAGTGGAAAGTCATCCTTAGGGCATGCTCTATTCACATCTCTAAAGTCTGTGCACACTCTAATTGACCCATCTGGTTTAGAAACAGGTACAACATTATAGATCCACTCTGCATAGTCAATAACTCAAATGAATCCGACGTTCAGGAGCTTCTCTAATTCAGCTTTTACCAAGAGTGCAACGTGAGGATGCATCTTTCTCAATTTTTGCTTGACAGGTTTGACATTTGGAGCAATAGATAAATGACACATTATAAGATTAGGATCCAATCCTGGCATATCTGAATATTTCCATGCAAAGTTGATCTTCTTCTTTGTTAGGAATGTTGTAAATTTTTTCTTCTCTTCTTTGGATAATGATTGTGCTACATGTACCAATTGTGGTTCCTCTGTTGTACTCAAATTGATGGATTGAGTGGGCTCAATTAGAACTGGAGATCTATCTTGTAAATGACTCAGAAGGACATCAAATATCTCATCCTTAGGCACCTCAGAGAGGTTTTCACCTTTGGATACATCTTTTATTTTTACTTTTGTAGGTTCTGAGACTGCCACAAAGTGGTTTTCACCCTCAGAACTCTTTTTCTTTTTCTTTTTATTCTTGTTTTTCTGACTAAGATATTTGATGTCTAACTCGGTCATGCTGATGCTCGGTTCACTGATGGAAGTAATCATAGACTCAACTACATTGAGGTAGCAAGTGAGGGCATAGTCATTCAGGAAGGTATAAATACCATGGCTCGGATTCGTGGAGGTTTGATCAATAAGTTCTGGATATTTGATAGTCAAAGTAGGGAAAGATTAGGAGATAGTGTTTACGGATATGGATCTATCATCATTGGTCATAACCTAACGCTCGAGTTCAAAGGTGATACTAAAACTTAAGACATCCAATTTGTGAATAGGCTCAATGTCATCGTGGGAGTCCAATTCAACCATAGGTGGATCAGACTCGATAGGTTCATCATTTCTTTCTATACTTACGTTGGTTTGAGGTGCATATTGGTGAATAACATCAACATGTTTCTCTATGATAAGATCATCTTCATCTAGTTCTGGAATGGCTCCCCATTCATAGTCATTTGATTCAGCTTCTAATTCAAGATCTCTAGGAAATCTTAGAACATGAGTAAAGTCAGGGTGAATACCCCAAGAAGGGTTACCCTCAGATTCTGATTTGTATTCATACTCATGAGAATCTATTTCAGAATCACTACCACTTCCCTCTTCTTGATTGTTTTTGAGATTAGCTGGTTCTTGTGTTGCAACTATCTCTTGATTGATAGTAGGTTCTTGTGTTTCTACTACATTAATTCTTTTGATAGGATCATCTTTATCATCAAGAAGGTCTTTGATCTCTTTAGGCAATTTTTCATAGGGGATGAGTTCTGAACTATCTGAATCACTATCAGATGGTTTTGTTTCTTCTTTTTTTAAGAAGAGGTTCCCCTAGTGTGATTTGCTCTATGACATGAGAGCAATTACCTTTGAGGTGATAGGGTTTCTTCTTAAAGCCTAAGCCAACTTTGTTTTTATTTTCTCTACCAGTATGTGGGAGAGGTACCTCAAGACCTTTTCCTCTGATTTCTAGAGGTCCTTTACTTGAATATCCCATCTTAGCTATTAATTTATCTCTTGGACCATATGACTTGGAAGGGAGTTTGGAGACTACAGAGTCACCAGTTTGAACAACTGGAGATTTAGGTTCATCTTTGTACAACCATGATAGCACAGCCTCATCCTCTTCAAATTCTTGCTTGGATACTTGTTCTGCTACAAAATTCTTTTTATATGCTTCAAGAGGTTCTTTAGAGTCTGGTTTGGATTGTTTTAAAGATTTCCCATAAGACTTAGGTGAGATAGGGAGAGATGTCAAAGATAAGACTGGCTCGATAGTATATTTTCCCATACCATTTTCTTTGATATTAACCTCTTTTGCAAGATCTTCCATTTTAGATGTGGATCTTCTTTAGTTGGTTCAATGGAAGATTCTCTGTTATTAGGTACAAGCTTATCTACACTTTCCTTCAAGGTGTTGCAAGTTGTATTCAGATCTGCGGGGATAGTAACCTCTACTCCTTCATAAGGAAAATTCAAACATTGATGGTATGTAGAAGGAATAGCTTGCATTTCATGTATCCATGGTCTCCCTAGAAGGACATTGTAGGCCAAAGGTAGATCAGGCACTTGACAGATGGTATCTTTGATAACTGGACCCACTCTGATAGGTAAGACAATGGTGCCTTTAGAAGATCTTTCTTGTTCATCATAGGCCTTGATAGTTATTTTCTTTCTAGGATCAATAGCCAATTCTAAAAATCCCAATTGTGTGATCAAGCTGTAAGAACAAATGTTTAGGCCAGTGCCCCCATCTATCAACACAGGTTTGACTCTACGGTTCTGGATCAAGACTTCTATATGCAAAGGCTAATTATGTGGGTGACTCAAGGAGTTGTCATCTTCCTCTGAAAAGGAGATATATTGCGGAGATGTAAGATGTCCAACCATAGTCTGGAACCTGTCTAAATCAAGGTCATCAGGAACATTAGAACCAAGCAAAGCTTTATCGAGAATGGCTTTATGAGCTGGAGATATTCGAAGCAACTCAAACATGGAGATTTTCACATTAGTGTGTTGGAATTGTTGAACAATGCTATAAGATGTAGGCCTTGTATCCTTTGGATTGGAAGATTTGGAAGCAACCTTCTGTTTAGAAGCAGATGAAAGATTGAAGGGCACCTTAGGGACATTTGATGAATCTGGGATTTGTCCTTTCAGATGCATTTGAGCTTGTGATCGAGTAACTGCGTTAGTTGAGGAATGATCTCTATCTCTTCATACAATTGTGATGACATTGAAACTTTCAGAGAGACATGGTTCAACCATATTGATGACAACATTATTTCCAGGGTAGGCATAGTTGACTTTTGCCCCCATATTAGGCTGAGAAGTTGAAACTTCTTGACCATGTTTTGGAAATGGTTCTGTGAATGCTGTATGATCATTATTGCTCTGGGGATTGTCAATTGTGATGTATCCACTATTGATCAGATCTTGAATGGTATGCTTCAAGTGGTAGCAACTACTAGTTTTGTGACCTTTACTTTGATGGAAATCACATAATTCATTTTCTCTCCACCATTTTGGTTTGGGGTCCTGATCATTTGGTCAGATTGGTGGTAAAGAGATGATGTTATCAGCCAGTAGAGTTTTCATAGCTGATTCTAAAGACTCTCCTAGAGGAGTAAATTTTTTATGTTTATCCCATTTTTTGTATTCTGGCTTCCTTTGAGATGGTTGAGAAGACTTTTTCTTTGAAGCTTTAATGGCTTGAGTGCCAAGAGTGAGATTGTAGGCTGGTGCCTTTGATGGGGCACGAACAGTGTCAACAATGCCATCTGTCATGATGCCTTTGTTCTTGTTCCAATTTTTGTTCTTGTCTTTAGAACTGGATCCAAATTCGTACTTGTCTTTTTGAAGTGTGATTTCTCCTTTTTTTTTTACAAGCACTTTTTTGATTTTGGTAGCATTATCCACCATCTTGTCAAAAGATGTATGATCTTGCATTTGTAAAGGATAAATGATTTCTGGAATAAGGTTATTGATGAAGATTTCCAATTTTTCTATTTCTGGAATAGGTCTGGCATATAGAGAGAACTTCTTCCTCCATCTCTTATGAAATGTTAGGAATGGTTCCCCTGGATATTGCTTGAGATTACAGATATCGATCATGGTGACCGGGTGCTGAATATTGTAGGAGTATTGCTGGTAGAACAATTTGATCAACTCCTCAAAAGTTTTGATAGTAGAAGGCAGTCTAGAGAACCAGTGGATGGCTGCTCCCCCTAGAGATCGAGGGAAGTGATGCATCAGATAGGTTGGTTCATGCATGAACTCCATTGATTGCATACA